>LUCM01003950.1:95829-301879 GCA_008360955.1 Fasciolopsis buskii
ACGTGTCCAGGCCACCGAGGGGATGTCGATTTGCAATATCACTTCAAGAGGAAAGTTGAGTCTAGGTGTTTGAACGGGGCCGTGGTCTACTGGTGGGCCGTTAATGAACTGGATTAGTTGCAAATTTCGTGGGTTTATTTTGCCGAGTTTACTTCTTATTAGAATTCGCGAAAAATCGGCTCGGTCGTGAATTTTTCTAAGTAGTGATGATGTCTCCTGCCGCTGCAGTATCATCCGCTATTTCTAGATTCGAGATATTTATTTTCTGATCAGGTTGAATACCAGGACCATCTTATTTTGACGGAGCCGGGCAGAGGACACAGCTCTTCCTGCAAAATCCAGGGTTCTTCGTCATTCATACGGATCTTCGCGCAGCTGGTTGAATCGTATCCCATCAGATCTTGAAAGCTTATCGTGGGTTCTATGTGATCGAATTATTATGCAAAGTGAGTCTGTTCACATGTGGCCTGGAAGGCGATGAAACAACATACCATTGGCTGCCGGAACGGTACTTCGGTATTCGGTGCAGTGTAAGAATTAGATCGCGATGGGGAACTTGATTCGGGAAAGTGCTTTGGTTGGTCGGATGGATCCCCTGGTAGTTCTTATACCAAAATTATACCCAACTAAATGGGAGCGATTTACGCCAAATAATATATCCATAACAATAAACAAGATTTATAAACTTCTGGAGACGATGCTAATTTTTCCCCGTCAGTTCTATTTATTTTGTCGGTGCTTTCAGCAATATCCACTGGGTCGCTGTTGGTCTCGTACAGGACTGAGGAAGTTGATGTTGAGCAGTTGACTAGTGTTCAACACAGCAGTCCACTTTATCAATTTGATCTAGCATGAGAAGTCCTACCGCATGGCGAAGGAGTGGATCCTGTCTACAATGTCCACTCTGGGTTTTATGACTTGGTTTTGGCAGGAGCGTATTGGAAGGGACATGTCCGAGAGCCTCTAGACCCATTAAACTAGGAGAAGCGGCAACTATGAATCTGAAAGGTAAAATAGTATAGGCCAAGTTTGGTAACGAGCCTGGCGACAGCAAACTGCCACGTGCAATCTTAGAATCGGCAGTGGACCTCAGAAACAGCCGCAAGACGTGCTAGCCCTAAACCGGTCCAACTCAGAGCCAGCACTAACAACATTGTTGAAGCACAAGACCGTTGATTTCGACTAAAACATTAACTCCAATTGTCTAAATAAATTACGAAAATATTTACAGAAGAATCTAAAAAGGGTTACCCAGGTCGTTTGTCTGACAATGCCATGAAGAATGACATCTATGGCGGAACATGGGATTGCTCCTCTGGATCGGTTTTTCAATCGAATGTTGACCGCCCAGCGCGTCGCCATTTGTGCGTTGCTCACGCACGCTTCGCTCGCATGGTGCTGTTAAAGATATGCCTAACTTTCAACCAATTTCGACTGTCTTCTCGTTGTATCGATCGAGAGACAGGGTTGCCAGTATTGCAGTCGTGCGTAGCCGAGTAAGAGTGACGCACAAGTGGTCACAAAGATTAAGGTCAGGCAAACGTAACACGAGATTCGCGGTAGGACAATCTGTTCCACACAACGGCTGATCTACCCCATCTCTATGTCGACCGACTCAGCGTCCTTTAACATTTTCTCATTTTCACCAAAAGAGATGGCTAAGCTGGGACCAAAAACCGAAATTGGTTACCATTCTGGTCCTGACTCATTACCTACCGCTTACCGTAAAGTCTCACCGACTGCATCACAACTCTGAACGTTTATTTTCGATGTAGTCTAGGCGCTGCACAAAATGTAAGCAAATAAAAAAGTACAAATTTGCTATGGTGCGTCCCTATAAGAAGTCTTTCGGATACGACAGATAAGTCTGGATAACTCGCAGTCACTTCACCAGAAAGGACGAGGCAATTATGATCCGTCAATGTTACCACACGCTGGTTATTGATAAGCATTAAATGCCAACCATCCCGTTAGCTTGTTTCCAAAAATGAAACAAATATCGTCATAACCTGGTGAGACAGTTTCACGAATTAATATGATACGAGCCAACTAGGCACGTAAGGATCCGCTACTAACCGTCCTATCTGGAAGATATGTCGTGATATTGCAATGACACAGCGGAGTCAAGTTTGTAAAGTCACTTTTCCAGTTAGTTGTCTTTTCGTATCATCTACGTCCGCGTTAGTGTTTTATTAGGTGGGTCATTTGGTAGACATTCATCCAATTCTCGTTAACCCGTGTATATTCAACGCCAGGTAGTTGTTCAGCCGTTAATGTGGATCTTAACCCAGTCGCAGTCGGAATCTTAAGACTTTATGACTTTCAGAGTCTGCCTTTAATCAAACACGAATATATACCCATAGGAATATCAGGCAACTTCGTCGGAGAATGTCTAACTTGCTTAAGTGACTAGCCTCTTTTATTGCGCAATACAAATAGCATATCCAGCATAATTCTAATAGTCGATTACTGTTGAGCCGGCCCATAGGATTAGATTCTTAATGAGCAATGAATTAGCTGTCAGAAGTATACTTGTTTAACTGAACAAAATTTCACCTACCTTCGGCTGATCACCATATTTTTCTTTCACATTCAGGAAAAGCAATGTACGGTTGAATCGCCAACTTAAGCAGGATAATTCAGTCCCCCAGTGACTAGCAGCCAGCTTTGACCGGTGATGAATCTTTCCACCTCCACCCCTTCGCTTTCCGTATCCTCGGCTTCATTGGCGGGCTATGCTTTCGGGTTAGTAGTGGATAACGTGAGTCTCGAGAAGTGTTGTACTTTCACATCCAACCTACTTTAAAACACACATTTTTTCAGCTTGTATGTTCCTAATAACACTTAAGTAAAACCGCCGCAGAAAATGACGAAAATGGTCACTTTAGTGTGCACGGTCATTAATGAATTTGCAGCCAAGCGGAAATTCACATGTAACAAAGAAGTTCTTTGAAATGGAGCCTGACATGCTGCTTCACATAGCTGTAATAAAACTTGTAGAAAGTGTAATTTATAATGCTTGCCCGTTGGCACCTATTCCCAAGTGACTGACCAAACTCGGCTCATGCTGGTTAGTCAGCTGTTGGTCATCGTTTAGGTTCTGGGATATTGATCCACTCCGTTGTTCACATAAGGAAGCTGTAAAACTGGCTGACATGAAGAAACTCATTAGGATTTAAAGGGCTCGCAAAATCGGTAGTTGTTACCTTGACTCGTCCGAACTGCTGATCCCCGGGTTAAATTGAACCACAATTGCAATGAATATGCAAACAGTTTGCAATGTATTTCTGGGAAAAAATTGATTTCAAGCGACTCATCAAGTAGTGCCAGTATCCAACCCACCACATTCTTGCTATGACTCAACAGCGATGCAAATAGCTGTGCTTCAAGCCTCACAGGATTGTTTTCCTGTTGTTATCGCATTCTGAAGAACAGCTGATTGCTCTGTAAACAGTGGTCTGTGAACCTAAAACCAACATGACAAATAGATAACCTGTGTAATGCGGTGCTGACGTTCGCCAGATCGTTGAGAATCAACCGGAAAGTTTCACTAACTAAGGTACTTGGCTCAAAATCGTTCATTCCAGGTTCGCTTCCTAGCTTGGATGCTGTAGTCCTCGAAGATTCCGAACAAAGATGAGTCACTTTCAAAGGGGTACCATAGTTTTCAAGAGCTGGTGCTGCAAAACGAGCTATTTTGAATCAAATTCCATTCCCTGCTATGACAGTGCATTTGTAAATCTTGCTCCTTAGTTCGGGAACCTCGCACCACGTCTAAGAGTCATGTGCTACATATGACCCATGAAAGAAGGCTTTCACATTTTGGCATTAGAATATCAAACTTCAGAATAACTGCCACAGTCTATCGGTAAATCTTGTGGTGGCATAGATCGGAATGGAGTGTAAGAAATTATCGGGTAACGGGGACTGACATTTATTTCCTAATCAGTTAAGCACCACAACCCAGCAAAAATTTCAGCCCTGCTTGTTTTTTCGCCGTTCTTTCAAGCGCAAGCCATGGCTACCATCAGTGTAAGATAAATGGGAATCCAACTTGTACATACTTTTGCAAATGAAACATATCACGATGAAAAAGCTACCGGCACTTGACATCCGGAATAATTATTGTAACGGAACATGGATTTGTTCCTCCGGATAGCTTGCTTAACTGAACTTTTACCGCTAAGCTCAGTCACCACTTGTGCGTTGCTCACGCACGCCCCGCTAGCACGCTCCTGTCCAAATATACTCAACCTGCTAACTCTTCCGACTGTCTTTTCCTTGTACCGATCAAGTGTCAAGGTTGCTAGTATTGCAATCGCACCGAACCGAGTAAGACTGACGCATAAGTGGTCACAAAATTTAAGGGCAGGCAAACGCAATGCGAGATTTGCTTTAGGAAAATGGGTTCTACATCATCACCGAAGGAAAGAACCAATTCTTCTGCCTTATTCATTTTTTATCCAGACAGATTTCATTATCACTTTCATGGAAGCATAACCCTTGGTTCAAAAAGAACTGTTTCATCAAGTCCCAATTTTTGGCTTGTCATTAAAAACCGCGATGCTGGAGCTAATCAGTTGTTCTGCCCTTGTTCTGAACTGTCTGGACAGGACAAGTATTCAGAATGCCAGAAATTATATCTGTTAACTCCAACAATACTTATGAATAGAAACTTCAACCGCCTGTTTGTTTACGTTAACTGCAGTATACATGTTTCACATCAGCATGTCCCAGTGTATTTTCGCCAGTGGGATCTATCGAGAATAATCCACTGCTTGCATAAATGATTAGGTTTTTGTTCGGTGCATTCAAGTCGTTTGATTTGGTGCAGTGACGAGTAGTCATGGGATTGGAGTTCTTGACAAGCAGATTGTCGTCAGCTTTCTATTGGAGCAGTTTTCTACACTGAGATTGTTAACATATGTCCAGTTATAAATGGTCTGTCAAGTCTACCTCCAGTTCAGCATAGCCCCTTTACATTAGTTCTAACAAAAACAGCCAAGTAAGCCCGAACCTCGTCTGTTATGCGAAAGCAAATGGTGCATCACACCCAACGCTCATTGGTTGCTGGACAAATCGGCTCATCGCGAACGTCCTTCTTTTGTAATTTCGTTCGGAGTGTCAACTGGTGCTATCAACGTTCTGTCATCACAGTGATATTGACCCTCTACTTAAGCTTTCCGCATGGGGATTTGGCATCTGATGCTGAGGTTGCAAGGCTGCACCATTACTTTCCACCACCAATGTACGATAGTACTATCACCGAATTTTCTAACTTGGTCTAGTCTTCAGCCGTCTTGTAGATACCCCCAGTGGTGAAGTCTTTTCGTCTCTTGTTGTTTCGTTTGCATTTTTTATTCGGATCAGTAAGTAATGTCTCGAAACGCCCTTGGGATTGACCTTTATTCTTATTAATATCTCATTCCATACAAGAAAATCGAACGCGGAAACAGCAAAGTAAATTTGTACGGAAATGTAATGAGTCTCGGGAAAAGGGGTTATGTACAGTTGGTAACGGCAAGTAAGTCATTTGGTTCTCTTGTAACTATTCTTCTTCCAGGCTGTGTGAAGATTAAGACATAGAGAGCAAAAGCTTATTTTCAAAAATAACGAGGTGCAAAAAGAACAGAAAGCTTGAGAAAATTAAGTTCACCGATCTACAAACCCACCTTTCAGCTTATATATATCGTAACAGTGGAGCAAAGCGAAAAGCTTTGGCTCATGAGCAAGCGGTTAGATAACCAATTTATTCGGACAACATATTTGCAATGAAAATGCCAACAATTTTCCTTGTTGGGTAAATCTCTCTATGGCAAATACCGTTGAATGTGTCATAGTCTCATGAAGTCGTGCTGCTTGGCTTCTTTGGATGCTTGTGCCCACAAAGCTGCAGTGTAGAGAATCACAAACTGCGTGTGAAGGTGTCACAAACTCCCATCGCTACAGCCACTAATGGAAAGTACTGCGGGCCGTATAACTTTATGCATGGTAATTCAAAAATGAAATAATGTAAATTCTGGAGAGATTCTTAATCTCAATTATTCTAGGGAAAAGTTTACATGCTCATCTGAATTTACCGCGCTTAAACTAAAATTCCTAAGTACAGTGGAGATTACCTTCCTTCTGATTTTAATAAGGTGAATGATTTTCACTTGCAGTGTGTGAAAGTGACCATGTTTTCAAACTGCAAGCCAGGAAGAACGTCTAGTAATCCATTCCTAAATTCTACTTCGTCACTAACTGCCTTCCTCTCGTGTAACTAGTGCTTTTAAAAATCATGAACTGTAAACGTGCACATAAGCAACTAGATCATTTAATCAACTACTACGTTCAATGTACCATCGGCGGAGTCAATCTTTTTCAACTCCTTACTAGTGCAACTGCATTCTTATGTATCCGATGCCATACTTCCTTCTTACTGATCTTATAAATAGGACAAAAGCGGCTTCCGCATTAGTGATCTGCATATTCCGCAACAGTTAATTTTGCACAAATGGATGAGAACTGTTTTGCCACTGCCAAAGTTGATTCACAGTGCAGTTATCGCAAGCAAAATACTCACCTATGATAGAGTACAACATGTTTCGCGGTCTTGCTTAAGCGGCTATGCAGTTTGTTCACTAATCTCTCGAGTTCTTTCCGTAACTGTACCTGACTTGCCGTGGCTGTTTCCTTATTGTACGTTCGAATTTGTGTACGCAGAGCATCTTCCAAATTGACCATATCCTGCATTTCCATCTTCAATCGATTGAGTATCTGAATCCAGGGCCATGGAGGCAGTATAAAAATGGTGGAGAAGTAACAAAATACTCATGAATGTTTGGAAATATCAATCATCGGTTGGATTCAACCGATCTGAGGAACCGAGAAAGTGGTTCTCGGAGTTTTAACTCTCTTCCGATTTTGTGAATTTTCATTATACCTACTGCTCAAAGTAACAGTAGATAAACGCGAAAATCAAACAAAAGTGTCACGGTGAGCTGGGACGCCCTGAATTCGTTACCAAATAAGCCCATTTTCGTTGAATCAGTTGAAATGTGAGGAACAGAAATAAGCACCAGAGACAGATCGTGGTAATGCTTGCTTTTAATCTCACACGTATGTAATTACCAAATGTGTCTGTGGAAAAATAATGAGCCGCTTAAAAAAAATTTCTGAGGACCATGTTGATACCGATAGTTTGTTGAATGTCTTGCTATTGAGTTTGCCCGGCAAGCCCACATTCCTTTCTCCTGGGTTCGTGCGTCATTCTGAAGGAGTTAATTAAGAACTACTGAAGAGCCGATACGAGGAGACAACGCCCAAAATCCCTTAGTTATGAGTTCAGCGTTAATACCGCACAGTAAATTGATTTTTGTGGTGCCCAACCTACCACTGGTTACACTGCTTCCTAGCGAATGCGTACAAACTACAGTACACTGCCACTCGCTACTCAGGAAATCGAGTGTGATTGTGCTATAACTTAAGTTGATCCAATAGCACACCAAAAGAAATATTGGTCACCTATTCTAAATGATTAGCGAAAACCCGATATAGTGCCTGTGCCTCATATACCAGATCTTTTGACCAAAGTCTCATTGTTGGATCCCTTAGGAGAAATCTCTACTGCACTTCCGATAACCAGGTAGTATCTGAACTGAACAGGAGCCAAGGATTAGGGTGGACAGTCGATGATTTCGAAATGGAGTTTACAGGAGTCAGCAAATTTGTGGCAAATCCAATGTCAGCTTGTTTCTGATCCATATATACTTTGCGGTTACTTGTAAGTACTATGACTTATTTTACTTTATTTGACTGATTGCGTTTTGTGATGCAACTCTGATACAAACCTGAGGCCATCTGACCAGTCTTTTACTTGGAACTAACTAGAATCGATTCTCACTCTCAATTGGGCTCGCTACAGGTGCATATTCCCAGTAGAGCCCCTTCTTCGAGCCCTGGTTTTCTAACCAAAAGCCGAGTGTGTTATCACTGCATCACTGGCCTCGTCCAGGCTGATTAGTGCAAAGTTGACCGGATGACCTGAAATTCGTGCGAGAAAGAGGTGGCTCGAAAAGGCAGTCCGTCAAATCATGTTCCTGTTCCTTCTGTTTCCCCTTCTGTTGTTTTCCTCTTCTTCCAAGACTTCCCCAATACGTAATGAGTGCGCAGAATGACGAAGAATAGATACATAATATAAAAACCGTAGCAACCCAATTTAAATTATTTAAATGTTACCTCTTGGAATCTTGTTAATGGAAGCTCGAAAGTCCTACATATCTTAGCACTTTATTCCTGTCATAAAGTGAAAACCACGGAGAGTTGTACAGAACAAGGCGATCAATGGGAACCGTGAGAATCAGTGTGCGGAAATAAGTAGATCAGGTAGACAAATCCGCGAAAAGTTTGCTCTCATTGCCTTCTAGAGAAATGCTTATGAGGGTCTAGCTGTGCACCATGTGTACATTGTCTCCTTGAGGAATGAACATTTTTAACTGGGGACTCAACAATTCAGATAGTTAGATGCCTGTTTTTACTTAACTGATGACTGTCACCTTGAGCCTTGAGATCAGACTTTGACAGTATATCTGTGGCCTATCCGTTTTCCGTCAGACCAGGATAGGAAACCACATTTTCAATTTTGATTAACACTGGATAAATGGAATCACTTTGGGATGCATGGAATTATATTATTTACGATGAAATAGACCTGTGAGTTAATTCTGATACAGTTTTTTTTTCAAAATAAAACCCACTTTATAAAGAAGCATACTAAGTAATCGATTTTTGTGGCTAAAGAAAAGTAAGCAATGGTGATCTTTGTACTTGGTTATATCGGCATCCGGAACCTCTTGCAGAAGAAAATGTCCGTTGTTGTTCTATCACATTCAGTGTAAAATCTAGTTCCCTTTAAAGCAAGAATATGTGAGTACGAAATTCACATGCTGCCTGTGAATTCAGAACCTACGTACAGTGCTAACTACGGATTGCGCAACCATATGAGTCAATCAAATAATACTGCAGAAGTAAAGGCTTAATTCTATGTTTGGTGAATTAATGTGAGTTGTTCGGCTTCAGTTACTCCGTCAAATGACAACCCCACAGTCACCTGGAAGACTTGTACTCAATTGCCTGACATTCCCTGTCTGGATGCTTGTTCACTGTGTGCACGCTCTTAGAGACTCTCGGTTCCAGTCGTGACAGAACTGATTCAAAATGCATCATGGCATTTAGATAGTATGGGGCTATGATAGTCAGAGAAAGATTCTGCTACGGTCATCACTGCAAAAGGGTGACTGTTATATTAACCTTTTCAAGTAGTCATAACTTCTCGGATACAATTTCACATTGAGAAATTATGTGTAGTGCGCGTTCCCACGCAATAACACCAGCTTATATCCTGAACCTCATTCAGCTGAGGGGGGAGGAGGAAGCGTAAACAGCTGCACTAACTGTCAGGTTCAGATACCTCATAGTCATGAGTTGTGATGGCACCCCGAACTGTGTTAATCAATATAGGTTCAGCGAAGAAACAAATGCTGAGCTTAAAGGAGACGGAAACCGGCAAAAAGGATCACTACTGATGTTTAGCTGTAGCACGCTGGAAGCATGTTTTTGTAGTTGTGAATGTGAACAATGTCTGCAAAAATTGCCCGAACCTGTCAGCTCAGTTAGCATCTCCAAAAGTCAATAGGTTCAGGCCAGCACTGCTTTCGAACAAAAATTAGGAATTTTGGCTCAGGCATTCGAGTTCTACAAAATGTGAACTAGATAGCAAAGAACTCTATCAAAAAGCAAGTTTGCCGGGAACCTTACCTGAATTTGAGTAGATTTTTCATCTTCTTGTCCACCGTTTTCCAGAATGTTTTCTCCCGAAACCCTATAAAATAATGTGCAACGCTTGTAGACTGCGTAACTTTGTTTTGTAATCACGCAAATTTCGAATACAATTGTCATGTTTAGTGAATGTCATACAAAATTTTACTGAGCTTGTTCAAGTGCCCACACTGGCACAGTCTCCGATGTTTAGCGAACCAACGCGATCAGTGACACTGGTCTTTAGTTGTACATTCTATAGTTACTTGGTAAAAATTTAAATTTATCTTCCGTTTTTTTGCAGTTGTTGTATCGCCCATCCGCGAATAACAGCCTTTCCTTAGTAAAGTAGAAGCAATTTCAGTTCGAACGTTCATCTACCGTAAAAGTAAAGTGTGATTCAACGGCTTTAGAAAAAACAGTTCCACTCTTCCATTCGTTCTGTAGTGAATATCGGTACATACTTGATCAAGTGTGCTATTGTCTTGTTATAACCGGCTTCTATATATCTTCCATGTTCGGTCAATTTAACGTCACAAGTTCTTTATCAATTAAAAGCACGCCTGGGTTTGTTTGCGCATAAAATTATAAATGTATGCGGAATAGTCAGTATGTGCATATTCAGATTGTCTTTGACTCATGAACAGTGTGTGTTAAATTGGCTTGTGAATCGGACTGTCTTTTCCTAAGACTGATGTGTTCACCCGTTGCATTTTTACGGAGAATTTGCCACACTATAGTGTTCCGAACTTTGTACATCTCATTCTTCCTATTGATGGCCTCTTGGTCAAAATTTTTCCCGACTGCGCCACTGTATCTTATGTACATTCGCTTCACGCTTACCACTATCGTGATTGCTGCGGTCGGTGCTTTTAAGGCCTATTGTTCACTTCGATTCTCGGACACCTATCTGATTGCAGCATCATCAACCTCTTTCACTTCGAGCAGCAGCAGCTTTTATTGAACGGTGTGGTTTAAAACTGACATCAGTCTCCATCTTGTTCGATCAATTCAAACTCTCCTAGCTACAAGACATAATTCAGTCTCAAGAATTTCCAATGCTCATCATGGACGAAAACGATCGTTCCCGTTACCATTACCTTCAAGCGTGATACATTTGCACATCTGTAAAAGATCCAATAGAACACAAAATACTGGACAGCGGAAAGTTTTTCCCGTCAGTGGAAGAAGACCAAAGAAGCACTGGGCATGCTTATAAGGAAGTATTTACTTTCGATTTCGATCAAATGGTCGGTGTCGGCGTCAAGGTGAAGCAGTCAGCCAGCCTCTGGTGAGCTCAGTCATGACTTAGTGCACAAACACTATTGGATGCCTACCTAATTATAGTTTTTTTCAAAAATAACTCTCCTCCTGGGGAGGTGGGTTTTCCACGTCATCGATCGCCTAAGTTGGTGAGGCAAACCTGTAAATTAACACCAGGATCAAGCGGTACCATTGTTGCAGAAATAGAGATATCTCGCTCTTAATCCGGACCATAGCCGTATTTTTTCACTTTTCCATATCTCCTACATGCTGCTAATTGGTTACCGAGCTGTTTGACAAATTATATTTCTTTTTCTGGTTCAGATTAAGATAAGTGATTTGACCTAGGAAGTATTCGCCATATGGTACCAACGTTGAATTAAGCGTTGGGAACTATGGAAACATTACTGTATGGCTATTTCATTCTCGGAAGAAACTAGTAGCCGTGCAGACCCACGGAGCCCAAATCGGAATCCGAAGTCGACTGTGAACGTGAGTTGATCATTCATATCACATGATAAATCAGCTATGCAGAATATCAGATTCATCACTTACTTGCTAAGCTATTTCCACCCTCACATGGTACCTAGAAGACCTCCTGCTTTCCATTTTATCATCTGTCCCGAACTGTACCTCTCCGGTCATCGACACGATACCATTCTTTCTAAGTTACCTAAAGCCCACACTGGCCAGCGGTCATCAAAATGGAGATCTCCATCATCATGATCATTATCATCATCATCATCATCATCATCATCATCATCATCATCATCATCATCATCATCATCACCACCATCATCATCATTATCATCATCATCATCATGGTTCAGCGTTAGAAAGCAGGGACTACCCACTGAATAATACCCTTCTAATCATTTTACAAGTTGCCATAGACAGGGCCACTACATAAGGAAAGCAGGAAGTAGCCCTACAGAGGACAGGATAAAGAATGCTTTAACATTAATTTTCAGCCTTTCTGAGAAGGAAGATTATCAACGGAATAGACATTGTTCATGGTTCGCTGACACATCCTACGGTACCTCCGGTCAGCTGGATGACGGGTGTTTCGGATCCCAACCACGTAGACGTGTGACATCTATTTTACCTAAGTTGGCTGTACATTTTCTCAATCCACGCTGCCACGTCCTCTGCTGAACCCCAAGTGGATTCTTTTTACTCCGACGGAAGAACAAACGCGACCCGCCGTGAGAGAGCATTCCGTGAACGGCTATGCGCCAGTACATTCCTATCCTGCGCATAAATCACGTGGTCAATTTATTCAATTCTACCGATACCAAAAAGAAATCAAATACAAGACTTATAAGAGGTGAAGTTCTTCAAAACCACAAATCATAACCGAGTGCACCTTTGCGCAGTGCATAAAACCCTTCACTTTCGGCGAAATATCAGGTCAGCACCACCAGTACTTCAGGCCAACTCAGGCCGCTTAAGTCTTGGACGAACGTATGCTCACCTCATAGACCATGTCGTCCTTAGTCCGGCAGCTACCGAGGTAACTGAAAGGATCAAAAAAGGCTAGTTCCTGTCCGTCGATGATCGAGTTTGAAGCTACTCTTATCCAATCCTGCAACAGCGCCTTATATCTCGGAAGTGTAAAATATTTGGAATGGGGCTACAACTTTTGCGCTTCTGTCTAGTTCACGCTGCCCATGTTCCATAGATTTTGATAACCACACACAGTCGTCCGCGTAATCAAGACCATACATTTTTTCAGCATTTACCAGCCTTACTTCAGCAACCTAATGGCGTTCCGAAGACATCCTACATTACTTCTTTGATGATGAAGCCTCGTAGAACACCTCACGCGTTTAAATGAACTTGTTAGTTCACCGTATACTCTTACTGTACTATGGGTATTTGAGAACAATACCCGAAACCGCTTTGCCAAACTTTCTGGTATACCTTCTGATGACGAGGAATGAATAACATTACCCGGTCAACTTAGTAACACGCGTCTTTCAAGCAGACAAAAATACTATTGTTTGAGGACTGAGGTAAATAGTATTTTCTCAAGGGAACGCCCAGTTTGAAGTCAACACGTGAGAGTTCGTCTGGACCCGTCAGTTTCCCTGGTCTCAGTAGTAGAATGTTCGACTGTACCTCTTATTCCATTGATTGGTCGAGTAATATCTCACAATGATTCAAAGTTTTCAGCGTCGAAGTAGCTACAATGGCACGTTTAGCTAATCTGCTCCTTGAAACACTTAGCCAATAGCCGAGCCTCTGTTTTCTGCCAAGAATAGGTTCCCCATTTTTATTGAGTGTCATCTCACTGACCGAAGTTAGCCGCTTTCTGGTATCCTGTGTGAGCTCCAGCAATTTTTGACTGTTACCTGAAGCAGCTACTGCTTCCATTCCTCAGGATGATTTGGGCCATCAGTCCTTACCATCCTTGTTAAGGCTAGCAATTACTTAACGCTGTTCAGATCATTCTGTTTTTACAACCGTTAACCTTGCATCACATTGCTCTGTTGTTAAGAAGAGAGGTATATTGTAAGGTAATAAACCGAATAACAATAAAAAGTTTCTAATGCAAGAACGTTAGACAGTACCACTGAGCCATTTTATCTATTATCTCCAGCCATCGCTTCGGGAGACCCCGTGGGCCCGAACATAGTAACCTAATTATATTTATACAAACCAATCCATGGTTAAAGTCTCTACATTTTTTGTCATCGACTGGCCACCTCCAATCAACCTTCAACCATTACTTGCATCGGCGAACAACGCACAACAAAGCAGTCGTTCTGTGTGCCTTTAGCAAAACAATTTCCAACTATCTTAATCTATTCTGATTCAGTGCCCGTCCTTTGCCTAGCACTTTATGCCAAAGCTCTGAGTTGCCGAGAAAATTATCCCAATATATTCTGCCGATATCAAGACAACAGTGCTCCAGAGCCGACCTTCATCGAACATCTACTTTCAACGGAAATAAGTGTGTTTGGCAAGAAAGGCCATCTTGGTCCTCCATTAGGGATGGTGGCGACGTGCTAATAGTGGAGTTCATGCAACTCCCAGGGTTACTCTGGACAACAGAAAAGATCCCAGATGAATTGTGTGAATCCGCGATTGAACTGATTAACAAAAAACTAATGGGCCGTCATGCGAGAACCACAAAGGAATTAGTTGTACATGCACCATATTCAGATTGCAGGTAGAGATTATCTTCTGCCGATTATCTAGTCTCCGGAATGTGTGTGTGCGCAAAAACCAAGCCTGTTTCCGACCCGGACGATGTCTTATTGACCAAATCTTCACTTGACGTCTTGGGTGTCGTCAAATCTAGCGTTTTTAGTGGACTATGAATTTAAGACGGCAGCTAAAACCTGTTGTCAGATCCGTTCCTCGCTTTACTTGATCCCATTGCTGATCAGCATTGAATCTCTTCGGATTTTTCAGCCCGTCTGATGGCTTTTGCTCGTATCTGGTACCAGCATCCGGATCAACCTGACATTTTATAGCTAACGGATTTTGACGCTTCAATCGAAGACCGTTGAACTGGATCCAAAATAACATTAAAAATAATGTATGGTCTGACTTTACGTATGTGAATTACTAGGACCTACAGTTTTGGGATGGAACAGCACCGACGATATCATACTGCGATATGATCGATTTGACCCAGAGAACCTAAGAAGTTAGAGCGCTGTGTCGCTGTCCAGCACGGACTGTGGCGGAAGCTCATACTAGATAGGAATAACCTCCTGTATGCACAAACTTGGAGAAGTTTATCTTGTTCATCGACACGCTCAGTAGATAAGTTGCTAAGCCCACCGAAACAAGCTCCTGGGGCTCAAATTTTCCAACTTTTGGGCGAAAATCACCTTCTGCAACTGTAATGTCAAAACCATTGCTCCTATGAACAAGAGAGATGAGGCTGTCAAGGAAATCATACTTCCTGGCGCTAGTACCTGTTGGGACGCATGTCGAGATTGCGGGCAAGCTGCACTCAAAACAGCCTTCTTTTCCAATGCCAACCGATCCTTGAAGTTTTACGGCTCATACACGATTAATAACTGAAATATTATCTGAAACGTCCGCTTCGGCTTTGACCATCAGGACTACTCTTACATCAGGTTGAGCCACAGCCCAAACTGTAGGTCAAGTAATACCTTAGTGGGATACTAGCTATTTTAATTACGATAATCGAATTCCTAATTCGTGTTTCATCGATGCATCAGACAACAACCGCAATTGACTCCGTTGTGAGCGCTAAACACGCCGAGACTTAGAGGCTGATGAGCTACGAGGGTGAAAACCACCTACGATATCATATGGCAATGAACCATTGCGAGTATCGTGTAAGTTACCTGTAGAAGCGTTATGGATGGGTAAGGATGCAAAGACAGACAATTAGGAAAAGGGAGCAGAGAGAATAAAAGAGATTATCAGTATCCCACCTCGTTCGGTGCATTGAACAGCCAAACCCTGATTATCCTGCTCAACGGGCAATGCAGAAGAGAATTCTTTGTAACCCTGTTAATTATGGGAAAGGCTGAACGGGTAGAAACATGGATTCCAGCCGCTAGGCCAGAGAACGATCACGATCCTCAACCAATGCGTTTGATTTGAACAGAAACTTTCCTCAAGGCAAAAGAAAGTGGCATAGTGGGTCAACTATTCTCCGGTTGGTTTTTCTAAGTGAGATGCCAGCTTAAATGAATCCCAAGCCTGGAGTACCGGCAGGCTGCTTTGTCAGGCCTCTACCTCTTGGTATTCTGAGCTTGAGATATGCCATCCGCTACGGCTATTTGGGTCATGAAGACCAGCAAACCGTCACCCCACTTTAAATTGCAGGAGAGACGGGTGTAAAGGTCCTCGGCTCGATTTTGGCCTAATGTGTGAATTCTGGATTTTCCACTCCGCCTGACCTAATTACAACATTTTTTTCGGCCACCTTTGGAGGGCACGAAATTACTTGAGTACTAATTTGCATTTTTCCAAAAGAATTCTGCCGATAAATTCAAAACATTTCATTGTCATGAAACAGTAACTGATTTCGCTAAAGTGAACTTCGCCAAAACATTTTGTTAAACTCGGAGCGTACTTATTTCCTGTCAAATTCCGTCATGCATATGGCAGATCTGAGTGAGAATAATGTACGGTTTTTCATCCATGTCGATTCCAGTGATCAGAAGGCATTTGGTTTCACGTGTATACACAAGAAAACTGTAGTATAGTTCGTATTTTACTTCTTGTTCTGGATGTAATTTATCCAGTCAGTACACTCTGGTGAATGATTGCATTATTCCCAAGACTATTCCAGTTAACAGAACGGCAATTACTAAACCACTCCGAAGTACAGACTTACTTTTTCTTTGGACTTTCATCGCCGACGGACCGATGCAACAGATCCGGATCCAATAGATTCCATATAATCTGAAACCAAATCCAGGCTTTACGTTATATACAAAACTGGTTAATCAGCCAGAGGAACTTGTGACTAATTGAATGGAAGCATCATTAATTTATAATTCTTAATCTGCATTTTCGACTTCTTTCCCGGTCACTCTTCACTAATACAACAAGTTCCAAGTGACTTAGAACAAACGAAACGGGCAACTAGCGACGGTAATGCACAAGGACCTTGCGGTGGCTACATAAAGTTAGGTTCATATGCTGTAAGCAGAACTCTCCGGGCCTACAGTAGTAACCATATTAGGTCATCAAGTGAGAAAAGTTTCACTTTGATTTTATTTACATTAAATGCCTCATTTTGCTGATTAGCAGACTCTTGGGAAATCTTCTAATTGATGGTCCCGTTACAACTGTTGGTAGTCTTTCAAATAATGTTGATGTTTATCCGTCTAATTTGTCAAAATGCGCCCTTAAACTATGCTTAGGAGTTATGGGACCTTTGCACCTTCTTTTTAGACGAAACCATTCCCTACGTCTTAGTTCCAGTTAGTACGAATCAATACATTATAAGTATCTAAACAAGAAGCCAGTGTGCACTGGAATGTGTTGAATATTCATATGCGTGAAGTAGCCAGTAGAGGTAACTAATGAAACGATGGATGACCTTTCTCATGGCCTTTTGTCTACCAGCCAGGGTAACCAAAATGTTTCTTTATAAATAATTCCACCTTCAAAGCTGAGTGTGTCAGTTACGCATTTCCCGAAATTATTCATCATGTGATATCAACGCACAAGTGACCTTTAGGAAACCATGGAAGCAGTTTACAGATGTTTCACCATTGTCAGGAATCGTCAAATAGGAACCCACGGTTTCTTTATGGTCAGTTGAATGTTAATGTCACATGATGAATACCTTAGTGAGGTTGCATAATCTAATGCCAGCACGGACCAATTCACAAATTTCTACAAAAAAAGGATCCATTACTTCTCCGAATACTTCAAGCCTCGATTGAATGATTTGTCTCTAAAATATCTACCCAAGTTTGAGAGCTGTGTCAGTCATCCAACACCAAATACGGTTCTTGAAATGAGATATACACCTTTTCTTCTTTGGTACAAGAACTAAGGAACGACTGTTAACCGGCAGGCCTGAAATTCGAAATGCGGATGTCGTCGGATCACTTGAATTGCTACGACTAAGCAGAACTAAACTAAACATTACACCCAACTTGACGACAATAGAAACAATTGACTTGTGTTTGAACGAAGGCTCCTAGATGTCATGTCTTAGACCCATCTGTGTGCTACTATCATTTTAGTGAATGGTAATGCAGTCAGTCACTTTTATCGAACAGCTAAAACGAGACAGACAAAAAGTCATCAGCTTCGCCAATGGGTTCAACTTACTTTACCGCTTTCAGTCAAGGTCATTCCATAATTGGTAATATTCACTATTTGTCGAGCAATGTGAAAAAGATGTTCGCGCTGTGTGACTAATTCGGGAATTTGTCGAACTAGTCGGTGAGTGATCTCGTTCACACAGACCTCGAAATGTCTTAGGGGCCTAGTCAGACGCTTCGGAGCATCAAATCTTCCGAAAATAGTCGAGTGACGACGCAACCCCTCCAGCCGTGTCGGATCGTTGAGCGGAAGTTTTAGGATTTCCTGCAAAATAAAGGTCAGGGGGGGGAATGGTGAGGAAATTGTCAAAAGTTCGTCGCAGGGACTAACACTTTAGTTCGCTGAACACAGAGGTCACGGGCGTTGTGGTAGAAATTGATAGACGTAGTAGATAAAAATAACCAACTCACTCGCCCTGGACCCTATCCCTGCCAACTTGGTTATCCGGTCTTGAGAACTAATAGATCAAACATAAAGTTCACATCTGTTTTATCTCCGCCTTCAGTGCCGCTTCGACTACCTAAAAAGACGCTGATAAGCTGCTATTCGAAGCATATCATAGTTGATTGGGAACCTTTGGTTCAATCTAACCAAAACTGAGATCGAGCAAAACTTAGTGAAAATAACCGATTATGCATGTCGTTCGCCGGTCATCCGTTTGGTTTTCATTATTTAGTTGTAACACGCTACGTGAGGAGGTAATTTTGTGGACCGCAAAACAAAATGCAAAACCTGTGTCTAATCTAATCAGAGTCCCTAGACTGCGCAACCTATTCATTCAACTACAAGCCGTCAGTGCAATGGTTACCAACGTATTTTATGCGTTCTGATATAAATGACACTCCGAAGCGTTGAACATATTCTTACGTGAATCAGCAGAGCTCGTCAGAACCATGGACTGTAATCTTATTTGCTTTCTTCTTTGATATACTTGACTAACTACTGGATAGAAAGTAAAGCACATTTCGAGTTCATTTAATTGTGGAAACTGATTACTTACAAATGAATGCGAATGCCCTGTTTAACAGCTGACAATTTGGACTGATTAATCAGGGTTGTACTGGGATCCCCAATAAGCCCCTTTGTCATGATGAGTGACTCATACTCAGAAACATAAGATCCTTTTTTCAGTTAGCCTCTCGTGATGAAAGTTACTGGCAATTTGTGTTCAGCGATTGCTCATTTACGGTATACAAACAACACTATTCAGGGATTAGATAAAATAAGCCAAGTAATTATGAGTTAATTCTTTTTTAACTGTCAGTCACTGAACTAACTTCGAACGAACATTATCAAAATGAGCTCACCTGCAATTCCTTCTCACTGTTGCTTCGAGAATTATTTAATCGTAGCGGGAATGCCGGCAAATGTGGTATAATTGCATTCACAGCAGCAGTTAACTTTTGCACATCACTTTTCAATAACGAAGCACTCGGTCTCAACGGCATCCCAGGATTGTTAGTTGTCAAAAATTGAAAAAGTGGTTGTGGTTCATCAGCGAACGAAGTGGGCGACCCCTGACGCTCCAATTCCGTCTTCTCTGTCCTACTTATATTTTCGTCCGCATCTAGATTGCTGTCCGATTGCGGGCATTGTGTGGAAAGGCTATTCAATCCCGACTGAACCAAGGGGTCAGTAAGAGCTTGAGATGAGAACGAATGCTCTGTGTCGCAACTGCTTCTTCCGGACACAGTCTGGGCACTCGGTGACGGAGTCAACGGCAATGGGATGGACTGGGTTGTGAGAGGATTGAATCTGTTCCCGATTGATGAGCCGGCTGTGGGTACCACTGGAGTTGTCAGTGCATTAATCAGGAGCGGGTTTTGCGAAGGTAAATCTGTGATTGAGGGATTCATGAAACAGATTAGTCGTGCACTCGTCCTGGAAACCAGCTAACATCAGTGATGAGTGTCTTCTGCAAAAACCTATTAAGCCTTAGTTATCAGTTCCACAGGCATCCTACGCGGGATTTAGGGGTTGTCTTGGCAACGGCACGATCAAAGATAGGGGACTGTCATGCAAATCATTTCGCCAAGCTGGTATCCCCTAGGGAAGTCTACCCGATTGAAAACGGATGAACTTATTCACGTGGTTGTTGCGTCATGAAGTTGGAATGCGTTCAAGCCCTATCCAATCGAGGAACACGTGTGCACAAGGGACAGTCACACCCTGGACTAATGCTACCATAATTAAAAACTTAAAAAGCTGCATAAAAACAAGCTAGTTCCCGATTAAAAAAGAACACTACAAAGTGAGTTTTGAATCACCATTTGTAGGGAGGAGGTAAACCGGTGCCGTTAATCAACTTAAGACCAACAAACCCAGGTGTATGTATATTCTCAATAAGTAGTGGAGGATTCACTTGTTAACCAGCAGAAAACCAGTGCAAAGTTTTCATGGATAACTCACTTGGACAGACGCTCTGCTCTACTGGCTACCCCAATTCAGACACCACAATCCAGGAATGTGGCATCATATCTACATTTGTAAGTGACTTACTTCTGCAGACACGTTCACTTAAGTTTAAATCGAAAAGTTCATTGCATTAAAATCAGGACGTTTGCAACTACAAATTGCTGTGGGACCCGATTATTGCGAGCCACTGACCTGTAACCACGCCAATCAGAAAGGCATACGTGCTAAATCAGTTGATGCGCTTTAGCAAACTCTTGAGAGCTTGTTCGGTAGTCCATGGTCTAAGGCATTCGACTCACAGTCGTTCGCCTGAGATCTTAGAACAGGATCAGACGTAGCTGATGCAAAATGGTGATGATTTTTAATAGGGAGGAAACACCTGTTCACTGAGCCCATGATTTCTCTGCCACTAGTTGGACCTTCATAGCTCAAGGCCAACAGCTTCGTGTATAATGGTTATGATTACAATTAAGGGAGGGAAAAGGGAACTCAGTGGGAAACGACCTCACACTTCAATATTACCGTGCAGTCCAGTAATTAAGATAAGACTATCCTGTCCATTGGAACCCGGTAGGTTGTGTTTGATAGAACATTTTCCTATTTGCAGCAGCTGAAAGTCTAATTCTATTTTGTCTTTTTCCGCATTCGTGGCTCAAAACATAGCAGAAATTTGGCCACAGTTGTGTGGGGACAAATTCAAAGTAATTGAATTGATAGGCTTGAAATGGCTTCTTGAGATTTCTTGTGCTGGCACCGTTCCCGTGTTAAAAATCGCTGCAGTTACGAATGCACCCGACAAAGCATATCAGAAATGATCTGGCTGTTTGTTTTTAACTGAACATGCTATCAGCAGAAACTGATTTTGTACATGTGATGTGTCCACCATACGATTGGTGACTAATTAGCAAACCAAAACTATATTAACTGCAACTTCCATAAATCATGACACCGTAACCAAGACTTAGCAATACGGCGTCATTAAGCAAAGATAACGGTTTCCGGTTTCTACAAGTTGTTTCTTTTCCAAACTGGTTTCATCCACTCAACGATGGAAAAGTTTCACTCCCCACATCGGTTAGCAATGTGCATCGCTATCTAAAATGGAAGGTTATCTTGCTTTCAACCTCTTCACATGTCGATCAGTCTATTATCCACTTCAAACCACTCTGATTACTGCCATTAAATGACAACTCAAATTAATAAACCAACAGTAACAGTCGCGCATAGGCAGAGAACCATCTATTAAGTCCTAACAGCAAATCTTTGTGTAAACTCAGGCTGAACGCCAAACTGTTTAACCTTAAGTACTTCGGTGTTTCTCAAGAAGTCTCCCTGTCAGAAAAGAGGAATAGTTCAGATAGTCAGTTATGTCCTGCCTGACTGTTTCCCTGCCAGCTGTGTATGATGTAATCGGTGTGTATGAGTCCCAGTAGCATACATGGACTGGCAACACTCGGGTTAATTCTTGAGTCATTCAAATGTCAGCGATGTTTTCCACTGCTAGTTTGATGCTAGTGTTTTACTAGCGGCCAGATGTTTGACTATCAGCATCCAGTCGTACGATGACTACTGGCCCGAAATGTTTTTAAAGCACACCAAAAAAGGAGATTTTCTACGAGCAGCGGTGATAACTGGGTTTTCTCACGCTGCGTTAGGCGAGAGATGTTGACCGCAGGAATAAAACAATAGGTAGGGAATGAGAATACGCGAGACACGAACCTGATTAGTTTAGATTTTAAAAGGTTGTTTGTGGTGTAGTCTTAGACCAGAGCAGAAATTCAATGCGAATTAAGAGAAAAGATAGCAACGAAACACTTGAAACGTTAATTTGCAGAGAATCGATAAACCGTGTGACTATGTGAACTATGAAACTCGTCCAATTCAGTTCGTCGTAAATCAAACGGCCACTCAACTTCTCTTGATCTGGAGTAAGAAGACTTCATCACCTGGTGCACAACAGATATAATAGGGTAATATCTGCAGAAATGTCATCTCTTCTGACAAATGGACAAGTCTGCGGTGGAGAGAAAATGCTATTTCCATCACTCGTTACTACCTTGCTCTGATTTGAGGTGCGTCGGGGATCCAGAAGGCCATTCAAATGAGGCTCAACAGAATCTTTAAAGGGAAAATAAATGGATCGGGAAAATCACCTCCCTGTTTTACGGAGGATCTGGTCTGTGAAGCAGATGTCCTCTTTACTTACTGATTTACAGTGGGCAATATAAATAAAAGATTCTGAACTTCGTAATAAAAACCATATAAAGGAATTTTGTCAGTCATCTGGTACAGAGCGATATGCACTGTGTAAGTAATTAGGATGTAAACTTTGTTCTCTTTGACAGAGCAAAGCACAGCGATACCCGTCATCGTTGCTGTCATCACGTGTGTTTTTAGTTGGGCAATGTGTTAACTAGCAATCAAATGCTTCAAAAACTGTTGTTTTCAGTGTTGGCGAGCGAACCGAATTGTGACTGTTAATAGTGCGAAAATTCATGCTTTGTACATGGTTTGTCATGACGCTTCAATCTCGGTGAGTCTTACGACTGTGAATTGCTAACAAAAAAGAAACATGCACACAACGGTCACAAATTTTGCAAGTATTTTTACTGTCAACGCCCATGTAGGCCTCACAAAAATGAATAGACAGTTCAAAAGATGTATGGTCTACGCATCCACGAACGGTTTGTGTCCTGCAGATCACGGTAACGGCGATGACTGCGATCAGAATCGCCACTATAACACCCAAGGTCCAAACAGACGAACAGTTGCAGTAGGGTCATTGAATCCGAACCGTACAGATGTTGTACAGCCTGTTTGCGCGGAATATCCTGGTTTTAATCGCCGTGCTAACCTCGCATGCCGATCCCAAAAGGGAAGAGCAGCGTTGCCGAAAGCGGTTCAGGGAACTTGTTGCAGACAATACGAAATTTTCAATTACTCTAGAGAACTAAGCGATATAGGAAGCAGATACTCTGTCGGTATTTTTGCACCCAGAAATCGACACTGTTAGTAAAGGCTTAATCGGGAACATCGAGGTAACAGGTGGGGACCGTTTAGACGGGGAAGCACTGATAGAATGTCCACTTCCTGTCACATTAGTTTGGATAGGGCCGCTGGATCTCTGTACCGAATTCAGTAAGCTTACCGTAATCCTTGAGACCAGCAGAGTAAGTGCTGTCGCAGGAATACGCTCATTACGCACTTGAAGTACTTAAGCTGTTTCACGTCTTATGAAATAAAATGGGAACAGCGGACTTTCCACTGAAAAGAATTAGTTTTCAAAGTATGGCCTATGTTCAGTATTCGGGAAGTAAACGGATATGATCAAAGTTGGACATTAGGCTACCACTAACTGTGGACGGACGGAATTAATATGCGGTGATAGAAATCTCTGGACTGTGTGCATCATGGCTTCCATAGGCCAAACAACATTGGGGAAGTTTGACAACTGACATTTGCCTTCAGATTACGCGGGGTACGTCATAGAGAAAGTTGAGAAAATGACTAGCTAACTACACACCGAAAATGAACTAGCGGGAAGTGTCCGCGGAAGCCGCAGGGCACAATGTTCCTACCCCATGGAGCGGAATATCGATAATGTGCACAAAACATCATAGGGACTTTGAACGTAAGATATAGATTGTATCCTTGGAATAATAAGACCAGATGTGCAAGGTAATGAAACGTCGTTTTGTGCTTCTGGAATTTCGGATAAGCTACGGTGAGTTTTATTTAGGAACTCGTCTCTTTATTAGTTTGTAAAGGCTTGGACGTCAAGTACAGGGTATACCCAAACGACTTGGGCCTATTCCATGGCAGGAAGGGGGTGCCAAAGCTGCCACTGCAACTTAGATTAGTAGAAAACTCTGAGGCCGCAATACGTCAGGTGTAGGGAGCCGCCTATCACCAAACTGACTGGAGGTTCTGGGATTGGAATATATGACACCTTTGGGGTGACAGGCGTTGAATCATCATGGCCACTGGCTGTATACCTAAAAACATCTATGGAGATCCAAGTTTTCAACTGCGTCTGATTCGTGTTTCTTTCAGGAGTTTTTGTCTACTACATTAGGAATTTCCCGAACTGATGTTGATTGCGAAGAACTGCCTCAAATAATAAGAATAAATTCATCTGAATATTCGGCTTATCTAAGACTGTCAAAGTACGACTAATTAGCAACTACGGACTTCCATGGTCAGCATTTGCAGGACACAAATGACCATTGTTAAACAACCCGCGTTCACGTAAAATAACGAAAGACGGAACCCCTCTTCATACAAATCGGAGTGGACCGTACATTGTGGCAGGATGGATGAATGGATTTGGACCAATAAACCATAACTCCAATAGCCTAGTTCGACAATAGCATCTCAGCTATCTGAAACGCAATACAGGTAAAAAAAATATACTGTACTGTGCTATGCAGATCAGAACCAGAATCATTCTTTAGGTCGACATTTCATCCGCTGAGTTCACTGACATGGTGCAACCGAAGCGAAGTAAGAAACTATTTTGAGGTGTGCGGTTTTACAATTTCAGCTTCTGCAAGTAACCGCGCACACAGCCCTCCCTTATTTCTCCTGATAATGTTACTTAATATCACAGTTGTCTGAGCATCAGTTTGGTCTACTAGTAAGAGAACTAGGCTCTTTGCTTCCAAACTTCCACATACCAATGAATAGCAAACAAATACAAAATAGCGGACGATATAACAGTTTCGATAAGTGCATCTCAAATAGCAAAAGAGAACAAAATTACTTACTTAAAGTATTAGGATTGCCATTATGGATGATTGGTATTGTAGGAGAAACTGACGCATTAGCTGCCAGGATTTGGGCCCAAGAATTCGATGGCATATTTCTCAACAGACTCACATCAGGCAGCAGTGGCCAATTAGGTTCCGTTAGGCCCGGTGATAAGCTCGCATTTGGTTGTGATGAATTCAGCGAGTTGGCGAAGAAGGCTGCCGTGGATAACAGGTCCACATTCATTTTCGCTAACGAGTCAATGGCGGCGTTCGGCTTCACTGTGCTCAATTCTGTTACGTCTTTCCCGTCGAACCTGGCAGCCGATTCACGAAGTGCTTTTTTAAACCTTTGTACATGAAGTGGTTTTTTGTCCATTTCAACCAGTTTGAGCAACTCGGCAAATTCTTCCGGATCTTGTAGCAGTTCAACCAATTGTTGGATGTCATCACCACCTTTCAGTGAGCATAAAAATAGGTGACGAATGCGATGGTATCTTAGCACAGCTCATACAAACTATTCAATACTTTAGATCAAATTACTTAACGAAAAGAAATAGTATTTCTTATAGTCAGTGCGTACCATGATCGATAAATGCCTTGTAGTATTGGGATAAATTTGCTCTTTGAAGGAGCAAAAGCACCTCCAGTGCTCCTGGAGATTGCCACATTCGATTCGGTGTTTGGCTGAATGTCGTGCTATCTCTTGATGCATATATGCCTTTAAAAGGTGACAGCCTGTAATCTGACGGAGATGTTCTGATTGGTGTGTGTATGTATATATATATAAATACACATGAGGATCATGTCAACCCAATGACAATAACCAACCGAATCGTGCCAGTCCCCACCCCCACCCCATTCATGATCGAACGTAAGCGAAACGGACTTATCTCAATACTGACGTCCATCCACAGCCCCCTTTGATGTCCGGTTCAACTTGATAAGTTATTCATTCTACCAGTCGAAGCGAACAAAGATAAATACTTAATAGCCACATGTTTTGTTACGTCGACGCAGGTATGACCACAGATCCAGACACAAACAAGAGTCCGGAAGCTACTTCCGTATGACGAACGCGAGACATGAGTCAGCACATCATTCCAGATTCTTCAAAGGGGGTTACCGCGGTGATTGTGACTCTCCCGATGATGGTGGTGATGGTGATGCTAGTTGCATTAGGGATGAGGTGAGGAGAGAAGGGGGATTGGAACAGGCTGGATGTCGTGCGTTCCGATGATGATCACTGCCATCCAGCAAGCCCAAGTTTCGTCGCGAGAACCGGAAACTAGGCCCAGTGAACAACATACAGTGGACTTATCTCCACCGTCAAAGGCAGCATGACGCAATAGGTGGACTTGATAAAACCATCGAATTAGAATTCGTGAATATCCGCTCAAGTTAAGCATTTGTGAGTGACTGAAACTAAAAGATTTGTAAATTCGCAAATTTTCAAACGGTTTCTTCCCAGTGGACCGAAAACCAGTTGCCTAAATTCAGATGATAACTTTCTCCTGGAGTTTGGCTACACTTAAACCCCTTTTTAGTATAAGAACTGTGCACACCGGACGTAATTTTTTCTTGGGAAAAGCGTCTACATCCATATTTCATTCTTGTTCAATAGGACCGGGTTGGATTATCCTAAAATAAGTTTTATTACTATCCTAATGGTGCTGTTAGACTACGTCTATTTAGCCCCGTGCGAGAGTTACGGTGCACTACTTTTGTCCTATCTGGATGGAGGGTGAGTCAGATTTTTTCAGATTCGCGTCATCGATTTCCGCAAGAAAAATGCTTACGTTCCAGTGGGCACACCCCGATGAGGCGTTGTAAAATAAGCAAAAATGGGTGGACACGGGTCGGAGATTTGTGACTGATTAAAAGTGAAACAAATTATTTGTGGAATTTGGGAAACGAAATTTGTTTTGCTTTCATCTTACTGTAGCTGGCCAATACTTGCCCTAAATATGACACAGAAGAGTTCCATGAAGGACTCGAAGAAATATGTCAAAATTCAGGCAATTTGAATGAGAAAGAATGGCAAATGTTTGAGCTGTTGTATCAAGGATGAATATGATCTAAAGTTAATCAAGTTCCAATAGTTTGGTTGATAAACGCAGTCGAAATAATTTCAACGAGGAGAGATGAAGCACGATTAATACATGTCACTCCTGTTTCGAAAGGCGAGGAATAACTAAACAACAATATCATAACACCGGAAGGTCACAACGATGAACAACTCTGCAGATGATCTTCCGTGATGTTCCAATGAGAGCAATGTTCCATGTTTGTGAAGATGAACATCAGAGTTTACGAAAGTAGTACTTAATATGAGATCACCATCAAGATTTGTATCTGATGCAGTGAAGATGTACTTGAAAGAGCCAGCTCTGAAAAAGGATTTGAAATCGAATTTGCCACTTACTCCTGGGGAACGTGCGCCAATTTTAGACCCAGTTTGAATGAATTACCTAATAGAGATACTCCTTAATTTAGTTTCCTAAAATCCGGTAAGGTACCTAAAACTGAAGGGCAAACATTTCCAAATGGAGAAGAAGAATGGAGATTGCTAATAAGGGCCGAAAATAGAAAATGAGGCTAAGTAACTTCCCGAAATATTTTAGGTATTCAGAAAAAGAAGTCAGGCTTGCAATATTGGACCATTTATGTTCAGGACAATTTCCGTGTCTCTGTCCGCGGCGTATAATGCAGACAAAACGTAACGTCATAGGTAATACATGAATCAAACCATTACAAGATGCAAGACACGTGTATCTTATTGCGGTGCACATAGGGGCACATGCCTTTCTTTCTGCTCGCAGAGTGTACGTTTTCAGCGTTTAGTTTCCAGCAGTACGGCCAGTCTAAGAAGCTCCACTTTTCCCTGTCGTGTGAACGACTCGAAACGCTTTTTGCTTTAATTACTGGGTTAGTGATGGTGACAGTGTTCTTTCATGTCATCGATCGCTGGTGTCCGACGTCTTCATACTAGATTAGGGTGGAATGTTCGAAAATCGGAACAAGCAAGTAACCTTTGGTTGGATAGACGCAGAAGACCCCGCAAGTGTACGAAACTTAGCAAGCTTTATCTTGCCTTGACTTGGTATACTGGATTATAAAAGTAGTTTAATGGTTAAAATGTGTATGGGACAAGTGAGTGTTGCAAGCTGTTGAGAGGAGATCGAGGTACTGAATCAAAAGTCGAGAAATAATAGGGATACATGAGGCGGAGAGACAACATGAATTTGCTCAAAGGCTTAAATGCATATAGTGTGGGTGCATATGCATTTATAAGAGCATGTGTAATGCGAAAAATCCGTTGATATTCCCAGATGCCTTTCGAAGACTATTCTAGGAAGACGCATTTCGCAAATACAAAAGCAATTTGTATAAAAACTATCTAGCGAAGTTGTCTGATGTGTCAGGAGGAATTGGAAGGACTGTAAATGGAGCTCATCATTACATGACGCCATAGATCATTAAATGAACATAAAAACGTGTTTTATACTTATTTACAATGCCCTTGAAAGTCTTTGACGCAACAGGTGTGAACTCCTTAAACGGTAGTGCATTTACAAAGTGGCAAGCCATGTGACAGTTTGGGCACTGTCGTGCATGGGAACTGTCGGACGGAAACAATCGAGATCTGCAGCGGTCTAAGTTTTAGAATCTCGATGAATTATAAAAATTTCTGTGGCAGATGGTGTTCGCAAATCAGCGAGAACCTGAGTACTGTGGGGAAAGCCAACATCGAAAAGACGTGTACAGGAGACATTAAGGTTACACAAATCAAATCAGTGGCGTGTGCTTTTGGCTTCCAACTACTGGGATCTTTGTCGCGCCCAGGAAGTTTGGTTTTCAGCTGTATGAAAATGGGCCTATCAAACACTTTATCTCTACTCCTATCATTTGTACTTATTTTTCACTTTTGATTTNTTTATACTTATTTACAATGCCCTTGAAAGTCTTTGACGCAACAGGTGTGAACTCCTTAAACGGTAGTGCATTTACAAAGTGGCAAGCCATGTGACAGTTTGGGCACTGTCGTGCATGGGAACTGTCGGACGGAAACAATCGAGATCTGCAGCGGTCTAAGTTTTAGAATCTCGATGAATTATAAAAATTTCTGTGGCAGATGGTGTTCGCAAATCAGCGAGAACCTGAGTACTGTGGGGAAGGCCAACATCGAAAAGACGCGTACAGGAGACATTAAGGTTACACAAATCAAATCAGTGGCGTGTGCTTTTGGCTTCCAACTACTGGGATCTTTGTCGCGCCCAGGAAGTTTGGTTTTCAGCTGTATGAAAATGGGCCTATCAAACACTTTATCTCTACTCCTATCATTTGTACTTATTTTTCACTTTTGATTTTGGTTAATTGCTGGAATGAGTTTCGCCTGCATTCTGAAGATTGTATTTTCCGGGAAAATCTATCACCAGAGACAAGTGGTGTGTAAATCGGGTAGGGTAAGCTGAAGATAGCACAAATGATTTCAGTAAGCAGATCGGCAAACTTCGGAAAGCAAGGACGAGAAGAAAGCATCGAAAAAAGCAATTAATTGGCTTAGCTGAAAATAAACGGTTGTAAGAAGACAGCCTGTCCTCATCGAAAATGCGAACTGTATGTGCGGATTACGGCGAGTGCAGTACGGTTACCTTTGACAACGGTGTCTTCCTGTTCAAAGAAAATAGATGTGAAACGTTGGCGGTGGATTCATCCACTATGGAGTTTCCCCTTGCACCATAGTTACTGACACCATTTTACCCAATAGAAAAACGTGGAAAAGTGATAGCAAGACCAAAATTCTCAACTGTCACGAACGAGTATTCGAGTAGAAGGGGGACTAACTTAGTTGTCTGTTAAAACTTAGGTGACCGCCAAACTACGACCAAGCGCAAATAAATATAGGAGCGTTTCAGCACCCACTAATAATACCACTTCATTAATTTATCAACACACATTGTTTCAGATATTGATGCTATCACTGCCGAAATTTGCAAAGGACCACGACGGACGTTCAGGTTATCTAGCTATCAATATGTGGCGTCGCTTTGAAAGAAATGAACAAACATAAGACTTTCAAATTAACCGCCTCCTAATCCAACTCCATTTTCTTCCATTTTCAGGATCCTCAAAGCGTGGTGTACGAAAAGGGCCACAAAGAACACAATTTGAAAGATCACTAAGATCATTTAGAAAATATTTTGAGCTTATTGGGGACATAATTTTGAATGCTGCCGCGAACTGTGTGATCCCCGATATGGCTGTTGGTCCTGTTGTTGCGTGACTTCTCTCTGGTCGCATAGTGGATTTGCTCTGTGACGGGGTAGGGCGGCTACTAATCCGTAGTGTACCCAAGACCTGGTGGTGTCTGGTCCTGTATGACCAACCGTGCGAGTTGTCAGTCTACTGATCCCTTCACAGTACATGTACTTTATAAGCTAACGAGAAATTGTGTAGGGCAAAATTTCGCTATCTCGTTAAAAGCAGTGGTATGACGGGCAGTAAAACTATGAAGCTTTTGCTGATATCAGTAGACAGGTTTTGGTTTTATCTCACTTTGCACGTTCAAAGAAATTAGCCACAGGAATTTATTAAGCGAAGGGAAGTACCAACAATGAGTCGTGTCTAGTTATCTGATTTAACGGATAATAAGCCAGGGAAAGTGATAAATTTCGATTTTATTATTGTCAGTATCTACAGTCCTTGCAGGAAATGAACAATTCTCTGAAAGTAATTATCCGTAAACTGGCTCGTTGAAATCCGAGGGAAACGCACTGACGTTTGGTCTAAGTCTAGAGTAAGCTTTTCTGACCGGTTCCATTCTGACTACGTAAAATCCAGCTCCCTTAACTTTCTCACCTTAACACCACAGAAATCACTGGTGAGCAAAGTGACGAGACCTGGGCTAAAGTTGTTTCATAATACTGGTCTTATCTAGTTTTATCTTGATGCAAGCATCACAGAATGATGTTGATAACGCTGGTGATGTAATCGCGGAGGCAGTCCGGTGAATGAACTCTGATAAGCACGCGACAACAGCATCTACTTGTCATCCTTTCTGACTAATGAAAACTTTCATGTTTTGCTATAAGATTATTGGATAATTGTCATTTAAGTAACAGTAGTATGGTTACAACCGGTGCTTTAATCTCGAAAAGCGAATAGATCTGGAACAGGATACGCATTACAGTTCCGGGTCTAGTGCTCCGAAGAATGAATTACTTTTTTGTTTTTGCAACTCACGTCAGTTTGTCTAGATTCCACAGTAGTGGCAAAGGAGCCAAATACAGAACTAGGAACAGCTTAAGAAAATATCCACGCTGAATTAGACGATTTCTCAGTTACTGTATCCTATATTTCCTTTTTACGCCTGACAATAATGAATGCAGAATACGAAGGCAACACCTGAACACTATGTTTAACTATACCAAACCGTAACAATAACTGGAAGATGCACACTGTGGGAAGAAGGACAGGTAAATTTACACCAGTTATAAGATCCAAATATGGAAAAATATTGATTGTATGGCATTTAAACTGATCCCTGTACGTAAACCATGCATTGACAGCCCATGTGCAATACCCACTAACCTGTATAGTAGTGTGCGCAGTATGCGTGGATAACTAACGATCGCTTAGCACATTTTCCGAACACCTATCGTCTTGACCATCTTGCACAGCTGGTACAGCAAATAGTGAGAAAGCGCCGACGTAACCACACATGAATCTGAATGCCCCCTGGGTTAACGACGTGTCACAACTGGGTCTTTATAACGTTCGCCAAAATTTGAAAAACCTGTTTTCAGTTGCCATTTGCCGTTAATCTCCCCAACCGATTGGGGGTATCAGCGAGCAGCAAAAAATAATTCCGTATCAAGTAGCCCACTTTGAGATTCTTTTACAAAGCAACTCGTTCAACATGAGAGTCCATAGTTGTGTGTCAGCCACATGTGGCCGCTCAAATACAGGCACCTTCAAGCGTCAAACCATCGGGATGGTCTTACTGCTGACTTTCAGCTCAGCCAATCACACCGGGTTTTCGCCTTATCCGGGGCTTGGTTCATATTATTGTTAATGGTACCTACCGTAGTCAAAGCACCTAGTAACACCTGAGCACGAAATAGACGCATGTACTGAGTTGCATCCAGTCCGAACAGTTCTTGTTGTTCGGGCAGTCAAATAAACATGTCTTCAGTCAAAATCACTCTCTGTGATTTGTTTATCTTGGTTAGTAGTTTTGGAATTGGACTACAGACCATGGTTCGATTTTTTGTGACGTCACAGTGGAAAGCACAATTAGTGTGCGTTGTTAGTTTGAGTTCCTCTAGAATAACCGCTCCTTCGGTTTTTTAAATTCCCGGTTCAGATCTAGTGAGAACATGGATAGGAGAATCAGTTCGATCGATTTCTGAATTCCTGATGGTGTGTTTGCTGGTGAAAACAGATTGCTGCAAAAGAGTGGATAAGTAGGACAGACCAACAAATGTTGAGCTTGTGTGGATTATTTTCTATGGTGACAGAAGGGTTTAGTCAAAAAATGCTATTTTCACTTAGTTGGTTTTCTACTTGCCGTATGATAGGTGAAAATCAAACTCACTCAGCCGTCAAGGTTCTTCTCTGAGAATTTATCCAGTTAACAATAAGGACTGTTTCCTTTCAACGAGTGATCCGATTTATTTACGGTGTTGGGAGGGTCAGGTCTTATGACAGCAGTTCCCGTTGAAAAGTTCGGAGTAGCCTATCTACCTTGAGCTTAAAAGTAAAAACCTTAGAGCTGCCACAAAACTGTTTGGTGCTGTGTAAAATAGGCACCGATGAATCACTTTAATTAGAAGCAGATCACAATGCCACCACCCCCATAATGCAGTATTCTTTTGTCATAGGATTTGTACACGGTCAAATCGCTCACCTGCACAAAAGTCGACTTCTGAGGCAATTGATCGTTTGGAATATGAATGGGTAGACTAGCGTATCATGCGCAGAATACTGGATAAGTTTAAGCAGTTCATACCGCACCCCTAAAACTTTCAGAAGGCCATTCGAATACTCCTCCGCTTAGAATAGAAAACTCGGTCTTTAATACGCAAGGCGATCAACTAACATAGGAATCCGTGCAATGTTTCAGTGTACTGTTTGCTTCGCCGATGCTGTTGATGGACGCCTTATCTCGACATACTGGTTTGCTACACGTGATCTGCAGAAACCTGTTTCAATAGTCATTTTTATGGCACATTAACCGAAACTTTGTAAATATCAAAACCAGGTGATGTAAGGAGTGTATCGAAAAATCGATGCGCCATGTATTGGTTTTTAATTGTGAATGATCAAATTTGATTTTAAAACTTGCCTTGAGAAAGGCTACCCACGGTAGTCGAAACGTCGGCGCATTACATCTACCAACATCGCTGTGTTATTAACATTATATCGTTCACAATTAATAACCGAAACTTTGTTTCTGCTAAACCGTGTTTGTATTCTATCCCTTTTTAATAAAATCATTAGACACGAGGCGAGAATCGTCCATTAGACAAACAGATATGAATCTACTCACCAGTTTCATTGAGTAACGAAAACGGACAGGGGATTAGCCAGCGACAAACCGCCGAACGTTTACTACGCTCTTCATAGGAACAATTATCCGTTCAACGTGTCACTTGAAGTTCAAACGGGATTCATCGATCGAGTCACATATTAGACACCTTATCCCGCCAGGACCAGATTCACTTGAACTGCCTCTTGTCGGCACTGGATGACAACGTGCCTGGTTTCGTAATTTTGTTTAGGATGAACACACTATTTCACTATCCAAGCAACAGTTACGCGTTTTTAAGAAGAACACATTCTTAGTAGTCTCGGAGAGGAAAAAAATAATGCTAACAAATTTCAGGTTTGTTCTTCTGGTAAATTTCCTTGACCAAAAGATCCAATCGGTTTCAGAAATGGCTTTATTAATTTCATAGCAAAAGTCTAATTTGTTATATTTATAGAACAGTATTCCCGCCTGCAAAGTCTGTTCTACAATGCGCCGGAAGACAGTTAATCTATTATTTATAGCCCGGTAATCGGCAGCACAACTTTTGAAGTTCAAGTATTGTAGGATTGTAGGATTCGCCTGTAGAATTGGGTGAGCTGTTGGCTGCGTAATACGTCCAACATTTTTCTTCATTGGTGTCGAATCAGGCGTCAGATTTACTTGAGATAAGGGATCAGTATATTACTGCTTAACTGGAATGGATGTATACGTTTCCTGTTCATATAACCATACTGTTTATGGCACGTTTCCTGTGCACCCGGGTTTTAAGTAGGGCATATCCTATAGGAAATTTGAGCAATGGTTAATGCATTGGGAATTGGATAAAGTTTTATTCTGAACTGGTGCCACAGCAGTTTTAAATTAAGTACTAAATAAATGCATTGGTCTATCGATTCCCTATTAGGCTTTGCCAACAAACCTAAATATGGCGTCGGAACAACGAAGCATTGTGTCCACCCTCACCAGGCTGTGGTGGCTTCGTTAAAGCCATTTTTGATCACCAATCTATGATTTAAAAATGACTTTTTTCTTCCTAGTTATTTCATAAAATAATGCTCAAATGTATGCCAGTGGTTGAAAATGAAGGGCTCGTGAGTGACTACCATTTGCTGAGCTTATTACTGTTAGTAGTGTGCTACCTGATTGAACCATTTTAACTGAATAGTAGAGAAAGAAGACCATTGCTGCAGGAAGTTAATATTTCTTATTGCTCTTTTCAACTGCTTACGTAAAATAGTATGATAATTATATGATAACCTTTTTCACCTGCTATGAACAGGCGTGGATATTCACGAGAACATTCTTATCGGAGGCAAACACCCCACTTTTGCCCTATTTTGTTCGAAAACGATGGATCACCTCGCAAATTCCGTCTGTCAGGTTCATTCACTTGAGCCCTTTGCAGTGCACTCAATTATGAATCAAAGGAAAAAACCGCAGTTTTATTAATCAACTTTATATGGTCGCTGAATGGTTACAAGAACTCAGCTTGACCGTGTATATCAGTTGGCACGAGATTGAAACATGAAAAACGGAATCATCACAGGGCGTAATGGACGAGAGGTGTGTGCACGACCCACGGGTAGGATAGATAGTCCCGCTTCCCGACACGCGGAAACTTTGGAGAACGAACAGTTCGATAGTATGCCCCGCTAAGGAAAGGATGGGTGAATTTATCAGTTTCCATGTCTACGAAGTCCTCTACAGCGGATGCTGTGGTCAAATGTACTGAATTGAGTAGGGCTGCAGAATAGAGGAACAGGTCTTTGTTAGTAAAATAACTTGATTAAGTCATGGAATCAGGCAGACTGAAAAATAATAATACATTTTTAAATTCAATTGAATTCAATTTTCACATCCTTCAGAAAAACTAGCTAGCCTCACAGGTATATTATGACAGTCTAGCTTGTAATAACGATGTGAAAGCGGATTTACTCCTGACTTTACTCAAATTTTGGTTTTGATGGTCATTATCGAAAACTAACGGAAATTTCTCCACAAGGACACTTCGCTGGCGAGCAAATCAACGGACAATTTTTCACTCATTTATCTGTCATAGCTGACGATAGATGCCAGTCACGATGTTTCTTTAAACCCACTCGTTTGTCAGAATTTCATCGAGTAACCTAAAGTGGTTACACTATTTCAATGACCAATCCGGATAGCTTGTACTTTTCGACACATTCACCGTCTGGCCAGGCAGAATTATTGGACTTTAGGGTCAGCGGTTTCAGGCTGAACAATAACGAACTAAGGAAGTAAAGAACTGATAGTAGCGGTTGGTTCGTGTGCACCAGCAGCCCGTGGCCATGCAAATCAGTGACGGATAGGTGCAACACCATGTGGTGCAGTTCAGTGAACCGCTGAGTGCTTGCTCAACAGCGTAATGACTATGACGTTCGACTCAAAATCGTTCGTCCCAGGTTCGCGTCCCAGTTCGAGCGCGGTGGATATGCATTGCTGATGATTCCTATCAATGGTTCCATGGTTTCTGAATGGTGAGTTGAGCGTTGATATTAAATGGTGAGTGAATTCATAATAGACAACGGTTGACATGAAGCAAGTAGCTGCAAAACTGCGTGCTGAACGAGCAATAGCCTCTGTAAACCAACTTCAAGCCCTTGGATTTCGGTACGCAGTTGGCGGTTGGTGGCCATGAATTATTGACTATTTCTGACTGATACAAGCTCCGCTCAATTTCTTTAACGTCATCTATCAGTTTGCTGTGCTGACTCATTTACTCGTCCAGAACGAAGACCCATCCAATACAGGACTGGAAGCTGTCAAAACTTTACACTACTCTATTTAGTTCTTACTTCCGTCAACAAACAATGAATATTCAGGGCGCTTCTTGTGAAGTTCGCCGACAAAATCAGTCACCTTCACCTTGTGTTTCATTTTGGGTCAATTTCTAGACGGCATCTTTTGCTTTTCCTCTTTTTTGTCTGAAATGTGGGCTATCATTTTGGTCGTTCCAAAATGTGATGCTATTCGACACAGTGAAACTGCACTCTACTTTCCTTCTTGTTGTCGAAGCACAATATCAGGAAGGAGTTCAAACCATTCTTAATTCTTAACTACTGGAAGGCTAGACAGTAAAAAATGACCATAAACCGGTATATCAGATTCCAGTGAGCAACGTTTCCACTGTGCACCTAGTCTCTCCCCCCAAGAAAACTATCCAAGATGTATGCAGTAGTTCCCATCGGTTTAGTCGCTTATGGCGAATGAATCAAGAATTAGCTGACATCTGTCTGACAGTGTTGATCCTAACCACCTAGGTGGCATGGTAACAGCAGCCTTAAAACCGGCGTGTTTTTCTTTTAATTTCGTCTCGTCACAACCTGCAACCTTCTTTCTATCAACGGTCTTCCATCCGACAAGGGATTTGCATTAACCGGGTTCCATAGCATCGGGACTCACCAAACATTTGGACTTAAGTGATTCATGCATTTTCATTACATATATACCGATTTCAACCTTCAGTTGAAAATTGAATATGTACCACTGAAGTTCTGCTAAGTTTCAACGTGAATCGACTTGGTCTGATTTGGCATACGAATTTCTGTTCACTCAGCACTGTAAGTAGTTCAAGGCGTTCCATCTCAAAGCAGTTTTATTTGTAGTGAACTGCGCCAAAGGGCGCTAAACTGCTGCTACTTGATATATTCTATGGTCAAGTTTTATCGAACTTTGTTAAATAACAAAATCGTGATACTGATTGGGATTAATCAGATATAATCCAGTAAAATACCAATAACATTTTACCGTATGAATTATTAAGACGTCAATATACTGGATACATCTTTGTGTCAGAATGTGAATTTAAGTGAGGATCTTTTAGAAAGAAGATCAAAGGTACCGCAAACATCGATTACCAGCGGTAGTATTTCTCCCGAATGTACTTGCAAAACAAGCACCTGGGATTCGAGATACCCATATGAAAAACCTCAGTCCGGTGTAGTACATTTGCCAGGGAACTATTTTTAAGATTTATCGTGTAGAAAACTGAGCAAGCCAATGAGAACACTTACCGCATATTATTAGAAAAGAAATTAATCGGGTGACGGAAATCATGGAAAATTGTTCTGAAAAAGTAAGCGAAATGTTCTGTTCAGATCGCATTGTTCGATATCAGAGGTGTAAAGCGCAAGATTACTTTTCGCAATTTCTGCGCCCAGACAACACATAATTAGTTAGTTAGATTGGACAAAATTATCCATTGGTGGGTCAGACGACTCGTGTGGAATCATTGTACTTAAGCGGGGAGTGGGGACGATAATAACAGCTGATGATTTCACAGTAGCATTACCATTCTTATCTCCATCCTTTAAAGTGCACGAACAAGATCTCCACATCAAATGTGGGCGAATGAGTGATAAGAAAGAATCGAAAATACAGTTGAAAATAAAACAGAATTAGATGCACATATTAGTTGTTAATCTGGTCATCGGGTTCATTGTCCTTCAGTCAAACCATATGCCTAACAACTTTGGTTCGTTCGGATTACGGCGTGACATCCTAAATGGTTATTTTCCAGTCCCCAATTCATCCGGGTTTCATTTAAATATGATCAAGATTTGTGCATGGGTTCCAACGTAACTGAAACGGATGCAGTTTAAAATTAGGACCACTTAGAACTTCTCAACTATTCTAAAACGGGTTTATAAACTTAGGGCAGATTGATGTGCATCAGTTGATCCGGGGTTTTGATGGATTACGAAAAGAAGTAACTTCTATCGAGTCAGTGAGTGGTTAAGGATAGTGAAATATGAGACAAGTGACTATTTTTCTTAAGACCTGGACAGCAGACAGAAGTACGAGCTACATATTTGTACACTGTAACAAAGCCGAATTATAAACAAAAATCTCCCAGCCCTTTAGATCACTTTAGGTAGGTCGTGTGGGATTAAGAAATTGGGAATCGACATACAGGAATTTTTACTGGAGACTCACTTGATGCAGGAATCACAGACAGTAACGCACGGTTAGCCACAGTCACACCTTAACACCAATAGAGGAAATTTTCGCCGTGATATTTATAGTGTCCTCGAAATCACCTTTGGACCAATCAGAAGGTTGGTGGTAGTTTCGATGGCCTCTTTTCACAGTGTTGATTGGTCAAACGGGAATTCAAATAAATAAGACAGATTCAAAGGGAATTTAATTTTTTCCCGTTTTTCTCAAAGTCAATCGATAGGCGAGCAGTTTTCGGTGCACTAAACCAACTTTAAAATTACTTATAAAAGTAAGCGTAACTTGTTCTTCTGTACTTCAATCAAAGCATTTCTGAGTGCAATCATGAAAGAAAACGACTGTCTTTCAGGTTGTTTATGAAAAATTGTTTCCAATCCTGGTTACATAGTTGCGAGAAATCAGCTCTAACAAAATAGAGGTGTCCTACCAGTGTGATTCTCTTTCATTCCACGGAAGCTTGCAGCTGCTAGTTTACAGCAGTTTTGATGCAAAAAGTCTGTTACACAAAGTCATTTACTCATCCTATTGTTGCGTCATATTTTGTTGAACTGGATAACTAGCCTAACAATGTAGGACGTGCGTTAGTCTTCCATTCCGATTAGACCATTATTGACAACACCATGCTAGCAATACTGTTTACTAATGCAGTGTTCTGCTACTTCTAAAGATATAATCGAATCAATACTTCCTTTTTTGTTTTACTTCATCTATGCATACAAAACACTGGGTATTACCTTCACGAGAGAGGTCACGGGCAAGTGGGGGTTATCAGGTGGGGCCGCTGACCCCCGGGTAGAAAGATCTGAAATCGCAGCCATCAGGTTGAAACGGCGCGACGTTGACCGCTTGGCTAAGTATGACACGATGTAGTAATAATACGGTACTAAATTGAATGTGCACATGGACATTAAATCTAATCTAGGGAAGAAGCACAAAACCATCGAACACAAAGCTCGAACGACCACAGTAGTAAGCCGAACTTCAGGCAAAATGAACGCAAGTCCATTTTAATATCCGTGAGTGGTTGTTCATGTATTACCAAATCGAATGAATATGACGAGAATTTTGACTCACCCGACAGTGATTTATCAAATCTGAACTCATCATCAGAAGGTATATTTGAACCTTACAGCTATTTTTTCAACCGAAAAAGTCGACTACCATTGGAACACCATAACTCCTGGGCTGTGTGGACTGACCCGCAAAGATTCGTTTGAAATGCGCACCTTATGTTCCAGCACCCCTTTATCATTGATTTTTCCTAATCACAAACCCCAGATCACAGCCTACAGCGACGGATTCTTTTTTATGCACAGAGGCCTGCTGAACTATGCGGTTTGGTTTACAGTGAAAATGTCTCATTTATGGAAAAGGGTGAACAAAACCAAACTGGGGGCTTCTTTTTAGGAACAGGAAGAATAAAGGGACGTAAAAATTTGCCGCATGTCAAAAGAAATCCCCAGACTGAAAGCAAACACCATTATGTCTATCGTCAAGAGGAAATGTAAGGTTCGAGGTTAAACTCCCCAACTTCGCCATCGTAAACTTTCATATTACTGGATCAGTATGCATTAAAGTTACAAAAGAGTTTGCAACTGAAGGCGCTGTATGTTGGTTAAAGCAATCGCCCAAAACTGCGCCGCACACCCTAGAATACGGAGCCGAAGACATTAATTACTGAGCACTATTTTCAAAAATTAACAGCGGCGTGTCGAAGTAACAAACATGGATTTCTGGTTTGATTTGCGATTTATAACAAATCAGAAATGACTTTATTTAGACTCGTGGATTTGTGACAAGAATCCGAGAGGAGCAAGGCAGTTTTTGTGAAAGTCGAGCCCCTTGGTTTGGTTCTCTTATGCTCTGCAGATGGACCGATACAAAGTAGTCTTCAGCCGCAAGAAAACTCCGAAATCGTAATCGAAACGTCGGATCGTTAATACTTTCATCACGTATCTATTTCTCTGTAACACTCCACAAGTTCCATCAATATTTCTATTAAACTTTTCCTTCCTCGGGACCAGAAATTATAGAAAAGTTTTGTTTTGGAGTTTTCGAAAACAGATGTGATTCAGAAAATTTTGAGTATCGTTGATTGTATGTAGTGTAAATGAATGCTCATAGGTGATCTAGTTAATAAACAGTTATAGGAATATTTGACTTATATGAAATTGGTTTTAGCATAAAAACGATCTAAATCTAGACACTCCCGCCAAATACACTATGATGTTTTTTATCCATGCTAGAATGTCACATCTAGGAACTGGTATCTTCTTACGTTATTTACTAATCATTTACTTCCTATTCATTATTGTTACAGTGGTGCACATAATTTCTAGTTATTGGTCCCAGGCCATTGAGTGACTCTGGAGATTTTGTACACATGGTTTACGGTAATGCGCCTCCTGGCGTGCAATGACTTAAACAAGCACCTATCAGGATAGGATTTTATAGTTGATCGAATAACGGCTACTGCTCGGCAATAAAATGGGAGTACTTCTTCCACGTCTTAAATATTGTCGATACAAATATCCCGGGTGCAATCATGCAGCTAAACTAGGCTGAGAATCTTAGCCAGTTATTAAGATCAGGCTGGGCTATGCGTGTTAATGCAACTGAAGTTGTTGGAAGCATTAGGTGCCCACTTATTTTATTCATGCCTGAAGAGCACGACCGCGGTAGTTCAGCGACGCAAGGAAACGGACGTTTTCGAACTTGAAAGAGGAATTGTATTTCGGAGGTGAAAACGCCGTTGATTCCCCAGTATTAGTCGCAAAATCCATTGAAATGCAATTACTGCTACGAGATTAACATTTGCGCGAAAAATGATTGTAGGATAGGTGGATGATTTAAAAGGACCAGTTGGCTTAAAAATCCATTGAGCGTGTGAGATGCGAAACGGAAGTTGAGTTGTATATCTCTTATGTAGCCCGTTGACATTAGGCTGCTTTTCTGTACAAGATAGCTGTCAACTACTAAACGAGCGTCAACCTTTGATTACCTTCAATGGAATTCACGTCATCTTAAATAAAAAATGCTGGTTGCTGAATGTTGAAATGTATACTGCGAACAACCCTAGACAAGTTATTAATCAAATAACTACGAGGAATCATTTGCTGATTGTTTTATTCCATAAATGGAGACAGAGGTTTCAGTAGACAGTTTGGTAAAGTAAGGCTAGTTTTATGACTAACTCCTAGTTAACTCGAACATAGCGATGGCATAATTCAGACTGCAAACAATTACCTATGACGGGATTACTGACTCGGTGATCGCATTATCAGTCAGATGTCTGGAAAACTATGGTATGGAGGTCTTGTAACCCATTGGGGCCCGGCAACTAACTACCCAGTTCATAGACCAAAAGAGGATACCAGACATCTTGAGTGCCCAGTTGAATTTTTAGTCACAAGTACACATGAGCATGCACCCATATGCCTCTTAGGCTGGCTGTGGCTAGTTTGGAATCAGAGTTGAACCGTCGCTCCTATAGTAGCTGCCAAAGACCAGTCAATCCGGTAGAGAACGTCGGGCATTCGCCGTCGTCGTCGCAATTTGGTGAAAATATCTCCGCTGCAAGAAGGAAACCGTTGTTTGGGATTCAAGGTTATTTGGGAGTATTTCCAAAGGTGGTCAGTGCGGCTAGCTATCTTGGAGCCTGATACATTCACCCAAGACCATAATGACCCATCTAGGGGCTTCAATTTAAAGACGGATGAACTTCCGGTGCTTCATTGCAGCAGTTTTTGCTGTCACCAGTTGTCTGTACCCAGTCGCTTTTGCCACACTATGAGGAACATGCTGATGTGAATCGATAACAAGTACTAGAATTGCACATTAACGTTCTTCGTGGCATCAAAACTCAGAACAAGTTGTGCTTGCGTGAGGAAAAACACCTAAAGTTTGAATTTAATGAGCAACTTATTCAGAATCATGCAGTAACGAGTCAACTATTTTGTAGCAAAATGTATTCCACGACCAGTCGAACGATTCACCTTTTATTTTCAATACAAACCTATGGTGCTAACAGAGTCAGAAACATCTTTTCGTTTCCTCTGGCTTAATGATTTTTGCTAATAGAAGATGGTGCAAGCAAGCGAACTACAATGGAATTGTATTATCAGCAAATTAAGTTGCTTCATTATCCCTTGGCTTAACAGTGTTTAATTTGTTTCCTCTGTCAAAAGTCCACCTTCAAGGTCACTTTTCGATTTCCGACCCAGGGCTTCCAAAATCTTTGCCTATTTCTATCCGAAAACCTACCCAGAAGGGAAAAATAATCTGAACCGTTTAATACCAAGATAAATTAAGTCATTCCCGTCGCATATTCCACTCGGTTGTGTATCTGAACAGGATACAATTCCAGCCTGTTCTCAAAGCACAAAATAATTGTGTAGCGAAAAATCTAATTTATTCCATGGTGTTTTGCACCACTAACGTACACGGAAGTATCGGCAAACTCGAATGCTAACGCTAGTAACTAGAAGGGAACCAACAGAGCAGGGCGTGGAACTAGACTGTTTCTAAACGCCTTAAGGAGTATCAAGGCCAAGTGATGCGTTTTAAGCTAGTGATGGAGTGGGATAGGTGTCAAGCACCAAATTGTCAGTGGTGACGTGACAATTATTAAAGAGTCCATAAATTCAGCAAGGGGTTTTAGTATTGTTGCAAACAGCTTCCGGAGATGAAGACTTACATAAATTTTCTAACAGTTTTCCTTCGTTTCCGGACTTCTATATTCCAGCTGATAAGAATATTCATCCAGCCAAAAGTTTCAAATGTCTGGTCCTTCTTTCCCGGTCTGTCTGCTCGTCTGGCCAACCTTCGATGAGAAGGCAAACACTTGACAGGTTCGATTTTTTAAATTCCTTAGGGGTCATCAGGGATAAAACTTTGAGGTGGTCATCTCGTATTTTCATTTGTGCAGTGACCCTTTGAGGAATATCATTCCATGTAACAAGGCTTCGATACTTCGAGGGAAAACTGATTAACATCCCATTTTTCCTGCCAATGTTTTTTTCGAACCTTCTTTAAAATTCTCCGGTTAATTAGGCATACTTAATGAACAGAGGCTCCGAAATCATCACCTGGGGACTGTCACTTATTAGTCCCATATCTTTCACGCCACTGAATGATTTATCTGTCAAAATACATATAAAAATTTGCAGATGCAGATCCTACTCAGGGACTGCACGGTGAGCTATCAAAAGATTTCTCTAAAATTTTCACAAGTTCAACTTTTCGATCCTTGTCTTTCAGAACTAAGACACGGAGGACTTCTACTATCCTGTATTTATCAACGGAAATCGTATCTCGGCAGCCTTTAACGAATAATTACATTATTCGTCTAACTCCATCTGCTTCCCGTTTTCGACCAGGTGATGAATGCAACCGGTTCTTTTTTGATTGAAATGCAAACATCCATGTAGGCGAAAGTCCTTACAATAGTATGCAAGAAACACGCAGCAACTTCAGAGAGTTGGGATATGGCTGCTGTCCTGCTTCGTCTAAACCAGTGGCACTAAGGAAACAGCGGTAAAGCCCATAAAAGTAGAATACTTGCGAAAATAAAATGAAGGGTTATGGATCCCCGTGAATCTTCATAATTTAACTTGTAGGATAAACGGTTGATCTTAGACTTTTATTAATGCTGTACGTACTTGTAATTTGTCTTATTTCATGGTTCCCGAATATACCTTGGAACAGCACATCCTTTGTTAGCATCGACATTTTAATGTACAGAATCAGTAAACTTAGTTCAAGACACGCTGGACACCGTGCAGTACGAAATCCTTCTTGCAGTAAACGACCTTCTGTCGCCGCTGTTTGTTCTGATTTGGGGTCCTGTTCATATCGTGGCTGGTAAAACTTACTTCGAGCGATGCCATCTCAGAAGCTTTCGATGCAGTGATTTCAAATCAACACTGCGCATGCTAAATCTTACGGATCAACTACTGGCCAACATTTCCGGCTGTGAACTACCGAGCAGATTGGCCAAATTTTCTGAGTCAGTCTAGGCTCGTCTGTACAGTCGCGTGCTATTTTACTTCTTGGTTCTTGATGCAGTCTCAGGAAACCCTGAGAGCTTACTTTAGTATACTAATAACTTCGCAACGGAGTCACAATGTTGACTGGTCATCGGAACTGATTCTCAGCAGTTTGATTCAAGTTCTTGCCAGAATATATGAATTTATTCCATCACCGATGAAAGCAGTAGAAAATTCTAATGCTCACGGTCATCGATCATGATCGAAATCATCTACGTTGGCAACCATAGTGAAACAAAATCTATCTCCGATAGCAGATTTCCTTTAATTGCGGTGTGACTGCTACGGGAAACGGTCCAACGTGCGGCGTAAAATATCGATTAAGCAACCATGGAAGCACTCTACAATTGTTCGATTTAGCTCATTAGGAATGAACATCAGTGCACATGCACAGCCTACGAGCTGGGATGCAAACCCCGGAGGTTGGGCTATTCGGGTTGAATGTAAATAGTTCAATGAACTTTGGTACTATTTGACAAAGCAGCTACCTGGGCCTGCCTAATGTCCCGCCACTCGCTGTGGAATAAAATGATTCAGTTTGCATCGCGAGTGATCATGTTACCGCTAGAATCCTATAAAATCCCTATGAAGTTGGTCCGTAAGAGTTGTTAAGAGTATTCCTAAGTGCAAGTCCCATGGGACAAAGTTGGTCGGCTGTGAGTCAAATGGTAACAAAGCATTGGCACGGTACTGTGAACCAATCAGTTCATAGTAGTGGTTTACCATTGCATGCATTTCCAGGGTAGGGATAAAGGGATCAGCCAAAACAGTTCGGTATTTACTGGTTTGAGAGAGATTAGTTGAACGATGATACCACAAGACTATGCGCCTCTTAATGCCAATAAACTCGCCACCAGAAAATTAACCTGCACGAAGATTGCTGCATAATTTTTCATGAGTGCACGAAGCGGAATAATAAAAACCGGATTTCAAATAAAGTTTGTTAATAAGGGCAAAAAAAAAACAATACAACATGTCTTGTCATGTGCGGTGTTTCCTTCACATGCCAACCAATAATACGAATCAATTGAGTCTGTCGTTTCTTTCTGCGAAATACGCTGCTTCGTTTCACAAACTAAGTGAGAATCAGTGGGCAGCTTGAAGGGAGCAGTTCATACGGCTAAGGATGCTCGCTCATTTGGGCGTCAAATAAGACAAGAGTAACGATTAGTACTAGTTAGGATTACGTTTTGATGGAACTTGTTCAATTCAGGCATGCTCAGCTTGGATTCTAGTCTCCGTCGACAAACGGTAAACGGGCAAGAAAATTCAGACTTTTAATCAATCCGATTTCTTTTCGTTCCATTTGTCATGCAGAAGAAGCAAAACTTTGAATATTCTTCACGTCAGTGTAAAACGTTTTAAACGATCCCCTTCTTTCCCTATCTCTCTCTCACTCTAACAAATAAACAAACACGTACGCACATCCGGTTTAGCATTAAATTTTTTACAATTGTTTTCGCTAACGAATAATCTGCAGTTATATTTATTTTCTTTCTGCTCTCTCCAACTGCTTCTAAGTTCGTTTCAAGGGCTTCTAACGCCCAACAGCTTTTCATCATGCACGCGGGCTACGTGGCTCTTGGGATGCCGTATTCCTGTAAAATCTCCTTTTCGGCTTATTGGTTAGGATAAGGCAACTTTCGGAATGATCTACAGGGCATTGTCTGTCAATGTTTAGAAACAGTTCTGAAGTAGTTTTTCCTCGCGAAAAGCGTAAAACGCTCCGTTTTTCGTGATGTTTGCCCTCCCGCACCTGTTATCGGGCAACAACTGGCTCCTAAAGATTCCGCATAATACCTTGGGGTGGTGTTAGGCCGAGTTCCTGCATGGTCACTGTTTGTGAACTGCATTTTTGCAAAAATAAGGGATCACTTTCCGTTTCGCGTCTCAAATTTTACCACCCACCTCAAACCCTTGTGAAATGCTTTATTCTTTTCGTAATTGTTGGCCCAGTGGCGTTATGCATCTGTTGTGATTTTTCCCGGTTTTTTATCAGATGACATCAAATCCATTTCTCGATCCCTCAAGTTCCTATCTTGTTGTATTGGCTTATCCAGACGTTTGCTAGTGGAATAGGCCATCTCCCAGCAAACTGAAGCCTCTCAGATGTTTTCCAAAAGAACACCCAGTTACGTCTCTCACCCTACACACGAACGCTTAGGTAAATGCGCCTATACCAGGCTTTATTATTGAAAAAAAGCTTAAAAACATTAGTATAACTCAAGGAAGGCCTGGAGCGAAATCCTCTAAATATTCTTTTTCTAAGTATCCATTGTCTCGCTGATGTGAAAGCTAAGTATCTGTCCTCCGGGGGGTATAACGCATTTACTTGGATGGGCTTATTTATTCCCCACTGTATAACTTTGGTGATTTAGTGTTGACAAAAGTAAAAAAACATTTGTTTACTCACTTACTCAAACGTTGAAAATCCGCGATGACTCAGTACACAAATCTTCGTCGCTGGATCAACTCATCTTGGCAACTGTTAAAACGAAAAACGCTTATTAAAAGTAGTTTGGTTTGCATCCCTCTACTGTACCAGACTTGAGCAAAAGAGACGACACTGCGTTGAAAATATGCCAACATGTAAGAACTCTTGGAATCATTGCATAACTGTATCTATCTCTTTAGGATTTGCCATCTTCGTGGATCTGTGTGCGTGAAACTGAAACGGAAGATTGTAAGTCATACATCGTTACCGCCAAACGTTTCGCTTTTTCCACTTGTAATACTGTTTGATATGGTGCTACTGTATGCCAGTGAATTTTACAGACCACAAACACTTACGGGCTGTAGTGCTTCCGTAGCCTCCTAATGTCGAGCGGAGCGCAGGCGCTGGAAGATAAGTCATTCGGTGATAGCGATTGTCCAGATAATTGATCATTACATACCAGTGCTCAGTCCACCACTTAGAAACCTTTGAACCACTGTACATGATAACGACCAGGGTCCTGAGTTTGTGTTCCTGTTCGGGGCAGAGTATGTGCATTTCAAATGACCCATAACAATAGTGAGACAGGCGTGCAGTACTGCTACGGTTTCTCAATGGAGCCGTTAGTGTGGAGACTGCACGATGGACCATATGGTGAGAATCATCTACTACTGATAAGTAGCATGTTCTTCCAGCTGCTACTTAAACACATCACTTTGGTAACGTTTGAACAGCTCAGTATTATTCTATGAGAAATTGTGTTCATTTAACTCCAGCTGAAAGCATGCAAAAAGACAGGAATGGTAAGTACTGCCTGCTCCCCCATTAGTGTTAGTCAGTGGTAAGTTGTTTAAAAATATCTTTGCATATCATTATGTATGAACTGTGCCAGGTACACTGCTTACATAATTTCAGTTGTGCAAGTTCATGCGTTATGATGATTTTCAGTTCACGCACAAACTGGATCAGCACTCCGCAATTCTATTACTCATTTTATAATAGTATTCTATTATTTGCTAGGCAAAGGTGAACCACATTTGTCCCAGTTTGTTCCTAAATACAAACCGACACCAGCCAGTCATAAGACCAATTCCAATGTCCCTACTGGTGTGCAAAACTACAAAAGCCAAGGAAGAAATTTAAAGAAAATAAATTTTGTTGAAAATGCAAACGGTTTGTCAGGAGGTTAGTAAAACTGAAAGTGACTCACGCATCAACATTTTCAGCTTAGTCACGTTCATTCCCTAGTGTCCCTGCGGTAGCCCAACTAGTTTCTTTATTGCTATCTTGCGTTACAATAATTTCATCCTCTCACACGTTGATTTATTTGTTTAAGATTACGAACGACAAAAGTGATTGGGATAATCATGAACAATGGGAAACAGATCACGTTTTGTAAGCCAAATCACGCTAGGAATAGCCCGAGTTAGTGGAGCTCGAATGGAACCAATGAATCGGATTGTGAACAAAACTCCTCGACATCTTCACTTAGACTGAATTTGAAGAATGCCAGTCTGCTATTTGAGATGATAATAGACTCAAAGACAAAACTACGGCACAGCATGCCCAGCGAACCAGTGAGGTTCTGTTTTCAACCGGGGGTGTTCTCCCTCGAAACAAGTCGTCTCAACCACCTCTCCAGTATCGCGCTGTTAACCACCATTGGGTCCCGGCCGAACAAGTGGCTACGACACTAATTGAATATCGCAGCTCGGATGACACGTCTGTCCTGCAGGAAAATAGTAACAGTGACACAGACATGTTCAGCCCACCACACGTTCTTTCGGGTCGCTTGGCCGTCGGGTGAGCATCCGCACCGCAATAGCCCATTTTAGTTTCAGTCGATTTATACGTTGATCTAATTTAGGTTGCTCATAAAATTAGTGGATGAGGTGCGAAATGTGTTAAAAAAGGTGACTGGAGGTGAGAACGCTTACCGTTTTGAGGGCTGTTTCCGTCCATGCTTGATTGTTGCCATTTGTTTGCTTGTTCGTCTTTGCTAACCTGAACATCGGCCTCGTGCTTTATAAACATTTTCATCCAGACGGTTAATGTGTAATCGCACTCCAAATACTTGTTCTAATGCGTTCGTGCAGCAAAAGGGAATATCTGCGTCATACTGACGACAAAGGAATGACAAATGAAGCAGGTGGTCTTGCACTTCTAAGAAATCACTGTTAGACAACGCAACCGAAATGAACAATTAAGCCTGCCAAACAAGTGTTTTAAACGTTTTGCTTGACGTCATGCAAAAAATGAATTTGTTTCTTCATTATACTGGTCGTAAATGGTTATTGTTTGAGCAAATTTTGCACCGGTAACTCGAAATCACTAGTCACAGATAGTGTTTGGAACTAAAATGTGGGGCGCAGTTCAGGGAAATTTCCAATTGTCTTGGCCAAGTTGGTATTAAAATGGTAATCTATTATAATAAGTCTTTATCTACGGGCTGCATTCAGTTAAAAGTGGTCTAGGATGGCAAAACTTTCCTTTCACTCTCATCGACCAACATTAAACCAAAAGCTGATTATCCTAAATATGGTTGAGTACAGTGAAAATACCGTTGGCATTGGTGCTGATTCATTGGCTGTTGATTGTGAAGCTCGGGATTAGAACGCCACGTTTAAGTGTTACAAATTAATGAGAACTATATTGTTTTTGGAAGGAACGAAGCCTTCTTTTATCAAGAAAAATACCTTACGTTGTTTCTTTATTTTCCTACTGGAAGACCAAGAACAAAAATAGAGCAGACTTCCGTACCATCCAGTACCATCCCCTACCCACAAGTTTCCCATAACGGAATAGTCGCCAAATTGGTGGTGAGCAGTGAATGAAATTGAGCTCATAATCACTGAACACGCGATCAACGGCAAACAGCATTAGTGACGAGTAGCTGATACATTTTCTTACTACTAACACTAAAAAATACCACATGTGTATGCTGCTAACAATGCGATGAAGAGGTTGTATCCCATCAAAAAACAAGGTCACACTCTCCCATTGTGTCTCACTGACCAAATAAAGTTTACTAGAAGGGGCGAATCAACTGTCTGACTGATCGCGGGTTCATCCTATTTGAAAGTTTTATCATGTTGGTAAGGCTTGGGTGCACAATGAATACGGGTACATCTCCGAGTAAAATAATTACTCTGGACCGGAATGCTGAATGGTCCAGCAGTCCATAATGCAACGTACGATTAAAACGATGAACGTTTCACCGAATGACCATTGATATTTAAGTAGAAAAAACACGCCAATATTCTGGTACCTCAGACACGTTGACTGTGGCTGTACTAATGGGCCTGCGCATACAGACTTGCAAGATATGAAGAACAAGTCCCCTCTGTGGTATCGGAATCTGAAGAGAGAGGGACAATTCATGTATTCTAGCATAATCTACTGTGGGTATTTAAAAACTCGCCAGACTAAACCAGAAATTGAAAAGATGTGGCTTCTTACAAATAAACGACAAGATTCTGTTTGTAGAAAGCCAATTAGTAGCCAATGGAATGACTCATTTTAGCTGCTAGTTCAATTTGTTTATCGAATTTGCGGACTGATCCGAGAATGCTTCCTAAAGAAAATTATTCAGTCAGGAGCACGCAGGTGTCAGTCACCTGATCCAACCGAACTATGCTTATTACAACCGATAAATGCAATAAAAATCTTTTTAACCTTAGTTGTGAGGTGCTACCAACAGAACAAATTCGAGCAAACATAAATTCACTGTATCAGAACGAAAATTCAGGCTTTTGCGCAGTGATGTGGGACAATGAGAGGTGATACGCTGTCTCAAGGCACCAATGAAAGGGCAGTCAGCTCAGATGGTTTTTATCATAGACCAATTCGTTTTCAATATTCAATACTATTATCAACCGCTGTTGATGGCAACAAGATCAATTTTAATCAAAACTATGCAAATTTCATGATGACAGTAAGATTATTGTTGTTTCCCTCTTTCGTTTTTTATTGTTTTCTACTTGCAAACTGTTCCGAAGGCTTTTAAACGTCAGTGTCAGACAAATGATGGATGAGAAAACGGGGTTGCCCTTATAAAATAAACGAATAGTACTCAATACAAGGCCCTCACACGTTTGATAATCCCGCGGATATTGTGGAAAATATTTTGACATTCCGCGCTCTGAAACCACATTTCTATTTTACAGCGCATTAGCTAGAGCGAAATGGGATGTGCTAATAGGGGTCAGTTTTCGTTAATTTTTGAGATTGTTGTCTGGATCTGCCAAGCCCGTTCCCTTAGAGTGCTCTCGCATGCCTCTCATGCCATCGTTGTGTCGGTCAAGTGACTTATGTTCTCGCGCAACCCGTTCAACCTAGTGATTCCGTGACCTCAGCCGCGGTTATTAATTATCTTTAGGAGTCTAGTGCGTCCCTGGGATTGATGATTGATGATGAGCCCCGTTAAGTATGAGGTCAAGTAAGTAAATGAACTGCGAGAATACGGGAATACATCACCTTGAGGGAAGCTTAAAATATTCACGAAAAATCTGCAGATGGAGTTACTGTTGACCTTCAAGCAAAAATTTACGCACGTGCACTTGCTTGGAGGTATTTTATATGTACATGTATTACCTGAATGAATGAAAAAAATTAGTCCGGAACTAAAAGATCGGTTTCACAAATCACAGTTATGGTTTTTCTGTAGACTGTACAACGAAGAGCTTCCATGTACACTCTTGACTCTACAAATTAGATTATGATATATATATATATACGCAAGAATCTAGATACTCGCTTGCATATCTGTACAATTTAATCTTCATACTTTGTTTTCGTATTCGCACAAGTTTACTTGTACAGAAAGGGTCGTTTGGGGTCACCATGGAGTCTGGTTTTTCACATGCTTCAATTATGTGTGTATTGGAGGGACAGTACCGCAGCGTCAGAATCCAAGAACCTCGGGAGAACCGACATTGACGAATCTGAAATTTGGAGTGACACAGACTCTATAATATCCGAACCCGTCAGAAATGATAACGAAACTGGCAACAGTAAATTTCCATCCACCACAGTGACATGCGATTAAGAATTAAAACGTTGGAATGCCAGATATTCAATGGGCTTCAACAGCGACGCAGCGAAGACTGGGCCGTCTAACAAACCTGGGGTTCTTTTCATGTAGAATACAAGGAATGAAAATACTAACGAAGTGAACAAAATACAAATATGAGTTGTGACACAAATAAGCAACAACTGCAACGGATAAAGATTTTTGTGATGTATAAAAGAAAACCTCCACACCATCTTTGTAAACGATTATAAGACCTATTAGCACTCCCGTTAGAAAAACTATCAACACACTAGCAAAAGAAGCAGGGATGACTAACAATGCAAGAAGCTAAAAAACAGGGCTATGCACCAAAGTAAACAATAAATGATGAGTAATGCTCACAAATGTCGGATTGTACCAAGACAATAAAGCAGTCCAAATTTGTTACACTTGCATACAGTGAAAATTTTAAAATCAAGCAAGTTTCCATATGGCCTACATAGTAAGAAATGTTAGGCATTGTTAATATAAAGAAAGTAGGGTGAAAACCCATGGACTGAAAAGGTACAGAGGTCAACAACATCAATCGACGATATTTCTCTCGGAAAAATTCCAATATTAGAAGACATTATTTTTTTCTTGAAAAATTTGCTGTGTTATGAAAGACCTCTAGATATTACTTTCTGACCAGTCTTTAGTGTACAGTTAAGCGGTAGTCAAGTGTCTTCTGTGTTGCCTGGGAATGTGAGTAACTTTGTGAGTAACTTTAAAAACTGACGACTGGTAGAAAATGATAGAAAATGGAAGTTGTGACCGTTGCAATGCATAATGGCCTCAGCCGTTTCACACTGAAGTTGAGGACAATATTCCCAATGACTACGTTAGCTGATCCACTGATCTTACGTACCCTGCTTTGTCATCAGCTAGGCAGTCAACCGCACGATCGATTGCAGATTAACGACCAATATTCATGTTCCAACTGATCAGGGAGTATAACAAGTAATCAGTGGTCTCTAGACATTATCAGAGGTCGAAAAAATGACCGAAGAAGGATGCTAACTGTTTATGAAAACGCACGCAGTGAGCCTTCCTGCTGGGTGGAATAATTGAAAACAGATCGAGCTGACAAAAATTCAGCATTATGGTGATCGCCTTGTCATGGACCTACTTATGAGTAGACAAAGATGTAATAAAACATTTTCGAAGATGAAAAAATATACTGAAGTCAGACCTTTTCAGTAGCAAATGTTTTCGCATAATAGGATATTGCTTTCCAGCCTGGTATTCGATGTTTTGATTGCACTAACTGGTGCAAATAATTTTAAGACACCGAGAGCAGAAGGCACGGTTAGGGGATCTCATAGGCGGAAGAAGCTTCTCAGCATGCTGTTTACTCCACTTACTGGAAGTCTCCTGGGGCGGAATCTGCTGTTTTATAAAAATGTCTCGGATCAGTGCTCGCTCAACTATTTATCAGTCGTTTGCTCCTAGAGCTACGGCCGGAGTTAGCAAAGTAAGCTGGTGCGAATAAATTGATGCCTCTTTTGAGGAGATTAGTACAGCCTGCTTCAAACTGAAGACAAAATGCAAAGTAAAACTAAATTCTAATGTTTTACTTTAATTAAAATTTTACCTATACTGTTATGACTCGATTCTGAGTAGCCAAGGAGTTTGCAAAGGGAAAATTTTTCCAAGAAGTTAATAACTCATGAATTGCCATTGCTTTCAGCCAGCTCGATATTTTCACTCACTATGGATGGCCAAACACACGAACTCCGCCTATTTGTCATGCGCCAACGGCAAACATTCCGTGCTTTATAAGTATACCAGGCCAGTCTGCTTTCCTCGAGAGGTATTTATTATATAATACGGTAATCTTTGCATTCACATCCGTGCCCCTTATTGCTCGATCAGAGACTAATTTTTTATGCCTGTTTATTCTTTACCGGTTTGGTTGCTTCCAGTAGGTGCAGCTAAGCTCCGGCTTGAAAGGTGGCCATAAATTTCGCGCGTTCATTCTTCTGTAGCAAGTGAAAATGCTGCCTTGTCTCAAATACCTAAAAATCAGGATTCTGATCACTTATCTTATGCTTGGTATCCATAGTAACGTACTCAAGGCCAAATCTGATATCCACGAAATATAAGTATACTATATACAGTGCAATGTTAGTTCGGCTGTTTATTCCCAATTTCTCTTGCGATAAACAGTAAGTGGCATGTAAAACTAATATTTAGCTCTCTACACACTTGATTTTCTTGCCTGCCCCAACCATAACAACCAGTGGTTGCTTGAAGCGATTAGCTTATTTATTCGGAAGCATTTCAAATGATTTGCGTTGTGAAATCTTTTGTGCCTAAATTCGTGGCTAAAGAGCGAAACAGAGGGTTCCGAGGTGAAACATATGCGATGTGGATCATCGCAAAGCAAACATTTAGGGCATTGCTTCTAAAACCGAAAACACTATCACCTAATAACTCGTTTCAAGTGCACTTTTCGGTTATTTCAAAGTGAAAGACCAAGTTGGGTGTCACGTCTTATTAATCACTTCAGGAACTCATGCGAAGGCTCTGAAATAGGGAATAAGTTAGGAGTTAAAACCAGAAATCACAACGACAGACGCTAAAACCAAGGGGATCTTTATTAAAGAGGATCCCGAAACGTTCGCAAATTTTCCTCAAGATCCTGAAATTTTCCATGCAAAGAGAGTCACCGTTTTCTAAGAACGAATTGGTCGGTTAAATGAACAAATTAATGTCTGGTATGGAAGAATTATTTGTCTTACTTCCAACTGCAAAGCTTGAACATGACAAACAATGGCCACCGTAATATTATAAGGAAGCATGATTTTGCACACTACAAGGTGAAATCAGTGAGTTCAATGATTGACTAGGAAAGTTAAAATATAAGTAATGATTCCAATCAGTCTTACTTCATGAGGGAACTCTCTGAAACAGGCGAAATGGCACAAAATTTAACAGACGACTCAGACAACTTATATAGGTTGACAACTACAGGACTATTTTATACGGAATGTTTGCTGACCATGGAGAAGAAAATGAAAAGTATCCTGAAATACACCAGCAGTCACTTACCACAGGTCACTGTGAGCACCAGCTCTAATACCGTTTGGTTGATGCATCTATAACAGAGAGCATTCAACAGAGTGAGGAACCCTTGACGGCACAAATGACGTAAACATGTATCAGAAACTAGTGCTATACATTTTTTGGTCAACTATTTAGGTTTTCGAGACTGCAATTAGCAACAGTGTTGCGCAAGAGCTTCGCTTCTCGTCTGATTGTGGTTCTAAGACTGAATGGCCTCTGACTGCGCAGCAAGTGATGTCTTGGCAATCATTGGCTACCAAACATCTCTCTCAATAGCTCAAAGCAACATTAATTTTGCCCCCCTTTTAAAGTTTTGAAGGTAACGCCAACTAGTCAATTTAGCCAGAGGCTTTCCTTAGACTCGATACCATGCGCTAGCCCATCAAAAGAGATCCCATTGAATTTCTAAGACAAGCCATCTAATATGTGTTCTTCAGGAAGTTTGAAATCAACCTAGATGAGATTAGTCGAAAATGAAGCTTAAGAACGTTAAAGTGGTTTGTGTTACACTCGTCAAATTCTAGCACATGTTCTAGGGCACAAGTGACGAAGATGAGCTGTTTCCATACTTCCCTTAATTGTCGCTAACCGATTAAGAAAGATGCGTGCGTGAAGTGACTTACCTTTTTGTCCATCCATCAGACTGACCAGTCAGAAAAAAAGGAATAGAACGTAAGCTAAACGTTTGTGTTTATGCACCCTTCTATATTGGACCATTGGCTGAAGATCTTGTTTGCATCACTTGAACAATTGCCGTGCTGCTTTCTAACTAACAATGAGGCTTTCCGTAAGTGTGCAAATAAACCGTATGACCATAACCCTTACAATTGCACTTATCGGCTGGTTGCATTCGCAGACCCAATAATTGCATTACCAACCTTTCTTTTACAGTACTAAGACCGATAGAAGGCCCAACCGATCATTTTGCTTATCGATGCTCGAATCCTGGGTTCATAACGGTGAAGCTGTGGAACATTAGAAAACAACTGTCTTGGTTTCATGGAATATGCTTAATTTGTGGCCCTGGATACTCTCGTTGTACAGCAAGATTAGTCTTGCGACCGACTTCGCATCAATACCCACACGTTGGACGATGTACAGGAAACCGTAAAATATGTGGAAGAATTGAGACATATTTGTTTATGTCGATAAGAAATATGGAAATAACATCAAAACTTAGGCCTCTCAAGAGCCACAATTCTCAGTGCGCACATTTTGAGATTTCACTCCGTTGGACATACAGTTTTGAGATCACCAGGACTATTGACCATCGGCAGTTGCCCATATTTTATCCTTTCAATGGCATAATCGTGAGCCACACAACCGGAAATCACAGTTAGTTCTTTCTGAACATCCAGATGAGAAATCTTTTGGAGAAAATGGCCTGAAGATATTCAGTTCATCATTTCGACCAAGCCTAACTGGCTGCTTATCGGACGAGGGCAGATTTGCGGAAGGCGCCGTTAATTTGTGTGCCTAAACAGCTGGAGTTTGTACCACCTGAGGACTGCGTATTTCCCGTGTCACGTTGCTAATGAATTGTTGGGCGCATTTCGGCAAATGGACGTCACAATTTGATTCTGAAAACAAGGTACATGGTGGGAAGTAGCAATTGCATAGTAATTACAGACCTCAAGTGTTGATTTGATTATTTGATTATCCGTTTGAATAGCTTGCAAGAGTGTAGTCTTAGAAAGGGCCTTCTCCTGGGATGGGTTTTCCGCGGCATTCGTTGACAAGATCGTTTTCTACGAAAGGTGAAAGGGCTTTCGAATTATTCTTATCTAAAATGGGTGGGAATTGATCAGTCACCTCAGTCGAATAAACTTCTGCTCTGTAATTCGGTGTTTCAGTTTTGATGAAAACATGCCCTATCCCCTGAGGATAATTCTGCAAGTGTGTGATCAAAATAAAAGAAACGAAATAGAATGCGAGAATCCGTTCCAATTGAGGTTAGATTTCTTGCCACCATTCTGTGAAAACGTACGACTAACGAAATTAGTAGGGCAAATCATCTCCTGTGGAGACTTCTCAACGCGCTCCTCTTGAATATATCGGTAAGTTGTAGAAACTGTTTTCCTAGTGATCATCATGAGATGAACAGCGCGCTGGCTAATAAAAATGTCCGAATGTAACCTGGAAAACAGGAGCTAATTTGCACTATTTCTACCTGATATTCGAAGATCTACCGGTTTCCGTACAAAATGTAAACGGAAAACGAATTACAGTAATTATGTATTACTTCTTTCTTTTCAATGACATAGTCAGCCGCAGGAAAACCTCTGGTACTGCCGAGTAACTTATAATCATCGTCCTTTTCCAACGACTGGTCTTTCTTTCTTTTTGTAGTGCATGATTTATGTAAATGCCTTTGAGGCATTTGCCCTAGACATTTGAGAGGGGACTCAGTGAAAACTAGTCCGCCATTAGATGAAAATCTGTCCCCTTTTTTCCGGTCTGCTACCAACTCATACTCAAAATTAAATGCAAGTCAACTATTAATGCAATGAATTTAGCGACTCGCGTATTGTAGTAAAATAATTGACTAGTTCCAACGAAGCGCCGGATGGCATTACCGTATGAGACCTAAGCAGATGATGGAATCGAGGCGTGATATAACGTGGTATATAATCAGATCTCTCGCCACTTGAAACAAAGGTTTTATTTGTAACATGTATCAATCGTCGTAGAACGCCAAAGGGGCCCACGCCGGGAAATTACATCTACCAACAACGCTGTGTTATTAACATTATATTATTCACAATAAAAGGGTCAGGTCCAACCTACTTATTGTCATCTAAGTAAGTCTAGCAAAAATTACGCAGCCAACTATGGGCTGTTGCCTAGAAAGTGTCACGCGTCCGTAATAAGTGTGTTGGGTTAAAGGGTGGAACGTGGCATATACCATTCGCTTTTGCATGAAAATGCACTTTCAATCAACATCTAAAAAACACACTGTCGTATTTATTAGTCAAAGAAAAATAAAAACCTGTTTTGAAAAATGGAGGAAGTAGTCGGATGATGTGCAAGGTAAATGTCGAACAGAATATAACGAAACTCTTCCTTGTCTTCGTTATCCCCAGGATAACAACAATATTTTCCCTTGTTTGTGGAATCATGTTGGGTATCCTAAAACAAATACGTTTAATTAAAAATTGCACCATTTTTTAAGTGAAAATGGTTGTTACTTCTAGGAATGATGAGCGGTAAACAAATGTAATTGTCAACGTACTTGTTATTTCTCCGCTATTGAGGACGTTTGCTGACAGTGCACAACGGCGGAAGTACTGGATGGCACAACTGTCAAAGCTGCAACTGTACCATTAGGATTTAACCTTTGTGTTATAACAACAATGACCAATCGTCAACTAACGGTGAAACGTTCATACCCCCAAGCCATTTGATTTAACCTGTTGGTCGTACCAACATCAATCGCCACTATTCCCACTGTTTACATGCGAGTTTAGGCGTAGTTCTTGCAGCAAACGGCGCTCTCATTTAAATGGTACTACTCGACAAATAAGTTTATTCACACGTCCAGCAAAGAAACGGCAACAACCCCACCTACCAATCGTCCCCTGAAGCATTTTGTCCTGAAAGGCAACAAATGGAAAACAGCAGCTAACTTGCCTAGACATGGGCCTGTGAATATGTTATTGACGCACTCTCATTCATCAATCCTAACTTAAAGACAATCTGAGATATGGGAAGTGTTGACTGCATGCACAGTCGGATAATGGGATATAAGAAGCGCAGTGTGACTGTCTAGTGTTTTTACATGATAATATTGGGAATAAGAAATTTGTTCCCTCGAAAACCAGCAGACCTGAATTGATATAAATCAGAGAGTTTGCGAGTGCCTGAAAAATTGTAGGGCAACTGTCTGTCTTAAACAGAATCGGCAAATAAAAAAGAATGAATAATATTTACGAAACCCTAGGGGGATTAATTTAAGGCAGACTGGAAGACAGTCGGATTCATGGGCATCGACACAGCTTCACGGCACCGACAGAATCAACTGCGTTGTTGATGGAGAGAATTCCGGTCAATCGAAATCGGTCAGAAACAAAGTCGCATCATCTCACCTTTGTCAATTATTGTAGCGTTAGCTCTGCATCAATCAGCCCTTGGCATACTTTATTTTGTTGTGAAGCATGTACATACACAATATTCACATTATAAGCATCAAAGCAATAACTGCAGCACAAGGATGTAAAATAGATTTGATGCATGAAAAAATCAATTTCGAAGGATGTTATACACGTTTAGATGGTCTTGGCAAAATTGGTTATAATTTTACGATAAACGTGCGGCAGCCGTTAGCAAGTGTGAATAAGTGTGTTAGTAGAACAAATCATTGCCAGAAGTTCTAAACCTTCTAATGGGTCTGACGGATGTACTGGTATTTTAAGGAATTCATTATTATGATCTTAATTGTATAGAATGGGAAATCCACCGGGTCAATATGCAACCAAAAGTAGAGACAACTAGGTGACTATATACCATTTAGATTTTCGTTTCACTACGGCACAACGAACGAATCAAAATGTCCTGTGCATCCTGCTCAGCTGTGCTGTTTGCTACGATTGATTAGTGACCGATAACACTAATCCAATGACTAAAACCAGATTAATTGTTGGATGTCACTGGAATAGTGTTTCGCGTAACGTTGAATTTTCACTCATGTACTTTGGTCTCGAGACCAGTGTACTTGGCGGCTTAGTAGTGGCTGGCTGTAGGGAGAAATTGGCTGGTTCGTTTCCGGTTTGTGATGTTGACCTTTGAACGAACAGTGTGTAAGTGGCACATCCATTCTAAATAACCTGACGAGTTCCCTTAAACTAGTTATTTAGCTTTTTCTGACATGGTGCCACCTGCAACATAGTTCATGGTGTATATGTATATATGTCTATAATTTTGAATTGTTTGAATACAAAACTCGACTGGCACTGACTGCAATTGCTCTGGTTCATTTCTTAGAGCGCAAGATCATTTCTATCCATAAGGTGACGAAATCAGCAGAACTGCAACATAATTTAGCCTTTGACTTTGCAACAACTGCCTCAAAGAATGGAAACCTGTAATTCGGAAGTATTCAATCTTCTTATCCTTTTTAGCGGAATTAGGGATTATCTCGAAAGGTTGGAACCGCAATGTACCAATTCTGGAGAGGTTTTTGGTGGAGAGAAGGCAGCTATTCTTGAGTTCCGCGTTTGACAATCAGGAACCTATCATTACCACAGACGGCTGGTTCTAAGAAATACGAAAACTTTGAAAATGTTATGCTCCGTCATATTTGACGAATCAATTTTTAATCACAGAACGAACCAAATTCAGTTGGCCACAACAAAACGGTTCTCAAGATATTCACGGATTTTTCCGTAACTTCAAGCATCAGCTGCACCTTGGGACTCCGGGAATCCAATGGATGTTCGAATTTTGGACTGCTTCGTTGCTGAAATTAACAGTCAACGGTTACACTAGAAGCCATCATTATTTGCTGCTCCTGCTCCCCAACGAGTGCGTAATGTCTGTGAGCAGCATTAGGATTTGAAAGCCTAAAGGAACCCACTTTACGGATTTAGCTTTCCAACTATGGCTTCATACATCCAGGAATAAATTTGGTTCCGAACCACAGACAACCAGGGTTGAGGGATCCAAATCAAAATCCTCTTTGGGAATTTTGGCTCTTGAGGGAAGTTAAATTCTCGGTATACACGTTGCTTCCGAGATGTTGTGTTTTAAGTGCGGTAAAGTTGATCACTTTCAATTTGTTTGTCGGATTACCCAGTCAGCTGACAGACTTTCATCCCATCACTTGTCGCTATTTGTAGACAGTCTCCCTCAAGAATATTCAACGTCCATTCCTTGCTGAGATAAAGCCCAAAACCAATTCATAATTGATACTGGGTGCATAAACTGGTTTGCTCTATTAGCTGTTATACAACGTGCTATTTTTAGTTCCGTAATAAAGTTGCATATTACTGCTTTCGTAAGCATTTCCGGTTGCATAGTATGAATAATAGGCATATATATACTTAACCCCTTATAGATACAAACCCTTGGAGAGCTTTTGATGTAGCTGGTATATATATTCCAAGAGTTAGCCCGGAGATTCCATAGATGGGGAGAATATTAAGGCATTGCGTGTAAGAAGGCAGGCTCGGGCAATGGAAGAGTACAACCATCCAGAAAAAGGACAGCGGATTTGCGAACCAATGAGCACAATAAAGTGAAACTTTTATTTACTGGGAGACTAACGTTTTCCTTGAGAGTGAGAGAATGGGCGGCTACTTTCAGTAAAAAGGCTTGTAGAGCGGCCTGTTTGATGACTGGACTCGTTTGACAAGAGAATTTCGAAGGGAAAGACGTACATTTCCAGATCCAGAATGGAATCAGGCAGCTTCTGAATGATCTAGGTAACTGGAAATTACGAGAAGTTTTTGGCCAACTTAATATGCCAATAGGCGTGGGTCTATCGACTGTTTAAGAAGATCGGAGTCAATGTTTTCCAACTGCAGAAAGTGATTATGACCTGGAAGAGAATGCAGCTTATGAAAATGTAGGAGGGTGAAAATGGTCCTAATGGTCAGATGTTTGCTCTGGTACAACAAATAACAGCTGGAACTCCAGAAAATGAATAAAAATGCCTTTCGCTTCGCTCAGCCAAGAACAAACACCGAAAAGAACCCAGCTCGGTGGAAACCTCATGAGGAACATCCATCTGGGTAACGTGGACCCAACTGCAATCGCGATGGAACGAATTCGAAATTGAAAAGAAGGGAAGTGCAGTTTAGGTGGGCTTGCAACGGCTGGGCTTATTTAAACGACCATGGGAACGTAAACAAGAATGACGAAGAGAAATTTTAGTAAAACAAGATGGAGACCATTTTTACCTTATTGAAGTGGCTTCTTTTGAACCTCATGGGGGGCGCAACGCATGACTAAGGAAGATCTTTTCCTTCTTACCCTTTACTTCCTTTATTATTGAAAAAACAGTGTACATCATTATTCAGGAAGGAGGCCACGGCTAGCAGAGGGCTGCTAAGTGGGGAAGTTGTCCGGCGGTAGAGGGATTCAAACCCCTCACATTCACGTCCGTGGGCCACAACCTTGTCCGTTTGGCCACCGCCGCTAAAAGCACCTTTGAATCACAATTCATGAGATCATTGCCCTGCAAATGATTTGATGATTTCTCACACACCTATCTTCTTCCGCATTCACCGCGCGCTTTTGACACGAGCAAACCACGTGCGTTGTCCTTACATTGATGTCGTCTCTCGTTTTCATTTTTTGTGATTCCATGCTTGAGGTTTGTTTGTACTTGAACACTGATTAACTTCATAACCCGTTATCGTAGAATTTAAAAAGCAATTGTGTTTTGTATTTGTGATTCAAATTTCGCCACTCGTTGCTCAGACGATATCTTTACGGAGTTCAGCCTGGGGAATATAGAGAAAGATTCACGCACTGGTCATGTACTTCGTTCCTTCAGCTCACTTGCCGTTGAACTTACCTAGGATGGAGCTGTCGGCGTTCGACGGGCGTCCAGAGCAGAACTGCGGGCCAATTAACATGTTCGAAAATGTAACTGAATCCAAGATATTCGAGCTGAGGAAGAGGCTACTATATCTTAAGCACTGTTGTTGAGAGCAAAGCAAACGACGGGTGCTCCATGCTGGAGGCTGACCAGATATTTGCTAGGGTGAATAAAACTACGAATTTTGTTCGGGCAGTCTTCCGAACTGCCCGAAATCTGACTGACGGCGTAGTTTCCGAGGCATGTCATATCAAAGTGCAACTTAGAGTTTAGTAATAAAGATGTGAAACTTCGGTACAGCTTTAGAAGGCAACGTTTGTTATCTGCCATCTCCGTTGGAGGATCTCTAGGCCAAAGAAGCGGATGGTTTGCAAGGCCATCTTTGAAGACCCGACGGACTACCTAAACCCGCAGAAAAAATGGTCCGACGGCAGCTTCAGTCGTCTAGCGTGGGGTAACAGCAGACCACCGAAGCCGTCCACCAGCCTATGGCAATACACTGCAAAAGACCACGGCCAAGTGTGGTCTCTGGCAAGTACCCATGCCGTTTCACGTAGCGGCCTGGTCCCCAAGGAATACAAGTTGTGCGACACAGACCACAGTTTTTACGACTGTCCAGATTCCCTAAAGACCGTCGTGGAAGAGCCTAGGAATACTGGATAACACCAAGACCTGATTTATTTACCTGAAAAAGTCGCACCGGGCAACAGACTGTAGGATAAAATCACTCTGCGGTGAAGGCACCTGCTACTGCTCTACCAGAGGGAATTAGCGCTCACCCACGATACCTCAAAGACCACTTTATGGTTTGCCTGTTTCCTCAGATCATCCAAAAAATAGTTCTCTTTGGCGTCAGCTACTTACGAGTGATCATCTTAAACAGAGTTGGTAAGGGGCTTGTTTTCGTCGACAGCGGGTGGAATGAAGCATTGTTGAGTGAACAAGTTGGGCAGGAAAAGTGAACTTGCAAAGAATTCGATGACTTCAACGGCTAGGACGGTGAGCGGGATGCAGGTTTTGACTGCTGCTGAAGTGTGCTTTTGGCCCATTTTGCGGCCAATAACGAACACGTGGAGCCAACGGGTGAATGTACATTGGCCAACCTGCCGTTGAGCTCCCTAAAATCGCCTGATGAGTTTTTGTACAGGTGGCCGAACCTCAAGAACATGAAAGTGGCCGATTGAGAGAGACAGGATGAACCTGGCATTCGGTTGCACCGTGCGGGAAGCACACTGGATTATGGGGCAGAGTCGTTGGTTGCTATGCACCCCACGCGGTGCATGCGGCTTTACGGTAGATACCATAAGGCCCATCGGGCCGAAACAGTCTGATAAACCTCATCACCATTGGTCTGGTACGTATGAGGAAAAATTAAACCAGTTGTGCAGTCACAAATGTCATGACCTAACCGCTTTCAACTAGAACTCATTGCTTCTAATGTGGGGTTCAAACGGCAAGAAACATCAGTAGGTTGGTCGCTAACCCAGTGCAGATTTTACACATTTTCAGAGCTCGCTCGCGGTTCAACTCCTAGGCTATTCCGAACTTCATTATAACCCAAGACTTGTGCATAGAGCTCTGTATAAAAATTGTGGAAGCAACCAATGCACACTCCTGATCTGACTACTTACAATCTGGCTCACTCGAAAACGCGCCACTTGCTGACCTGGGACAGATAATCTTCTACGTCATTCGACATCGTCGACATCATGAAGCTGGAAAATACGCCAAACTCCATTACAGGCCTGGACCCCATGGCATCCTACCAGTCCCATTTCGCCCTGCTGGTTGAGACCTTCCAATCCTTTTAACTCCGTTCTCGCTTTCAATGTCCCAAATTACTTTTCCACCACAATGAAGGACCTTCATTACGATGGTGACGAAACTCCCACGTTGAAAAGTGGGGTGGGTGTCTCGTCAATACCCTTCATTACTGTCCAATTCCAAAAAGGGATTCTTTGCGTGACCTTAAAAACCATCGCCCGACTAGCCACAGCACTTGCTACAAAGCTTATGGAATGAACTGTTAAAAATCAACTTGTAAACTTACTAACATCTCACAATCTTGTCAAGCCCTTCTAAAGCGGCTTCTTGAGTAACCGCCTTCAGCACACTTGTTATTTTGGATTCCTGAAACTGGTTACCCAGACTGTTGACATTATTATCCTTTTGGACCTGTCAAAATCATTTGACCGTGTTTCCCATTGGCCACAACAGGAAATTTTGTCCTGGTTATCGTTCTACTTTTCTGATTACTTTCAAGTCTTCAGTTTTAACGAGTGTTTGTCTCGGTCCTGCACAATTACCGGTGGAGTTATTCAGGGAAGCCAGTGTGATCCTCCTCTATTCCTGCTGCACATTAACGATATCCCTGAGGTGGTGCGTCAGAGTACACCAGTCCTGTTCGCTGATTACGGTAACATATTCCACCCTTTTTAAAAGCTGACACATTTGGCCACACGTTTACACGTGTTAATGAAGGTGTAAATTCTCTTGATTACAGGTGTACCAAATGACTTTTGAAGACTTACCGACAAAAGTTCTCTAATAACACAAGTGTTCTGCTCTTCTGGGTTCCCTGTCCACAAATGACATGCCAACCTCTGCAACGCATACGGTTAGGGATTTAGGGCTTCGATGCTCTCGATTTTTCAACCTCTATGAACAAGCCTACCACCAAATGAATGTTGCTTAAAAAACCGCCGCAATGATCCCAAGAGCAAGCTAGTCAACTTTAAATCCCACTCTGGGTCTCATCTTGGATATTACCCGACTATCGTCATGCAAATGCCTAAGGCTGACCAAATCGCAACCGAGAATTTGCAGAGGGCGTTCACTAGAAACCTTCTTGGTCCATCCTTTAAACTAAGCTACTCGGCAAGATGCCACCTTGTTCTTGAACCACCGAGGCTTTTACTTAATAAAGTAAATCCCGCCTTTATCATAAACCTTTGGGAAACTAATATTCATCCTTCCACAAGCGTGATACCTGACGCCGTTAGCCTCGTACCGAATTAGTGACCCGTGCTGCTTTTGAGAATCCTCCTAGCCTGGATATTGATCAGATCAAAATTCTGTAAACTCTGAAACGAACCTCCCCGTTTACTACGGTCATGTTCAAATTTATCTTAGTTCAGAGGCCAGGTAGAAAAGCTGCTAGAAGTCTAGCTCTTAGTTGCCCTGACACAAGCTGTTACTGGAGTTGATGAGGATTACGAACAGGACTTGTAATCCTGGTTTCTGATCAAGCTTCAACTGGGATCACCACTAAATATTCTCGGAGTTTAGCTTCACCGTTTGTCAACCCACTTTTGGGGAACCTTCAAGCCAATACCTTCCTTGACGTCCTGTCCTTTTAGGCGGATGCACCCTAATTTCCAATGTCAAAGACTACTATCCATAGTACCAACTGCAATGTAGTTGCAATAAATAGTCAGCATACTGTTGGATGCATTGACGTTTTTTCAGCCCATTCCGTGATTTTAGTTTCCAGCTTCCTTACTCCATAATTTTCGTGTTCTCCTACTTCTTCACTTGCTCAGCGGTACAGAGTACGGGATTTCTGAAAAACGTGACCATCAGGTAGCTCAAAAAATTCACTTAACAACGCAGGTCCAGTCACCAACTTCTAGTCAGTCAAAGCACTGTTGCCAGTCTGATTCTTTTATTTCAGCAGATGAATCCTTATGAGTGCTAACACTAACAGCTAGGCCGTTTTACCATTAGCACCTTAATGTCATCAAAAATGGATCGGTGAACAAAAAATTTTAACTCATGGAAATTTTGCTTTTTTCTTGGATTCGCGGCAACTCAACTATACTAATAACCAATCCAAATTTAAAGCTGTCATAAATGTGTAATCCAAATCTCCAAAATGACCGAAAGAAACGACACAGAAGAGCGCGCTTTTCAGTCTGTTATTGAAATGTAAAACCCATAATCACGCCTTAGTCCACGTCACACTTTGCGAGATCAAACCTGGGTCTGGTATCACTGAACACGGTAGCAGAATCACAAGGAACTTCGAGTGGGAGATCACTGTTTTATAAAATTCGGTGCACTGTCAAACTTACTTCTATCTTACCGTCCCTAGCCAGTCACATCAACCTTCACATTAGCAGTGCAGCCCGCTCATCTCAGATAATTTGACTTCTCCGGTGCTTGCTTTCTTCGTAAGTCTCTTTATATATCCCCTCCCATGAGAGTTATTCTGTCTTGTTTGCCTTTTAGCAACCCAAACTTTCGATCATGGCGCAACTACAGGTCCTTTTTTCTGCATACATCAAGCTTCACTCACCGTACCGACCTAAAAGGCCATGTGTGATTCACAGGAACGTAATTAAGGTCTTCATTGGCTTTGTTTATACCACCAGGTAGCGCTCGGCAACACCTGCTGTACCCCTCCGTGTGGGCGCTTATCTCTGACTTACTTTTCTGTAGTCCTGTGGGGCTTGAGAACTCGGGAAAACAGACAGCCTCCGGTGGCTGCGGAACAATCGTCAATAAGAGAAAGATTGTGATCAGGCGGAAGAGCTATGAAAAGTTCCAATAAGGACTCACCCAATCCCCTATTAGAACCGAATCAAAAATGAAGAAAAAGGGATGTGGAGGAAATGGGCTATCTTCAACATGGGGCTTGATTCCCATCAGCCCTGACCTGGCCCGGGAAAACGGGAAACCACACATTGTCCTAGTTCTTCTGACGCGCTACTAGTTCTTACACTGCAGATCTAGCGGGTTATTAGCGCACTGGACTCTCCCGCCTATCCAAGTTTCCTGTATCTCATATATACACTGGGCAAGCATGGTCACATCCTCTAGAACATCCGCCATACAACCACGTTCCAATCCCGTTAAAATCAATATGAGCCATCCGACAGTAAATGTGATTTGGTCCGTAATCCACTATGTTATTCGGAAACTGTACCAGCATAAACGCCATCCAGCGTTTTCCGTATTGCTTTGAGTCCGTGATACCAAACCGCCCTCGCTACCTTCTGTTCATATTAATACCTTCCGACCAACAGCTTCGTTTTTACACTTCTTTCTCTTTAATCCAATCCCTGCTGTAACTTCTCAGATTTCCTTCCCCCTATTAACCTTCCTGCTTCTCCTTGTGGTGACCAAAGCCCGGATGGGAATATCAACACCCGAGCTGACCGCGTTGTACAGGAACATAAACGTATTCCTCCGGATCTCCTGTTTGGCTGAAACTTGAGGGCCCAGCGCGGTTGCTGTTTGCGCGTTGCCCACGCACGCTTCCTTTGCACGCTGCCATCAAATGTGCTCAACTACCTACTGCTTCCGACTTTCTTACCGTTGTATCGGTGAACTGTCTGGGTTGTTGGTATTGCAGTCGTACAGAGCCGAGTAAGGGTGACTTATAGATGGTCCCAACAGCTGGGGGCAAAAAAATGCAGTACGAGGCCAATTCTAACTGGCCTTTATGTTCACAGCCTCCACAGCTGCGCTCCCAAAGGGATCACATACACAGGAGTAACCTGGGCAGTGTCTAAGGTTAACTCTCGCTGGCAAATCAGCAGATGAACTAGTTTAAACTTTCAAGAGTAGACCTACCCTGCCACACCACTATGCCCAACTGTTTCTATTTTCAGAAGTGTTTATGTCATGGATATGTCTCCCCATGTTTTCGTTAACTGACATGCTTTTTAATCGTTTTATTTTCTCCCCCTATCACTCGTAGTAACCTCGCACCTGGATTGCTCTCGCCCCCGTCTTTTCTTTATGTTGTGTCTGACGGCCTAACCGCACCATTGGTTGGTCGAACGCTCCCTAGTGGTATTCGTTCCGCATCATTCAATAGGGCTCGCATGAATTTCGATTATGGTGTAGGCGTCGATGGTACTCTGTCTTCCCCATGCAAAACAACACCAACGGTTCTCACCCCCTTCTCGAATTCCATAAAACTTTGAGAGCTTCATTCATACCCTCAAATTAACTTCCCTACTGATCGCATGACTGGATTGCTCAGCTCGAAGCAAAGCCACAGAATACTTCGAGGGCTTGCTAGGAGATCCAGTTCACACCAAGATGACCTTTCATATTTGATCAGAATCTCGCACAATCTGACCAATTCAGTCTGCATAAGTACCGCAAAATGGTCCGAGATGACCCCAAATGTAGGTTTTTGATAAAGAACTTGAACTCTTTGATCCTTTTGTCAACTTCGCCTTAAAGCGGTGTCTGTGGTTACGGGTACCGCCAATTTCAGATTTTTTAATATAATTTCGCAAATTACTCTCCTCATATGTGTAGAAGTCCTGAGACGAACTTTAATTCGGCCCTTTCCTGCACGCTGTAATGTTCCGACATGCATTATCATCGTTCTCGGCTCCACACGCCCATAACAGAAACCGCCAGGAAGAAACAGAAGTCCGCGACACACGTAGGTGTTTTATTGACCAATTTAAGAAATAGTATGCACAATGAAAGGAGAGTTGTTTTGTTCCAGCTTCTTATGCTGGTGGGTCATTGTTGATGACTTCTCCTGCAAATCTTTGTCAATCTTAAAAAAGAAAGTACTATTATCATTTTTCTGTACTACTGGTATACTTATGTTTCCAATATAAACTGGTGGAGTAGCAAAGGGTGCTTGTGGCTGCAGAAATGAAGCCGCGCCCATATATTTATATATGCACAGGTCAACATATAGAAGTATAAACGTCGTGATTGGATTTATTTCGGATGCATATGTCTCTTATTGGTAAAGATTGCGCTAAAAGCAGCTAAAATCCTCTTGACCTCCGTCAAGAAACAGTAAACAAGAATGCGCATTTAGTTCTTCATGTCGGCTTGAGCGGATTACCCACACCGTTAAAGGCACCAACTCATTTTTCTTCTGATTGTTTATGTGTTGGTTCCCGGGTAGTCCACACGGCACAGAGCATCTACAGGTTGGAAGCAACGCAAAATTGAACTCAACACTTATCAAAGCACAAACCCTACAGTCGGACAAGGCCGTTTTTCCATGGGCACCCTTCACATTCAGCTGAACGGATGCTGTCAGCAACCGGCGCAAGGCTTCCTTCATTTCATCATCAAATCCCAACTCACGTATGTTTATCAGGAATTTTTCAACAAAAAGTGACAAACTTTGAAGTTCAACCTACCACAAGATCGCAACAAATGGGGTACTGCAGCCATTTCCGCAGTTCATCCTTCGGTGCTCCATTCATTGCTTATTGTTGTTTTTTATAAATCGAGAGACAGCAATTACCTTAAAGCCCCTATCCTCAGCCGTGTGCTGTCATTTTGTTGGACCACTCTGGTGGTGCTTTGCTGGTGCTTGGTGCAGGGCTGATGTATCCAGTTTCCCTGGGAAAAATACTGAGTAGCAATGGACAAAAATCAATTACGGGCCTTTTGGCACCAATGAGCTCAACAACAGAGTGGAAGCGGTAGGCTGCACGTATTCACAATGCGACCTGCTTCCGATGAGAACTTGCCAGTAGAAAATGAAATTACCTAGGTCAAATACTGTTCACTGTGTTTATATCCAAAGCCTTAAAAGAAATGATGGATATAAGGTGACGTATTTTTGAACTCCGGTAGTTGTTAAAGCAAAGTTGTTCGCTTTAAGATCCTTGCTGCTGTGTTTACATCTCAGTCATCAACTCCTTACTATGAAAGTCTTGCTCTCAGAAAACTTGTAGTTATCAGGCTTATCGAAATAATGATAACGTCAAATAGGTTCAGAATTCATTACTAATTGTCAACATTTAGTCGAATCAGAGTGCATTCTATTCTGATCCCACCGTATTCATTCTTCATCCTTTTCTGTCCTCTCGCGGGTGTCCAGAACCCATTCCTGTAGCACTCCGTTCCATTCACCGTAATTGTTTTCTTCATCGGGTTCTTTTATAAGTTCATTCATTCTCCTCCACCGCCACCGCTCTGAAGCACCGTTGCGTTCTTGCTGGTAATTTTTCTGCTGTTTACTTAGTTCCGTAAGCAAATCTGTGCAGTATCCTCCTTTTTATAATATGAGTTCCCGGAGTGGTTCCGGCATGCCATGTTTCCAGGCGCTGGTTTTTGGTGGGCACTGTATGAACCTTTTGGGCCACAAGTGTCTGATCGGCTTTATCCTCTTGGTACCGGAAAGTATGAATGGATAAGTTAACCGGCTATGCCATCTGGAAGATGATTGCCCCGACACACTGAGAGCGGATTTTATGACCCTAGAGGCAGCGGACCGTCAGTAAGGGAACATCTGCTTCAAGAGTTATTACACTTGAAAAAAGGTTTAATCATGAGGGATGGCCGCTGGACCGAAAGTCTGTGATGATGGTTCACCGCGAAAGCCTTGAGTAAATGGGAAGGGTGACTTACTTATATTGGGAGACGAAGTAAGTTAATTACTTCATTAGCCCAAACTGAACCGTGAAAAATCTGGAAGAGCTTTGCACAGCGCTAGATTACATTGTAAAAGTTCAGAAAAATTGGCTCAATGATCTGCTGCGGAGGTGAAAGTGAACCAGGCAAATGGTCGAAGCACATTGATTACCGCGCTAGCCGAAGGGGAAACAATACCGAACAACCGTCCATTGGTACCGGTATCCTCCAGTAACATCATTCATTCGACCCCTAATGATCTTCCACGGTGGTTTCGTGAAATCCAATCGTGTTTGCGGAGTATATCTTTATGGAAGGGGGCAAGCCGGTTTCCTGGCCGACGTTTTTGAATTAGGTGGTTGAGAATATACATAACAACTCTGCGGACCAGGCAGAACAGTATACATCATCAAAGGCGTTTTGGAGCAGGTGACGTGGTTACGGTCTCAGTCGAACAAGTTTGTGTCGGTTGGTGGCCTCTCGGTGCAGCTGAAAAGGTAATTGCAAGTTTTGATTGGGTTGTAAGAACGGCCAACGTTAGAACTGCAAAAGCGGCGTCGAGTGGCGATGCGCGTAGTTCTGTTGGAACTAAAGGAAGGAGCGGATAATACTGCAGTTCCAAGAGGCAGATGGTAGGCAAATTCCAAAGCATGATAAAGGGGAAATTAACAACTTCATATTCATTTGGAGGCGCTTTGCATTCACCTTCTATGCCATGGCTACCAGACAATAATACCGCAAACTTGGCTGTAACCACTCGCGGCTTAAGAACCCCATATGCTACTGAGCAAAGAATCAAAACAAAGCCTTCCACCAATCACTTGCGCCCTGGTCTTTTGCTGACACGTTTCTTCCACGACTGTGAAACGCTACAGCAGGCCAGTGGATCATGTGCATTTTGTAATCTTCTACAATCTGGAACACGCATTCTGTCGGTCTTGAACCTGGCTATTACATGTCTGTCGACTTCCGGCCAAACGGCGTCATTTCATTTTGCAATTTTGGCCAGGGACACAGAATTACTCGCCAATATTCACATCTATAAACTACACCGTCTCCAAGACCCGATTCCCTTTGTTTTAACTGTGACCAGCGTAAATGCGCTGGCCGTTAACAACAACCGACCAAAGATTTCTAGGTCAACAACAAAGAAACCAGCTCATTGGACGATGGTTCATAGGCGAATTTTGCAAGCAGTCGTCAGAATAGCGGTACATCGACAGCATGATTATAGGGTTTCCCAGCTTGATGGCACAAATAAACCTCAAAAACGCGACCGCAAATTTAAAAAATGATAGCGAAGTTCATTGTAGTAGGACGTGCACGTAGTTCAGTCAATTCTCAAACAGCGGGTTTGGAGATAGGTGATGACAGAAAGCAAACAAATATTAGAGTACACTAAAACATGCAGGACACACTTCGAGTGTCAGCTTTTGGTCAGAAGTTTTGGCAGTTACAATACGAAATTGCTTTTGAAAAATTTCCCGAAGATATTATTCGTAACGGGTTTACAGTTTTCACGTAGGACATCTCATCTGTCACCCAGTTATGATCCATCGGAAAAGATGACGATGAAGATGCTTCATGTGAATGGCAGGCGATGGGACAGAAAGTTTAAACCTGTCAAGCCAACAGCAACTTGCATAGCGAAACTTCAGTCAAGAATCTGGCTTGGAAGTTAAGTTGCACTGCACGAAGTTTATGTGCAGTTTATGATCCTTAAAACACTGCAGCAACCAATTTTCTTAGATTTGAACAATACATGTATCAACATAGGGGGAAATATTTTGGGGCTAAAACACTAGCTTTCCATAAGGTGAAGGTCATGGTGGTGGGGAAAAATTCAAGAGTTGCACAAATGATTACTAGCATTAGAACACACGGACCGCTCCGACGGTCCGTGTGTTTTCTCCTCGGTCATTTGCATCGCATCCTTTGAGTAGGCACAACGTCCGGAAGTCGTGGTACACTGTTTGTCAAAAGTACTGTCTGAATTAATCCATCTGCTTCCGCGTAGCATTCTTCGCCAATCATTGGAGGCCGCTTGCCTCAATGCGCATGTTCCTAGGCGAGTAAAACGGCCAATGAGAGCCGAACTGCCTGCCAATGGGCACATTTCTCTATAATGGATAAGGCAACAGCCAACATCCACGTGGTTAGCAGTGAATAAGTTATGCTCAAGTTTGCGAACCAGCGGCTGCGGCAAGCAGCGGCGATGTCGTGGGTTTGGAAGTCTCTTGCTTGGTGAGTTTTCTTTCTAAAAGGTGCAACATAAACCCGGTGGTAATACTGCAACTTGGCAAGTGTGGCTTGCTAACCAAACAAGGCCATTGCCCATTGTCATATTACGCTGATCCCCCATAGTTTCCAGTAGAAAGGAAAGAACAGACCAATTAAGCACCAGCTCGTCTGGAAGGATTCTGCTGAATTGTGGAAAGTCCTTGGTTGCAGAAACGTGGGAACTGCATCTGCCAACAGGCAGAACCGCACCGGACTGGACGATTCAATAGTGAAAAGACCTACAGTGGATAAAATAATGAATTTGATTGAACGGCGAGCCGGGTCTGTAATAAATTCTCTTTGATGAATTTCCATCTATGTCTTTCTGGGGTCCCCGAGGGTATGGCTTCCGTTATTGGTAGCGTTAATGTGGCTCTCAGTGAAGCATTTGAGGTTGAATCCCAATCGACAGCCGGCCGCGGGCAATGAGACGTAGAAGTTCATGCAGAGCAAATAACCGCCACTCTGAGAGACAAAACTTGCTTGTTGTCTCAGCGTGCGCGGTCAAAAAATTGAAACCCGGATCAAATCAAGGATACTTCCTATCTAAATCTGTAAGGCATACTGCATAAATCAAGAAGGAGTGATATTATGAGTTAGGCAGGAAACATGGATGCTCGCGTAGGTAGGCTGTCCCCAAGTGAGGAGCATCTGGAGGTCCCTTTGGTTTCGAGTCCTGTCGCTTTGAGAATTGCAAACGGTTGTTAGCATTTATGCTCAGATAACCAACTGTTCTTCGCTAGTACGAGTTTCAGGCATTTCACTCTCTCGTAGGCTATTAGAGATCCGACCGTTTCGCGTCAGCCATGGAAACAAATTGACCATATCGCTATTAGCTCCAGATGATGGGGATGTCTACAAGAAGGCCGGTCGTACAGGAGCACTCCTCTCGACTCCGACCACGCGTTTATTTACACTAGGCTGTCCAAGTGCTTTGGTGGGCGCCCATAACGCATATTGAAGCGTCCGTTAGATTGTGACAGGCTATCATCTGATCCGACTCGCCCATCAATAAGTCGAAGCTAGCTGGCTGCAAGGCGACGATTGCCCCAAACTAGAAACATAAAGATCACGATATCTGGTACTCTCAACGAGCCTTGGAGATGGAACGTGCTGCCACTACTTCATCCGAGATACCGGTAAGAAAATCATTGGTTGTGACCGAAACTATCTGTGAAGCTGACGGTTCGCCTATTCGCAATCGGCAGCGCACTCTTGTATGCTTGTTGGAGCAATTCCAGGCACAATTTAACTAACGTTCAGCGTCACGACCTCCAGCAGTTATTCCGGCAAGCCTGAAGGGGCCTGTTCCAACAGATCCATTAACTGAGGCCTTTGACTCTCTCGGCAGTTCGGAACAGTGGTAATTTTTTTGAAAATATGGGGTGTCTGAGATATACATTGGTCCTCAAAGAGTTGTACCTCATACGTCAGGTCAAGTTAGGAATTATGACCAGTTTTCGCCAATGTTCCTCGTCACCGGTGAAATACGGCAGGGATGCTCTATATCCCGAGTCTCTTCAACTTTGTCACTGACGATGTTATGCAGTACGCGTTATCTGGACTTTTGAACGGTGGAGTTGAATCCGCCAAGAGAAGTATTTTTGACAGTTATTGAGAGCATTATATCCACGCTCTCCAACATGCAGACTTGTCAACATCTTGGAAGTTCTTCCCCTTTCTCATCCACTCTCATATTTTTAGGCCCCTTTATTTACCTGATTTTAAATTGCTTTTTGCTCCCCATGACCTTTAGCTGGAACGCTTTCCAGATTGTTTTTTTCTGCATTATTTCGGGCTGGATGCAGAGCAAGTACCATTCCAGGTCGATCAAAAAGGTCTTCTTTTCACGTCGTGCTGAAACAGAAAGATTATGGTAGCCAGGACGACTCGCCAGTATTAACTTAAGGTCCATGCTACAAGTCTGCTCGGAACCAAGGGCCACGTAACATGATCCCCAACGGCATTGTGCAAAGAGAAAACAAATCTACCTGACTATTGAGCTTGTCTGCGGCAGATAAGTTCATGACATTAACAGTGGATGTTAAGGAAATCACCCACATATAAAACGTCATAAATCCAAATATCTGCAATTTCTCTTTGGGCTATTATTCTAGATTCGACTGCTACCAATTTGATCCCCACTTAAAGAGGAAAAAAGATCTAACCGCCTAGCACACTGGCACTGGATATTTTATTTAACAAATTGCCTCCCAATCTTTATCTTCCTCCTCCCATTTGGTGACACCTCTTTCCGCGACGTCTGGCAACAGTTCACCGTTAACCACATCAACATTCCTTTCTACTCCACGATTCCAAACGGACTTTGCTTATTTCCTTGGTTGCAGAAACCACTGTACAACGCAGGATCTTTAGCTTTCATTACCCTTTTTGATTTTACCCGTCTATTGTCCGCCTCTGTCCTCTACTCCGGTCATTTTGGCCAGGTTTGCAAGTTTTTCATCCATCACTCATGATTCACTTAGCTTCTGTTTGCAGATTACTTTACGCGGACACTATATAAACCCGTTACATTTTGATCACTTTGGCCACTGCGAGACATCCACCGCTGGCATACAACCGAATTTTGCGCCTGAACTACTCGATATTGGCGGATATAAACGCTCAGCAATCAGCTAAACATTACCTGTGTTCACCTGCTGGTGACCATGTGTAAACTTAACTGATCCGCCCCTTTTACTCCATCTTTGAAACATGCTTCTCGGTGGTTTCTGTTACACCATTGTAACGATTAATTATGCGCCCGAGCAAGTCTCACGGAGGTTTCGAGAGATATATTGTGCTACACATGTGCGCATAATGATTATTGCCCACTGACAATGCACAGACAATTCAACGCGCCTTGGGTCGCTTGGCTCTTAAGGTCTCTATAGGTGGTATGTACTTGCGCCTCCGAAACGCGAGGTACGTCTTCAAGACTGGCCGTAGCCCTGACCTGCGCTCACCCTTTGTGGTGATCGGTTAGAAGTAGTCAATAACTTCAAGTACTTCGAGAGCCTGATCACACCTGGCGGAGGTGTTGGCGAGGAGGTTGAATCATGAATTGCGAAATCCAGAGAAGCTTTCGCAAACCTACGAAACTTGTAGTGCGGCCATGACACTTGACTTTCCCTCAAAGCAAGAGTTTACAATGCCACAGTACATAGCGTTCTTCTTTACGGTTGCGAGACTTGGTCTATCTGCGTTGCGGATGCCCAGCGACTTTCGGTTTTCGACCACCGATGTCTCCGAAGCATTGGTCGTGTCTGTTGGGAACGTGGGATGAGCAATGATGAATTGCGTTGTCGTGCATTGAATGCATACAGTTTTCCGCCGAGTGAGACAATCGCCCTACGGCGCCTTCGGTGGCTTGGACACGTATTGCGTATGCCCGGCCATCGTATACCTTTTTGTGTTCTTTTTGCACATTCGGGTAAGGCCGGAAGAAGGTACGTGGCGGTCGGGCTATGACTTGGCATAGAGGTATGACGAAGTTAGCTTTGGCTTTGTCATCGGTTGATGCTTCGTGTTTTTCTGTTTGGAGCCCAACAGATGAGGATTGTTGTTGGCTGAAGACGTTGAGAGATATGGATCAGAACCGAAGTTAGTGGTGCCAATGCTGCGTGGTCTGTCTGCAGATCTTCCCTCCTTCAGAAACACTCCTGAACGAGCCACAATTTTGCTGCTTTTTGGTGTTTTCCCAAATTCAGTTCTTTGGTTATCGTTTTATTGCCTTTTTCCTCCGTTGCATTCCTTCCAGTCGTTTCAGCTAACCATCTTCAGGCCACCCCTGACGAAGCTGACTCGATCTTCTAAGATGCTTCAGGGTGGATGGCCCTGGCCTGTAGATACGCCAAAAACAGCCGTTACCATATTCTAGAACCTGGCACCTTTCAAGATTGTAGACCACATTTAATCTATTCCCGCCTCTGAGAAGGGTCGTTAATCGTCAGCGACCATGGTGAATGAAAGCGGGACCAGGATTTGGTTTCCACAGGTGGGAGTTATCTTTTGCGGGAGGAGTAGCGGGAGATTTTTCGCCTCACAGTAACCTCGTCATTAGCCATCTGAAATCCTTGCCACACACCGCTGGATAGGTGGGTTTTACCCGAGTGCCCTTCTGATGCATGTAAATGGCCAATTATGGGTTCTTAACGATCGAATTTTTAGCTTCAAGGTTTACGCCGGTGTTCTATAAATACCCTCCATCCCGGAGGAACCCCCTAACCAACAAGAGATTACGCCTATGAAATCAACTGTCTGCTTTCATGGAGGAGGCCGTGTTTGGGGTGTTTCATCTCGAACGGAAATGTTTAAGCGGCACTCTTTCCCGCTGAATCTGTGCCGCATTTATCGCTCCGACATCCGATTCCTGTTCGTCTCTCCTCTCACTTTCATTGCCTAGCTTTTGTATCTTGTCAAGCCTAACACTGCCTGAAACGAACCGGCCCAATCCTTGAGTTAGCCGGTTAGTTTCAACAAAACATCGAAGTGAGCAGATTAAATGTTCATTAGTCTGCGTTTGATTCCTCTTTTTTCGTCTAAAACTTCACGCGCTGGTAAGGGGCCTAATGCTTCTTGCCGTCGGATAGAGAGCCGGGCCGATTTGATGACACCGATGATTTATCGAGTACTTTTTATCAGGAGAGCAATATTCTATCAGACTGCATGTAGATTCTACATAGAACCACTTATTTGCCCCCGTCACATCCCCGATCAAACTGAGCCCATTAGGCGCAAATAGGGATAGCTGGATGTTTACGTTGTGAATGTTTTGGAGTACAACAAAGAAATCTATCCAGAAAACGGTCTTCCAGCTGATCCCCTCGTAATATACTTTCGGCATATTCACGGTCCTTAACCCCAGCACTAAAGCCGCCAACTGTGGTCTTGGTAAAACAACCACCTTCATTTGGTCCACCCTTGGCTTGGCAAATGGTATTCTGCTTAACGCCGACCATCTGTCTGTACCCAAGTGCCGCTTGTCACTACACATTAATCCAATTCTGTATCATCGTAGAGCGCGTGCAACTGAGTCCTGCAGTTTGTTTTCGACCATAGCCTCTCGTGAAGCTCTGTATCCCGCTTTATCTAGCCATTCAAACCAGCCAAGCCACGGATTTTGATATTGTTTTATCACCACATCCTTCAAGAATCAATAAAGTGAATTTGCGCCTTAATGAAATTCAATATAACACAGGTTAAGGAGAGATTGGCGAAAAGCGAGGAGAACGGGATTCTAGGGATTTGAGTCTCACACGGTAATTTGTCAACCACGGCTGTGCTAGTGGGTGGGGCTGACCGTGGGATGGACACCCAACCTGAAAATGACCCTTAGAAGATGAACGCAGGAGGTGTAATCTGCCAACCTCGGTGAACCCATATATTGCTGCAGCGAGGCTTACCACCTCAAATGCCCCGACCAAGGCAGTGGAGTTACCAGAGGAATAACGAAAAATTGCAGAGAAATACGGAGACGTGGTAAAGGGGCATGAAGGCAGAGAACGGAAGCATTTTGGAGCAAATGGGGTTGTTTTACGTCAGGGCGACGGCCTTTCCGGTTAATTTTTGTTTGGAGTTGTATGAAACATACAGTGGTCAGTCGCCGTAGTCGTCACGGAAAACGGTTATATCGGAGAAAGTAAGCTCTAGTAGTTCTTTCAACAGCTTTTGGACTCGAGCTGGTTGATCGCAATGTTAAGCAACCAAATATTAACAGCAAATCGGCTAACTTAATTAGAATAAGATATACTGCTACCGGGTGAGTCTTGCAGTTAACTGGTGGAGGTAGGCCCTCCTTCACCAACTTTTCGACAAACATTATGCCTTCTGACGAAACGCCTGTTCGGCAACCACATTGCGGTATGCGACGTGTTTCTAACTTCTTCGCTTGTATGGTTCAAATGGAAAAGTGGAAAATGCATCCAGTGAACCATGAGTGGACAAAAGCGTAACCATGCGTAAAGGTTAAACGTAGATTCCGCAAAGCCGTAAAGACCCATGAAATCTTCCACCATGGATACACTCTGCTGGTTTAAGTAATCTTGATGCAGTTGCGGCCACCTGTCGCTTCAAAGGACTTAGGTGGCAACGCAGAAAAACTGGAAGTTCTCGTGGCGTCCCTGTGAGAGGACATCCTTCAGAATCACTGGCCTGATGTAAAGCGGAAATTTCCAGAACGCTGGGGCCCCACGGTAGCCAAGGTTGCCAAAGGGAGACACATGCGGAAACCTGCAAAATATTTTCGGTCGAACCTTCCGAACGTTCAAATCCTTGAGCTGAGAAAAGGGCTCTTCTGGATGCACCTAACAGTCTCCATAAAGGCGACATTCTGGTAGCCGTACCAAAGCAGAAAATGTGCATATAATCCGTCGAAAAATATTCAGTCGTACCTATATTGATCGCCTCAAAACGAAATTTACCGGTGTAATGTTGCAGTCATACAGGAGACCAAAAATCAATAACTCTCTTCATAAGGAGTTGCTATCGCTGCAAACGAGAAACCGCGATAAGTCGCCGCCGCGAACGATATATCATTTGCAGTCATAATAACCATCGTGGTACTTGGTCTGCATTATCAAAACCTTTGCTGGTGCATCCGCTGGAGTGCTCGCTAACTGAACGCGTACGCATGTTGGTACACTTCTCTAGTTTATTCCATCGGAAGGTACTAATCTTAGTTTGTAAACTAGCTCGCCTAATTAAGCATGAATATTCAGCAGACTTTTGCTCCACGGTAAATCCCACGTGCGTAAACCGAGGATACTGGCTCAATCACGCGGCCTAAGATGGGCCATAGCTGCTGTGACGAAGTGGAATAGGCCGTCTACGCGAATATGAATAACTATAGAATGAGAAATTCGTTCAAATTCCCACCCAGTGGCCGTCTTAGACACTCACACAAACCAAAGCGGAAAAACTTTCCATTGCCCACTGCTCGATTGGTTACTTGACGCAAAGTACCCAACTACGCCCGAGAGTCAATTGATGACGGGATGAATTTGTCGTTACACACGCAGCAATGTTTTGACAACAGCCACAGACAAATGCATTTGGACAACGCTTCACGTACCACAGAACGTGTTGAAAGTTCATGGTCAGGTTAGTTACCTAAGCAACATTAATACAATGAGGTTAATTACGATCGAAACAGTCTCCGGTTTCTTGGAGTTAAAACCTGGTGATGTAGTTGATAGCGAACACCTTCGGCAATCGGCCCCTTAGACCTAATCCTTCTCAGGTATCCATACTCTATATTCCTTCTGAGGCCTTAAAATAAGCTCCTCTTCAGTGGTGCGTTTCTCAATAGTTCTTTCGAGTAATCTGGCCTTCTCATCTCCAAGGGTTTATTTTTCGGAAGCCAGAGCCGTCCGTTCCAAATCATGGGATCTACAAACCTTCAATCTGCGTATCTGGTGTTACCTTATATCATTCTCTCATGAAATCTCTTCCAAGTCGCCAGCTACATCCTAAGATTCCTTGTCGTATAGTTTCGTCAACACTTGCTCAGTCTTGTCATCTGACGATTCCACAAATTTTCCCGCAGCCGCCACTCTTTCATTCTGTGCCAGGTATCGGAAGAGAGTCCAGCTAAAGGTCTGGGGGGGAGGCAGCGAATTATCCTTTTTGATTTTTCAGGCGCTGGTCTAATACTCTATGTGTTTCTGGTGCGTAGTATCCGATGAATACGTTCACGAGTTTCCCCGCAACTTCGGCAAAATTTAGGTTTCCTATGTGAGCTCTAGTAGTGCATGGCAGTCTGACTGGCAGTTAATCTATCCGGGCCTCCCCAGGGATGTCCGCTGATTTGCTATTTTCGATCGGCTGAAGTCGGAGGTGCACTTTCGCCGACTTGGTCTTTCGAACGCGGGCCACAGTGCTGGTCGTGAGCTTTATTTACGTCGTTGGTATGTAGAAGCATCTAATGAATTAGCCTGCTCTCCGGATTGTGTCTAAACCGCAGTCGATAACGGCTGAAGCCAGTCTACTTTGGAGTCACTGCATCAGCCAGTACAATTACTGATTTCCTTGGTACCTTGGGGACACCATTTTGTCCCTTCTCCATTTCCGCTACCATCCCCTTTCTTCATGCAACAACAGATGGCGAGTGCCTTTGTGTTTGTAAATCTTGCATTTGTTTTTTTCAGCCCACAGAAAAGTACCACACCTTTTCGACATACCCCGGCACTTCTCCACAGCCATCATTCGAATTTGTTGACATCCAGCCAACTCATGTGCTTCTCCATGCAGTCTGCAATTTGTGCATCGAGCTCCGTCTTCAGAGAAGACTTGTGCACCTAAATATGTTTGTAGCCTAACGTGATATTTTGACCGTCCAGCGTGAATGGCTATATTCGCTCAGTCATTTCTGCCAATGTTCTTCGTAAATTGACCAAAGCGACCGCTGGCCTTCCGCGCCTGCCTCTCAAAAATCTATTAGATCCTCAAAATTGGCCCCTATATTCTCTTTTCTAATTTCGTCCGCTTCCCCAGCCAGGCGCCGCTGGAGATCTTTAGACAGACAGCGGACAATTGATTCCAGGTTGTGCAGAGCGTAGAGATCAGATAGATATTGCATGTAATCTAGTGCTTTCCTTTATTAGCGAGTTCTGCAGGAAGCGGAGATCCTCTTGCTTGTGCTGTGCTTCCGAGGGAATGCCGTCTATGGGGTTTCGGGTTATGATGAACGGCTGTCCAAATAAATTTTGTGGTAACTCACGTTATTTCAAATGGCCCGCGTTGAGCTCTAGCATTGCGACTCCCTGTCTAGCAACCCTGGCTCCTCCGCGACAATAGTGCATCAAGCAGAGAAATAGGTATCTAGGATCGTTAGATCCGGGCCAAATTACATTCTCATACTGCCGAAAAACTGCCAGCACACTCCCGGTTGTCCATCGAATTTCGTCAGTTAGACTTTTGGATGGTGTGGTTGTATTCCTGCACATGAGATTTGAATTTCCACGGAGTTTGGTCTCAGTGAGCTCCTCAAGACAGAATCATCCAATTTAAGCGGACACCCCTGTTGCATAGCTTCGCTCTTCCGCCTGACCACAGTATCGGCCTGGGGTCTGGCCAATTTTAATTTGCGTTTTAACTCTTCTCTCGTTTGCCCATGTACATATCAGCAACTCTAAGATCTATTTGGTTAGGACAACACGATAAAGTATTTATTGGACTAGGGGATTTTGCGTCTGAAGAACCATTGCGACCGAAAATCAATGTCACGAATTGCTGAATTACTCTGTCCCAAGTCCAAGCAACTTTGAATCCATTCTTCTTCTATAATTTTCTCGTCCAAACTGAATAATCCGAGCACCGTAGGGTTTCGACACCGACTGTTCGAGCAACGCAAACCCAAACTGATGCAAATTTCGGTTCAGCATTAGACTGATCTTCAGGCTTCTCTGACGCTGAATTAAACAATCATTGATCTGCAAAAATATACAAACCTCATATGTGCATCCAGGTCAACAGTGTGATGAGAGTTAAATATGAAAGCCTATCGAGCGCGGACATAAGGGCCTGCGACACAAATAGAATGAGGCTTCTCAAAATGTGTCAAATAAATTGGGTAACGGATGCAAGATGCGTAGGCCGTGTAAATTGTTAAATGCGGGTTGTTTCCACTCATTATGCCAAGTCATCGACTGAACGAGACGATTCTTAAACTGTTCTTTTACAGGCTAAACTTAGAATTCGGCCGCATGAAAACAGATCCTCCGATGAGGAAGTACAACTGCGGGAAAATGGGTTTTTATTTTCCTGGTAAGAGATAGACTCCAAGTTAACAGGTGAGACCACTTCGGGCCAGATGATGTAGACGGTGGCTTCTATGGGTTGGGGTTTGTTGATGCGTTCTAGAATACACGGCCAAACGGAAAGAACAATATGCTTAGGCTGAGTGATGCAACTGTCTTTCTGCATGATGCCCAGCAGACGGGGTTACCATCGTGGCATAGTTTGAACTACGAACAGCAAGCATCAGGCTTGAAGGAGATTCCGGGTGGAAAGGGGCCAGTGACGACCGCCGGGGCGTTAAAAGCGCTACGTTAGTGGTAAAAAGGTCAGCCAAACAATGTTCTAAGTGAGTATGAGTGAAGCAGCAGAGACGGCTCTGATAAGAAGGTACGAATGGCTTGGCTCATTGACGGAAAGGGCCCAAAGTCTGACAGCTTTTTTGACTTGGCCGGGTTTAGGGAAATAGTTTGCAGTGGAGCATCAGAGTCAGCTGCTTTATTGACGTTGCATAATTTAACTCAAGGGACGAGATGAAGAAACTGCGGGGTGATTTTGAAGCGAGACTCTGCAAACAAGCTTAAGTATGGATGGGTAAGCAGGCCCTTTTATAACAGAATGAAGGGGTAAAACCATTAGTGATACTGGCGTTTCATGCTTGAGATTCCGAGAAGTGATGTGAAAAGCGGCGAGACACCAAAAGAAACGAGTTGTGGAACAGTTGACCACCGGCAGTTATAGGCTGTGTTGAAGCCTTGACGCTGCATGTCTTCTGGGTTGTTTCTACATTGGCACAATCAGGTTTATGTATTGAAATGTTTGCATTTCCTAAGTGAGTGGGTGACAACAGAACTGTTACGTATAGAAGGGTGACTGCAGAACACATGTGAAGAATTGAATATCGACAGAGTCAAATTGATGTGGTTACAACAGTCAGGGTAGAATAAAGATTTTTCGTGCCACATGTTGACGCTTATTTGGAGGTGTTGAAGATTTTTCCAATCCGCCCACAGTGAACCTCCACTTCTCAACGGAATGGTACGAGGTTTCGTTTTCTTACACTTCGCGCTCTTGTCTGCTGAATAAGGTGACTTAATTTGATCTTCTATTGACAGCAACGTCATCCATTTCTCATCGCAGTTGAGTTGCGTCATCAGGTAATCCCACTGATAAAAGTTTTGGCTGCATCTCCAGCTGGAACTTGGAACATGATGTATATTTGTTGTTTCAATGGCGCTCCGAAGCATAGACTGCCTGCTTTGGTGTGTGGATTAGTAGGAAACGTTGAAGACCGCCACCTTTTGGGCATTGCTGCCGCTGCTTAAGACTTCTGATGTTGAAAAACTGGTGAAACATTCAAAAGTCCTCATGTTGTCCTCGGTACGGGTTTCGATCGACATCGCGTTGTGCAGTTAGGGAGTCAATTTTGAGGCATTGAAACAAATAAAACGGAAGAAAATTACATCATCGCCAGAAGTATTAGCCGTCTACATTCCTTCGTTGACGGTCCCAAATACGTTTGCAAGTGTAGGACGAAGCTCCAGATTACAAAATAACCGTAGAGAATGAAACTTATTATTGGAGGTAGCTGTGTTTTCATTTAGGGAACCATCAATATTTGCCTTAATTTTTCCGTTCCTACCCCAAGTTGTTCTGAACAAGTTGGCGTAAAACAGCGAGCAAAAGCAGTACTCAGCCCTCAGCCAGCCGCGGACTTGAATGAAACCGCAGGTCCCGGAGGTACTCCCGCACTTTTACAGTCATCAAGTAACCTCAACAGGAATAAACAAAACTAGTTTCTACTTATCACCTGGTTAAGGGCGCCGGTAACTTGAAAGTAATTTTCAGTAGGGTGATCCCCAACCTGGGGTAAATTAAACAAAGCCAAGTATTGCCATTAGTGGCACTGTTTCAGTTTGGGGTTGAGCTCGGAGCGTTGAGGTCCTCCAGCAGATAAATATTTGAATGGGCTGCCGACCACAAGCAGTCCTTTCCTTTTCCTGGGCTGGTGTTCTGCTCTGCGAAGCTAAGATCAAAACTATGCCAGCCGAATGTCCATCCAGAGTTATCAAAGAAGGGAAGAGCTTTCTGTTGCAGCAGAGGAACTCCCTGTAAACACAACTTTCCGGATGTCGTTGTGCCCTTGATAAGCGACCGGCTGTAGTCGTTCGCAGAATTCCCATTCGCCCCTCACGGGCAATACTTAGATGTCTTCACAGTTTCGAAGGTTGGCGACTTTTCCATGAGATTGCTGTTTGACTGAAAGTGCATGGTCTCATCGCGAAAATTGATCTGAGCTCATAATTCTGTAGTTCCGCTTCGATTGGCCCGCCTTCGTAAATGTCCTCATCCTTTTCCTCCCAGATCGACTTGGTGGATCCTTATGCAATTTACTATCTTTCTTTCTTTGCGGTCGCAGTCCACATTTGCGGTGCTGTACTTAGTTTACAGAGACCCCGCCCGTAATATTAAAGAATGTTAAAACGGTTGTTTGCTCCGCACTTCTCGAAGCACATTCTGGCTTCGCCGTTGTTCACACAGTTACAATGTTCCTTATTGACATGGGCTGTGTTTTGGTACCGGCACCTGGGATATTTAATAATTAACGACGTCGTATTCCCATCATTGTGAACCCAGGCACGTTCCTCAGTGTTTGAAGATAACAATCTGTTGTCATTATTGTCTCTAATTTGGCTTTACTATTAACATTAATGATGATAACGCTGCGCCAAATAAGGCACTTGATTTTAAATCTCCTGAAAGGGAGCCCGGCATGCATCGCGTTTTTTCTTTTTGGGGACAGATAAGTGAAAAGAGAAATTAAAGGCTCATAAAATTGGGAAACGTTCAGAATGGTTCTGAGATCGACGACCAGTGAGATCTCGGGGATGCCGTGCACAAGAAAGTGGTTGAATATTGATATTGGCAGCCAGTATTTTGATCTGGCCTGATGCAGCCTCATCCAAGCTGTGCGCAGCAAAGTTCCGGAGCTAACAGACATCCACTAATGTAGCGCGTTACTGAGGTGGACTTCCATTTCAGACTTCTGCGTCTGCAGGATGTTTAAACGGTCCTACAATAGGCTGAGACAGATTTAAACCGCGCCCATATAAGCAGAAAGTAGGCGGTCGAGGACTGATTCGTTGGCACGCTACAGAGAATATAGCACTTTGGACACGACGCAGTGTGAGATGCGATGTTGAGGTCTCACTCTGGGAGGTGTTTCACTCCGGAAGGAAAATTCACTCAAGATTACTACTGTATGACTTAACTTGCCTAAGCTCTTGGTGATGCAAACTTCAAAGACCAGTCATTGGAGAATTACGTACATTTAACTCAGCCGCCTGAAACAAAGTCCACTGTGGAATTCTAAATGGTGCCGCACCCGTTGTGGCAAAGAGTTACATGAAATTTCCCTTGGAATAATTCCAATCACGTGTATTCGTAGACTCCTGGAGGTGAGTGATCGCCAGCACTTCCTTCAGGAGCGGAGAATTCCCTCAACCGTGAGATTTTAGACCAATCAACACAATCCACATCCCGAGTAGGGTTTTTGACCGTATGTTGGTTTATCTTTACTATAACGGGTTGGCTCTTACATGCACCTTTACCACATTCTGCATTCTGACCCACTCTCCATTTTTATCAACTTTTTAGAGACTGTTGGTATAGTTTCTCACCTCCCTTTCTCAAACACCTTGGATTCCTATGGGATGTTCAGACAAAGCATAAAAGCTTGCACATTTACTTCCATGGAAGTTACGTTCTCTGTTAGATCTTTCCCTCGGTCCTTCCAAATTAGCCAGAGTCAGCTCCTTGCTCCTTTTGTTTCGAATCAACTTCGATGACCATCCTGGAAACAACCCGACGAACAATCCAACACACGCTGTTGATCGCGCAGACAGAAGCGCCAATGCCGTGAAAATACATTTGGCAATGAGCTGCACCAAGGCTGGTCCGCCGATTTGAGCTTGCCCACCAACGCTGACCGACACGTAGGTACGTCTTTCGGAAAGCTTCTTCTTAATCATTCAGAAAAATCTTCGGGCGCAGCTTCCGGCCCATTTCGCGAATGCTTACCCACTTTTTTGGAACCTATGTAAGATAGCTGCTTGCATTAGTCACAAACATGGTATTCGGTGTTTTTCAGCGACGCCATAATCAATGCCATCAGATTCTACTCATGTCTTACTTCCCAGCCCCTGAAAACATAGATATTCAGAGGTAATTTGCTTTCAATATTTGGCCAGTTTTCTCTTGGGATTTTCGAACAATCCGCCATTAAACGAACGTATGAAAGTCACACAGTGCGGTCTGGAAAGGTAATTAATCCCTGGCCGATAACTAAAGTTCCGAAAAGCGCACAGAATAGTCTCACCAGGCTCCTACCATTCTGAAAAGGTATCGGAATCCCCGTACACAGCTGAAATCAGGCTGTGGTTTGGTAAGTATGTGGGATTAAACCTATTTTCCCCACTCATTTTCTCTTTTGGGATCCTATTTGTCGTTGATAATTTGTAGGCCCGTCACCAGAAGTAAAAAAGGCTAAAAACACTCTACTCTGTTTTCCGTTTTGCTGATATTGTCTTCCCTAAATTCGCCCAACCATACAACTTCCTCTCCGCTTATCAGCTGGCCGTTGTCCTGCCCCATTCCCGCCGCACGTTTGATGTCGACTGTACCACTTTGTAATGTAAGGTTGGTCAGAGCATGACAGCCGCATAAACAGCGGCGTGTCTGATGCTATTGATCCTCTCCTGCATCCCTGTTCTCACATTTTCATCGAGATGGCGGCAAGCGTAAAGTAACCAACGCAGAGAAACACACTAGAACCTCATGATCGACCTAACCCAATGCAACTTGAAGTACCTCACAGTGTCCTCTTGCCGACTCCACCCCATTCTGGAACATTCAAACGCTAACACCCAGATATGTTTTAGTTCTTCAAATGTACTCTGTTGTTATGGTTTGTGTGCTGCTTTGACACAGTGCGTACATTTGAAATGACTGATTCAGGCGATGACATATACGCTGGTTTCGATGAGTTTAACAGTAGGGCCGATGTTGAAAACTTTCTCAGGGATGAAGGTTTCCAACATGCTGTGAAAACCACTAGTCATGGCAGAAAACCTCCGGTAAGTAAACTAATATTTTTACTCATTATTAAGCAAATATTTTCCACCAAATATCCACCGTATGGCTCGTAAAATAACACTTGCTTAAAGGTCCGCCATTTAAAGCGTACTATTTACCGAAGTTTCTGCACTTTTACCCCGTAATCCCGTGCAAAAGGAGGCGGCTAGTCATCGTTTTCACCAACCTGGTTGTCGGTATATTCACCCGCTTGACTTCTTTTTCATGAGCCCAGTAGAACTAGTGGATAGTAGCAACGAAACCATGGCTGACGAACTCCAGAATCACAAATATATGAAAAGTGACTGAATAAATAGTTAAGGTACCCCGAACCACTTAAGAAATCGTAAGAGATATTAAAAACCTATACGTTCTTAAATTTTACGGTTAATGCTCCAGCTCTCTGGGTATACCCAAGAAGCACGGTTATCTTCTCGAAAGACATCTAGATTACCTCTAATCATCCCATGTTAAACACATCAGGCCTACTCATAGGGGTGGCTAGCAAATGTGACCCGGGACCATTGTAACTCTCCAGCCAGCACAAGAATGGTCATTACTGTGGTTCTGTGTCTCTTTTTCAAGATAAAAATAGGAACCAAACAATGACATGTGTCTGCTTTTTGACTGCTGTTTGAGTCTTCTTTTTTATAATCAGTCGGTGCTGCAGGCTCATTTGTACTCTGGTTATTTTGATGCGTTCAATTTTTAACCTTTGATCGCTGGGGTCATCAGCTCTCTTGTTAACCGTCACAAGTTTAAAATTGTGAGGTATTTGACATTTATATGACCAAAAAGTCTTTTACTGTGGGTGTCAACCAAATTGGTCTCAGCAAACGCTGGTAGAGCAACGAATTTGCGCAGTTTTCACGTGACCTTTGAGCTTTAAACCACCGCTGGTAGTTTATACAATAGTGTGATAATATTGATGGACTCGCGGCTGAAGACGGACACCAATTACTCCCATTTGCGGACTAAAAAACAGCGAACGCACCAGGGTTCTGGCGTTTCCTCGAAGTTCAGGAAACGGTATTTTCGTTGCTGTGTTCTAATTTTAAAGCCACACGGAGACCAGTTAGTGCTAAAGGAGCTAGAAAGTCAACCGTCCGCAAACAGAGCGGTTGAAACTGTATTTTTCAACTGGCAAAGCTAACTGATATTCCTACACGCCAACAAAGAGCATTTGCAGTCCTGTGACATTGAAAGGCAAACAGAATTATTAACATTAAGTTTCGATTATTAATAAGTTGATAAAATATTTTCTTAAGGCATTTTGCGCGATTCATCGTGGTCATATCTAGTTCTTTGCTTTTGCGCTGTCAATCAATCGTTAGTGGAATACAGCCAAAGGGGGCCATAAGGGGGCAAATGACCATGGCTCTTGTTTTATCTGGCATAAAACCTGACCCCTGTTTTTTTCTGGATTATTTTCCAGATGACAAAAGACAAATCTTTCCGAATTTGGCAAACCAATTCCTTTCAAGTTTCAAGACTTGATTCCTCAGCTGAATAAAAAGGCCAAAGTCAACGGAAAAGTCTATCACTTATTGATGAACAAAACAGTTTAGAAACTGGTATGATGCTAAAAATGCTAGTGGTTTTGGTAAACCAGCGGTGCATCAAGTCTCCCGACAGCGAGAAACAACAGTGGCGATAAGCCGTGACCAGATAGCATTGCAATTACTTCAACAAACAAGCTTTCAAGTAGTTGACTAATTGCCAAGTATTTTCTAACCTAATTTCTTGATGTGCGAGCTACTGTAGATCACGGTCCTACGTGACCTGCAAGATGTGGTGTAGTGTGAATGATGAGAGTTACTGAGGTGAGTTAGGCATTTGATACTAAGGCTCTCTACGTCTGGTTTATGACCTAAAATTTTGAAATCTTGAAGCAAATTGCAAGGCCAATGAGAGCGGCTAAATCATGGTGTTAAAACTAGATACCTTATTTCGGGTAATTGTCCTGGTTGACCGGGCTAAGGATGCTCATATAGAGATGGGCGCAGTCGTCGTTCTACGGCTGGAAGTGATTAATATGGTTTTTTGATTGCAGTGTTTAGAAGAGGTATTGCATATTTACACACTTCTGACGACTGACTGGCTTTTATCCACTAATAAGAAAACAATCATCCAGTCTATCGTCACTTGCTCAAAGGGGACTTCCAGTGATATAAATATGAACAGCCAAGTGAAGCACGAGAAAATGAATTTAAGTAATGAACTCTCAAACTAATTTTAACGACAACTGTGAAAATGGAACTGATTAACGGATGAACCACGGCATCACTGACCAATCCGCTAACTGTGGGTATAAAAGTTCCTCTTCAAAGCACATACAATAATACCTGAAGTATTCCTGGACGGTAATGGGATTATCCTTTTACATATGACATTTATGAACAAATTCTAGGAAAATACTTCAAAAACGTTAGTTTTAAGTATAAACATGCGATAAAATTGGAGTTCCTTTGAAGAACTTACCCATGGTTCTTCCTCCCCGTCGGGTGCAAATAAAGCCAGCAGAGGAACGGAAAAATTAATGAGTTATCCAAAGATACTGCATTGTTCAACTGATTAAATTTGTCTTCTTTGCCAATGCTTACTTGTTAAAGGTATGAGAATTAACTTGTTCCCTGAATCCGAGGGCATGTACACCAGACTTACTTCTTGGGTGCACCTTTGAATTTTATCCACGACACTTTAGCTTTTTGTATTCTTGAATGTAACATCTAAATATGCATTTTGCTGAACCTTAGTAAATATTCTGAGCTAACTAATTATCAGTTGATATGAGTTTGTGTCTTGGAGGCTTTTTTGCTCTTCACTCCTCTCCAGTTGAAAGTACTAAGAACGGAGTCTGTAAAAAGTACACAAGATGGCTCTTGTTTTATCCTCGGCAGTATTTTCTTCCAACTTCAAGAAGTACTGAAACGTTAACAAATCTATCAGTAATTTGATATGTAGCAAACCATGTTTCATCGAAGATCACTGTCACTTGCCTCTTCCGGTGCATGTTTGCGATTTATTACATTTTTAACGTGAACGCACATCGGTGCGATGTACAAAGTATTGAGGTTTTTAATGATTCACCCAGGGACAGCAACAGCCTTTTACAGTCCTTTCATGTCCTCAAAAATTCGTCGACCGTTTCTTTGTGACATGCCGAAAATTGGACCATCTTAATGCATCTACCCAGGCTATTATGGGAATTTTCATTAAACAAATTAACTTTCAGCAATATATTAGCAACATCTCCGCTTAGAATGCTAGAACGCCATTCACACTGGCACTCAATTATATCACCTGTTGTTTACAATAACTGCTTCGGGGGATCTCATTACCTCCAGCTAGGTGGTCTAACTGGACTTACAAGAAACAGTCCACCGGTTAAATCTTTCATGTGTTTTACTCACATCCTTGACTGGCCACTCAGACTATACTCCAACAGTTATTCACCTCATATAACAACGAAAAACGAGACAGACATCCTGTGGGCATGCACAAAGCACGTCCCAACCGGCCGCCTAGGACCCAGTAACTTCCGCCTAAATTCAGAGTTGCCCAGAAAAGTATCCCACTATATTCAACCTTTACTACGAGAAAACCGGTGACCAAACACGGAAAGTTTTCGCATGTCTTCTGCTCTTAACAGCCATGTTTTTGAGCCGTACAACAATAACAATCTCATTGCTGTACTGTATACCTCAACCTTTGGTCGACAACCAGATGTCATCCCAACGCCACAGATGCTTCAAATCAGCAAATACCGATGAAGACTTTTGTATGCGCAAAGACACTTCGTCTTACATACAACCGCAAGATGGGATACAGTTACCCAAGAGGCTAAGTATGTCAACCTGTTTGTCCCTCTACTAGGTCCTGTTATCGAACCACAACCGATCCAACTTCTTCACATTCTTCGGTTTTTCAGTTGGTCATGCCAGTGATAATATCACCTGAATAAGTCTTGTTCCTGTACCTCGCCCTGCCTCTTAGATATCATCCAAATCTCAACGAAGCCGCTCCCGCTGGCCGATGCACTTCTTTGCTCTTGATGCTTTTTCAAATTGGCGGCATTCATTTTGCGAGCACTAATCTCAGTCTTTCTGAGAAGTTCCACAAACGTCTTTCCGGGATCCCCGAGGGTGTGGCTTCCGCTGCTGATAGCGCTAGTGTGCCTCTCAGTGAAGCATTTGAGGTTGAATCCCAATCGACAGCCGGCCGTGGGCAATGAGACGTAGAAGTTCATACAGAGCAAATAACCGTCACTCTGAGAGACAAAACTTGCTTTGAGAATTGCAAACGGTTGTTAGCATTTATGCTCAGATAACCAACTGTTCTTCGCTAGTACGAGTTTCAGGCATTTCACTCTCTCGTAGGCTATTAGAGATCCGACCGTTTCGCGTCAGCCATGGAAACAAATTGACCATATCGCTATTAGCTCCAGATGATGGGGATGTCTACAAGAAGGCCGGTCGTACAGGAGCACTCCTCTCGACTCCGACCACGCGTTTATTTACACTAGGCTGTCCAAGTGCTTTGGTGGGCGCCCATAACGCATATTGAAGCGTCCGTTAGATTGTGACAGGCTATCATCTGATCCGACTCGCCCATCAATAAGTCGAAGCTAGCTGGCTGCAAGGCGACGATTGCCCCAAACTAGAAACATAAAGATCACGATATCTGGTACTCTCAACGAGCCTTGGAGATGGAACGTGCTGCCACTACTTCATCCGAGATACCGGTAAGAAAATCATTGGTTGTGACCGAAACTATCTGTGAAGCTGACGGTTCGCCTATTCGCAATCGGCAGCGCACTCTTGTATGCTTGTTGGAGCAATTCCAGGCACAATTTAACTAACGTTCAGCGTCACGACCTCCAGCAGTTATTCCGGCAAGCCTGAAGGGGCCTGTTCCAACAGATCCATTAACTGAGGCCCTTGACTCTCTCGGCAGTTCGGAACTATTGCAATGTTTGTTGAAAAAATGGGGTACCTGAGAAATATATGTCGGTCCTCAAAGAGTTGTACCTCATATGCCAAGTCGAGTTAGGACCTGTGGCCGGTTTTGCCACTCTTCGTCGTCGCCAGTGAAGTACATCAGGAATGCCCTATATCCCCGATTCTCTTCAACTTCGTCATACACGATGTTATGCAGAACGCTCTGTCTGGTCTTTTGGACGGTGGATTTAAATTCATCCTGGCGAACAGTTTGTGAGTCAAAGTATGCCAATGATATCGCCTTGCTGAGTGGCAATACAAAAACAATCCAATGCGCGTTGGATCGTTTGGCGACTGAGGTCTCTAGGTACGGTATGTGCTTGCGCCTTCGAAACGCGAGGTACGTCTTCAAGACTGGCCGTAGCCCTGACCTGCGCTCACCCTTTGTGGTGATCGGTTAGAAGTAGTCAATAACTTCAAGTACTTCGAGAGCCTGATCACACCTGGCGGAGGTGTTGGCGAGGAGGTTGAATCATGAATTGCGAAATCCAGAGAAGCTTTCGCAAACCTACGAAACTTGTAGTGCGGCCATGACACTTGACTTTCCCTCAAAGCAAGAGTTTACAATGCCACAGTACGTAGCGTTCTTCTTTACGGTTGCGAGACTTGGTCTATCTGCGTTGCGGATGCCCGGCGACTTTCGGTTTTCGACCACCGATGTCTCCGAAGCATTGGTCGTGTCTGTTGGGAACATGGGATGAGCAATGATGAATTGCGTTGTCGTGCATTGAATGCATACAGTTTTCCGCCGAGTGAGACAATCGCCCTACGGCGCCTTCGGTGGCTTGGACACGTATTGCGTATGCCCGGCCATCGTATACCTTTTTGTGTTCTTTTTGCACATTCGGGTAAGGCCGGAAGAAGGTACGTGGCGGTCAGGCTATGACTTGGCATAGAGGTATGACGAAGTTAGCTTTGGCTTTGTCATCGGTTGATGCTTCGTGTTTTTCTGTTTGGAGCCCAAGAGATGAGGATTGTTGTTGGATGAAGACGTTGAGAGATATGGATCAGAACCGAAGTTAGTGGTGTCAATGATGTGTGGCTTGTTTGTAGAAATCTTTCTCTTGGGAAGATTTGGAAACGAAAATTCTCGAAGCAATAGATATGTTTTCGTTTAGTATGTTTCCCCTTGTTTGTCCCGCTCTTTTGTTGTTCCGTTGTGTAAGCCTCTGATTTCATCCCCGTGACCTAAAAGTGGCGTTCATCGGAGATTCCTTTTCACCTTTTCTTATCGACTTTTTTGCTGATTTTGCAATAAGACTGCTTTCGTTCTCGCTTAAGAATATCGGCGCTGACAGTTTCTCATACTGGAAACTGTCTCACCTAAAATGTGCGGACGACGCCCCTACGGAGTGAAGACCTAAGTACGATGTCTTTCAGTCTTCCGAGCAATAGTTTGGTAGGTTTGGAGAGATATTCTGCACATTCAACTCGTAAAATACTCTTGCAGAACTGGACTAGCTTGATGTTGCGCTTCATTTTTGAGGCGAAAAAATAGAAAGAATTAGATGGATTTGCGTGGTTAATTATATTTATTTAGGTCGCCCGATGAGGTATCTTTTCACATACACAAAGCTTAATTGGCATTCTCCAACGTCTGACATGTATAGCGTCGACATGACTCTCGGTTATCGATAGAAGGTCAGGTGTACACGGCCATGGTGAGGTCAGTGCCGCTATACAGCTTAAAATCATGGCCAGCAAGAGCCGATGTGCGAAGGCTTTTGCTTTTTTAACACAGTTATTTCTGTAATTTTATTGGAATATGGTAGATGAGTTTGCGTATCGATTCAATCATTGGGCTCGAGGTACTGGGCCTAACTAACAGAAGAGTCACTGAGTCCGAATAGATTAAAGTGGTTATGACTTGCCGTTGGCATGACCCCAGAAGACCTGCTTGGTGTGTGCTGTTCTCTTAGGCAAATAGCGGTTGGAAACAAGAATTGATATGGTGCAATCCAATAGTAAGCCTCATTCTTGCATTCAGAATTATTTCTCACCGATGCGTTTTTCAATTTGTTACATTTTAGCTCATCTTGTTTATTTTTTCTTTGCTATTTTGATGCGATAACCCAAAACAGAGCATGTCAGTCTAACGTTTATATATATGAAAAGTGAACGGACTAAACTAAGATGCGGAAACTAAGGTGCGTTTGAGCCAAAAGACGTGAAAATAACAAAGAATAAAGAAATGCTTCATTGTTAAATATTCTAAAATGAAATAACACCCATTTATATATAAATGGCCAATATAAACAGACGGCAGTGGATCAAATATTGGTCTCAGAAGTAAAAAAACTAGGGACAAATTATAAGTCCCACATCAAAGTGTGTGGGACTATATACGACTACGGACGGAGATAAGCCATCAGAATCCTGCCTGAAGCTATTCTGTTTGTCAGCTAAAAATTTAAAGGGATGAGAAATGAAAGCTCAGTTAGAATGCGATATAGCAATTTTATATCCACAAAATCTTTGTAATACTAGTTAAATTTATTCTGACGTGCGCTTTTGTGTTGCCTTGATAACTCTCAACATCAATCGAGTTCAGCAACTGAAAGAAAGCAAGTAAATGATTCAGTTGCAATAGAAATTATTTTACCATACCAAGCCAGTGTTTATTATTATTCTTTAGCTCAACAGAATTAAGAATCAATTGAATATGTAAGCAAGCGTTCCTCAAACTCAGTCTAGAAAAGTGAACGGAATCAGTTATACGAGGTAGGGTTTTGGTTATTTTACAACTCACGACCTTTGAAGAATTTATAAATTGAGAGCCACATAATAATCACCACGGATTCTCGGAGCTCTGCCGTCAGCTTTGAGAGAGACAGCAATAGAATAACATTAATTGAGTGAGATGAGTGACTCTAGAATGCCGTTAGAAACCAAGTAATCTTAAATCTTTTAGAAGGTTTACGCAATCTATGAGACAAAATATGAAGTTTCAAGAAGCGAGATTTCCATTGTACTTGGGTTTCACCAGCGGATTTTTTTCATTTTTATGTGTCTTTGGAGAAGTGTAAAACCAAAGTCAATGAAACCCTACTGTCAGTTAAAAGAGCAGAAATGAAAATGGAACGTTTTACCGTGGATTCGGTACCAAGTGTGAAAGATCCAGATTGGGCAACGAGAAAATCAGTTGGAAGATTAGGCATGTCAATCTATATGGAGAACACTTAGAATTGCCAATCTGAGTAGAAATGCATCTGAGAACGGCACGCATGTGACGAAGTTTGGGTGACAGGCTTCACAATAGTTAATGGAATGATTGAGTGCGAACTACCAGTTTTACTTATGAACTGATGTCGGACAAGGTGCAGACGAAGGCCAAACACGTTTTCCCCTAGGAACGCTTAAAGTAAGAGGCAGGCATGATTGGCAGTTTACCTGGAACAATTTTTCTTGACGTTTTGCTAAACAGACTGAATATATGAAAATTACCACGCCTGAAACACTTGGTATCCTGGAAGCAACTTGTGGAACAAGGACGTAAGTTCCAACATAAACCACAGTTTTTAATGAGGTTTTATTCTTAATTCCATTAATATTGTTGGCCGGCTTTTTCGAATTAAGATCATTTCTGGTTAAGACAGGCGGAAGTCATAAAATGACTTTTCACGTTTACAGAAATGTGATTACCAAACGAAATCTGTGAAGTGGGCTTGGAGGAGCTGTTTAAAGCTTGATTTTGCCCACATATCTTGCTTGCATGTTAGGGAGTAAGATGGCGGGGTAAAAGTAGTTTTTGTTAAAATTGTAGCAATCAGCAATCTCAAAGCCTTACCTTTCTCTGATTGCCGGAGTTATATTTTACCACGTGAAACTGGAACCAATGATTGGACCGACGAAAAATCTGCGAATCCTTTCTTCAGAGCGTGTTCAATCTGAGGTATATGAAATCAGGAAAGCCAGCTTGAGTCTGAGTCCAGTAAGTATATCAGGTAGCATGAACAGGTACGTAGCCAGGACAATGTAGTAACCTAAACATTCCACGCTGCATATCGACTAATGGTAGTTTTAGAGTATTTTCGTCACTTTGAAGAAGTAGAAAGTTCTTAAAGAAAGCAAGAAGCCTGCTGTAATTGGAGGTAAAACTAGCTTCAACAGATCACGCAGAAGGAATCGCTCACCAGTAAATGAAATCTTAACCAAACGAGTTTTCCAGCTGAATGTCCATTACTCCATCGTCTTTGTTTAATCTGATTTTGAGCCTAGACTGCCAGTGTGCTTGTCTTTGTTCCGAATTGACACTTTTAATGAATACACTTATACCGGCACTTCACTCACTGATTAGGGAACGCGAAAGCTTACTGATAAAAATCCATCACAGATTCGCACCCATCTCTGGTTGTCTGTGATTGACTACAAGTCAGTTTTGATTAACTAGCACGGTATTCCATGAACCTAGGATACTTGCCCAATGAATTGCCATACAGCTTCGTCACATGCAGTGGTTGCATGTAATAACTGACAGCTTAGTTTGTAAGGAAACCATGTCATAATTCAACAGTTCTACAGTTTCGTATTCAAAACGCAACTGATGTGTTTACCGATGCAGTGAGAAAAGTGCCAGAACTTTCTAAAAGTTTCCCCAGGAATGCAAACTTTTGCGGCATCCTAGGAAAAATAACGACTATCACGCTTTGATATTCTCATTCACTCCCATTACGCCTACTATGCCATTAAAGTGCGAAGAACCGATATCTCTTTAGCTCGTTGTTGCTACTGATGGCGAATTAGGACGCTTGTGTGACAGGATAAAGAAGAGTGAAGATTTGAATGAACGGTGCAGGAAATTTTGGGTTCACGTTCCCGAACACTAGACTGCACAACAGGGCAGTGAAATAATCACGTGCCTATATAAAAGGGCATATGCTACCATTTGGGTCTAGTATTTTGAAAAATTTATTTCGCTACTACGCGGCGAATAAAATCGAAGACAAGTGTCCTAGACTACATATATCCGTGGAGTTATAAAATGTTTGTGTACTTATATTTTCACGCCATTCTTAGGTTTTTTGTCATTTTCGAACAAACTGTAAGTCGGTACTTAATGGGAAAGCTCACAGCTGTCTTCTTTCGGAATCGTTCAGTAAAGGGAGTCCAAACCGTAACGTGCTACTACAAAGTGACAATTGATTGAGGCTTTCAAACTTTTCCCGCTTTCATACAAATCGTATAGTGAAAACACGTCCTAAAGAGCGCAGTATGCTTAACACACCTATACAAACTGAATTTCTATCATGAGGAGTTTGCTTTATTGCCAATAACTGCATAAACTGCACGCTTATCAAGAAGGTATCCTACCACATGAGAATATGTGTGTACGTGTAACAGGCCTAACGATTACAAGATTGTCTATGCAATATATGTTTTTCGTTTATTGGACTCTAGCTCATAAGATCCCCTAATTTAACGGGACCAAAAGGTTAAAAATATAGAGATACAAAATATGTGCATCTTCCTGCGTTAGCATGAATATTGAAACTTCAACTTTCTAATAAAATTAACCGTAAATATGGAATAACTTGTTTAAACGGATGCATCTTAAAATATAAACACTGTCTTTTCCTATTCAACCACGCGTATTCCAGGGGCATAGATAAAGTTAGATTTCTTTTGTAAAAATTCCTATCTTTAAACTGTTTTAGGACGCATGTGCCTAGATCTCCCACTTTGAACTAATTGGCTAAAAAGGTTCTACCCGCTCTATTTCATTATTTTACCCAATAGGGGCGGTTAAAGCAATATTTTGCTGTCTACGCAAGTAACCCGTTACCGTAGAAAAACACGACCTTAAGAGATCGTAATTATACACGTATCTCGTCAATGAAATATCAGTAGTTAGTTCATTCTATGTAGTGAAACCCGTACTCGTTCGATAGCCCCCAGATATTTATACAGTCCAAAAAAGTTGCAATTACAAAAGGGTTTTTACACTCTTTTCCTGTCACAGTCAAAATGTTAGTAGTTACGCCAGATATAATCAGAATTCGCCGTTAGTTTTATAGCCAAAATGGGTGACTGCATTCTATCCAACCCCTTTTCGCAACTTTTACCTACTTTCCTCTGATTTCGTCTTGTTATCCTGTTTCGTTTTGGGCCAATTTAATGCATACTTAATTGTGCACATGTATATACATGCGTTAAATATAATCACTCGAAATTATTGCATTATTTCACAATCCATCTTTAGATATCCAAAGTGAATATTTATGTATTAAATTGTGATTTTTTTTAATTATTTTCTTTTGGATGGCGTTCACTGCCAAGGTAGTCTATAATTGAATATAATCCTTATAAGGAGTCTGTAATTTTACACCCAAATTAAATGCGATAATCACAATGGGACAAACCTTTGTAACAGACAGAAATGAAAAACAAAATAGTGTATTTAGATTTCCCCATGGTTTCCTAAAAGTTTATTTGTGCCTGGTTGATCTCATAATCATTTGATTACAAAATTGCACTCAGAATAGCTACCTGATGTTGACCAGTTACACAACAACGCCTTTATTTCTGATACTGAAACTTTATATCGAAAGTACCACCTGACCCATTGATTGTTTGAAACACTACGGAAATGGTCCAATCTGGATGCACCATAACTGCAGTCTCTTGGCAGAGTAAGATGTTAGTTACTAAACCTGTTACTTAATTGGTTGTAAGGCCTTAGTATTCTCACTCAGGAAACAATTAGCTTCATAATGAATTGACATTATTATCAGACACCTTAACTAGAAAAAGAAACGAATCATTAGTACACTGAGTATACAATAAGCGCGATTCAATGAAACCGTACTTTTTACGGCTTGATGATGGCTGGGGATAAAGGACAATGTGTACACAAGTGTCACAGTCTCTTTAAAAATTTGTGGCAAGTCATCCTGTGCAAATCTGTAAGCACGATAAACTTTGCCCAGGCTCTCGGTCGCAGCCTAAACACGGCTGGAACTCGTGCCGCGATCAACACATCCGTCAGTCGGCTACAAACAGGAGTCAATCTCCGACTGACTACGGCTGCCGGTTCTAGCTGCGGGGATGGCGGTAGGCCGATGACATCCGTACGCGCTGCAGGTTACTCTTCGATTGGACGAAGAATTTCGACAACAATGGGCAGTGGAACAAATTGGCCCGCAGGACAAATGCTTGCCGAGTCCGGACAGGCTCCACCCCTGGAGGTCAGATCAGAAGACAGCCCGGAAGAAAAAATCAAAATTATGGAGAAAAGAGTGAGTTGAAATTTAAAATGACTTTCAATGGGTCAAGGAGTGCGAAATAAAATAAAAGTCAATTAGACGTCTTGTATTGATCCAAGAATGAAATCAATTTTATTAGTCCAGCTAAACAAGGACAAAATTTGAAGTGACTGTTAAGCAGTAACAGCAGCAGGTCTGTTTAGTTTATTAATTTTTGAGTCATTAGGTAGTAGCCATCAAAGTTTGAAAATGCTTGTACACATGGATCATTATTGGTTCTGGCCTACTAACTTTTACACATCTTGTCAACAATTTCCCTTTTATTTCATTCCAAATTGGAAGATGGAATCCTCAACTAAGAAGCACAAACAGATTAGCTTCTCCCGGTCTTTGGTTTGAATAATGTTTCATGCTGCTGTTTATTCCAACCGTGTTCCAGTTTCGGTTCGGTTTAAAGAGAAATGGACGATGCTTGTCCATTCAAAGGTGTCTATTTAAGTGACACTATTATCTTGCCGTTGCTAAGGTTAACGGTGCCTCTGACAATGCAACAAATTGGGAGTAATTAATTTCGGCTTTCTGATTGTACAGGGCACATCTAGCAACAGCTGAGCAGAACACCACATGCATAAAAACTACACTTGGTTCTAATGAAGAATATTTGAAAGGTGAAGAGGTACAGAATACAGTAAGGTTTGAAGTAGGTCAACCAGAAAATATTTTGCTAATTTCCTTTCAAAAATAATGGGCTTAGGTGGAGATCAGCATAGAAATGTCTCGCAGAGTTCGAGGTGTAACTTCTCAGGCGCACTTTGCCAACCATATTATGCTCCATAATTTCATGTCAATTAACGAGCCTACGACTGCTTAATTTGTAATACCATCTAGTGGCTCTTTCGATAGACACTCGGGATAAAATTACATTGTAGTCGATTTTGTTTTCATTGTTTACTCATAAGTAGCTCAATTATTATCGTAAAACTACACAACGTTGAATAAAACTTCCACCTAATAATCTCACCGAAAATTTATCACAATTTTTCCCAATGCTAAATTGTGGTTTGCCCCAAAGTTTAATTCATTCGCAGTAAAATTACCGCTCGATTTTTTCACACTTATCTCCTCCTGTAAGATTCAACTTTCCTCTCAGTATATTGTTTATCATCACTTCATAAGATGCCTTCAGAACCAACCCATCATGAATTAAACCAAAAGTAATGCATTCCACGGAGAACAAGATTGGGCTAATATTAAAAAAATGTAACTAATACATTGATACCCGCTATGAGTAATGGAACAGTCAAATATCCATACGTATAAAGATGGTGGCGCCGTCTACAGGACTGCCGGTGGTACGGGGGCACTCCCATCGACTCCGACCACGCGTTTGTTTGCAGTGAGCTGTCCATGAGCTTTGGTGGCGCCCATAACCCATATTCCAGCGTCCGTTAGATTCCAACAGGCCATCTGATCCGACTCGCCCATCAATATTTCGAAGCAAACTAGCTGCAAGGCTAGCATTGCTCCTACCTCAAAATATCGATGAGCACTAGTCGCTTATCAAGAATTTCTTGGATTCTGCTGACTTGGTCAGCTGTGGCCTAACCCGTATCGTTGTGACACCCCGGATTTCTGCTAGGACCCTGCGCGTTCTGGACGCACGCCAGTCCACCCCCGCTGTTAGCGAGCATAATGAATCATGGCTCGCAACGAGACGTGAACTCAATCCCAGCTTGCATACGAATAGCGAGATCCGGTAGTCTCAACGAGCCTTGGAGATGGAACGTGCTGCCACTACTTCATCCGAGATACCGGTAAGAAAATCATTGGTTGTGACCGAAACTATCTGTGAAGCTGACGGTTCGCCTATTCGCAATCGGCAGCGCACTCTTGTATGCTTGTTGGAGCAATTCCAGGCACAATTTAACTAACGTTCAGCGTCACGACCTCCAGCAGTTATTCCGGCAAGCCTGAAGGGGCCTGTTCCAACAGATCCATTAACTGAGGCCCTTGACTCTCTCGGCAGTTCGGAACTATTGCAATGTTTGTTGAAAAAATGGGGTACCTGAGAAATATATGTCGGTCCTCAAAGAGTTGTACCTCATATGCCAAGTCGAGTTAGGACCTGTGGCCGGTTTTGCCACTCTTCGTCGTCGCCAGTGAAGTACATCAGGAATGCCCTATATCCCCGATTCTTTTCAACTTCGTCATACACGATGTTATGCAGAACGCTCTGTCTGGTCTTTTGGACGGTGGATTTAAATTCATCCTGGCGAACAGTTTGTGAATCAAAGTATGCCAATGATATCGCCTTGCTGAGTGGCAATACAAAAACAATCCAATGCGCGTTGGATCGTTTGGCGACTGAGGTCTCTAGGTACGGTATGTGCTTGCGCCTTCGAAACGCGAGGTACGTCTTCAAGACTGGCCGTAGCCCTGACCTGCGCTCACCCTTTGTGGTGATCGGTTAGAAGTAGTCAATAACTTCAAGTACTTCGAGAGCCTGATCACACCTGGCGGAGGTGTTGGTGAGGAGGTTGAATCATGAATTGCGAAATCCAGAGAAGCTTTCGCAAACCTACGAAACTTGTAGTGCGGCCATGACACTTGACTTTCCCTCAAAGCAAGAGTTTACAATGCCACAGTACGTAGCGTTCTTCTTTACGGTTGCGAGACTTGGTCTATCTGCGTTGCGGATGCCCGGCCATCGTATACCTTTTTGTGTTCTTTTTGCACATGCGGGTAAGGCCGGAAGAAGGTACGTGGCGGTCAGGCTATGACTTGGCATAGAGGTATGACGAAGTTAGCTTTGGCTTTGTCATCGGTTGATGCTTCGTGTTTTTCTGTTTGGAGCCCAACAGATGAGGATTGTTGTTGGATGAAGACGTTGAGAGATATGGATCAGAACCGGAGTTAGTGGTGCCAATGCTGTTTGGCCTGTCTGTAGATCTTCCCCCTTTTAGAAACACTCCTGATATATCCAAAATTTCGCCGTTCTTTTCGGTGTTTCGCCCAATTCTGTTTTTTTGGTTATCTTTTGATCGCTTCTTTCCTCCGTCGTATTCCTTTTGCTGTTTGATAATGTTTTGCTTCCGCACAGTGCGTGCTTCTAATTCGTCGAAATATATATATATAGATATACTTATGTAAGTGGTCATCGTCGATTATATCGTATTCGGCTGAAGGCCTCTGTTGATTTTAACTATTAGGAAGAATTGGTATTTTTTGTTCTGTTTTGCAATTTTCATTTACTTATCTAGCCTACATTTGACACTATTTCGTGTCATATGAGACGCTCAAGTTGATCGTTCGCAATTATTTTGAACACAATTGGGATACAACATTTTACATCCTCAGGTCAATCAACTGATAGAGGAGAGTTGTATATTAGCCAATCGGGGCGAAATCACTAATGCTTTCGAGAAAGCTAAAGAAGCTGGTCGCAAAGAACGCGTATTGGTTCGTCAACGGGAACAGTTAGGTGTAGCCGATCAGATCAATTTGGATTTGACCTATTCCGTCTTGTTCAATTTGGCCAATCGATACACGGCTAGTGGAATGTACCAAGAAGCCTTGAACACATATCAAGCAATTGTACGCAATAAAATGTTTGCTCACGCAGGTCAGTGGGTTGGCAAACGATTTCTTCCTCCCATTCCTGAAAATTTCATCAACGTTTATCTTAGTATTCATTCGAATGATTATTTTAGCTTTTCTATTGTTTGTTGGCAAAACAAACAGAAAAAACATGAAAACTCAGTTTACGAAAGAATCTTTGACTGCTATTGGAAAATGGATCAGTTAAATACATTCTGTCTCATGATTATCGCAACTGGTAGTTGATGATCTAGGCATATCCAAGAAGATGACCACCTAAAGTTTGAATATATGAAATGTCCATCTCGGACAGTGATTTAGCCAACCTCATGGCAAGAGAAAAAGACGCATTCGCAAATTGAGCAAATTCAACCACTTGTTCTGTTAAAAGACTTATTTGCGGTTTAGTTGTTGATTTAATGGCAGACACTTATGGTCTACGTATAAATAAATTGGTGATTTGTCACCATAATCATTATTATTATTATTCAGCGTTAAAAAATAGAGTGAGTAAAACTGTCAGCTTGCTTCTCCATCATTTACACGTTGCTATGGAGAAAATGAATATACACGATGGACAGGGAGTTGACCTATAAGGGCGGTAAAAGAAAAGTGTGGTGGTAGCCAATACACGGAATGTAATCTGACTGTACATGGGCAAATTTTTTAAGCGTTCGTATTCGACGGAAAGTGACAGCACGATTGTCATTATTCACGGTTCACTACCACATTTCACAGTGTCTCTAGGCAACAGGTTGATGGATCTTTTCGAGCCTATCCATGATGATGTGGGACACTTGCTTTTACTAGGTTCGCCGTACGTTTTTTCATTCCAGGCTGTCACGTCTTCTCTTGATCTTCATGTGGCTTCTATCACTCTGCACGGAAAATAGGACACAGTTCAGCAGACGAAATAGTTGACCCAACCGACAAAATTTATTAAGCCGGATCCGCTTTGAAAGAGTGTCATTTGAACTGGTATCCAATACTGGATTCCTAAACTTCACATTGCTCACGCGACCACTCTAGCCAATCCCAGTGATACTAAGCAGACATCAGTGATGGAAAACCTTCAAGTCGTGAACACAATCAGTAAGCGAATTCCGCACACAGCGGCACACATCGGCACTACCCACTAATTTTTAACCTCAACGAAATATCAAGTGGACACTACAAATACCTGAATTTAGCATACTACCACCTGACCTTGGATATGTGCATGCTCATATTAAATATTTTGCTCCCATACCAAGCCAGTCAGCTGTCGAGGTAAGTGAAACGATCGACAGCCTCTAGTCCTCTCCGTGGCGTATGGAATTCGGTACCACTGACCACCAGTGTCGAAGATGCAAGGCACATAACCACTGGAACTGCTACCGTTACCAGTATGTCCAGAGCAATTTTTGCACGTTCTGTGTATTCGAACAAGCGCACGAGATCGTCGGGGTTACCTAGATCATGTAATTTTTCAAGATTACATTCTGATGCCTGCATCCTGAGGACCTCCCAAAGCATTCTCCATTTGCTCGTCAAAGAAGAAGTTTAGAAAGGTTGAATGTCATCACACGAAGTGGGTTCTCAGTTTACTTTACCAATTCATTTGCATCTGATTTTCATAGGTCACAGTACCTGTGACCAGACGATTGAGATACCCGAATCATGTAAATCACTTTTAGAACCGTCACATTATTCCCCCTGATTTCTATGATACGGAAGCAAACGGCTAGTATGGTTCGTTACGGTGCTTGGAAAATGCGGTAACACACACTGCAAAATCAATCTTACTTGATAATAACTTCAGTAAAACAATGTCGGGCAACGAGCCTATTCAATACGAATTGACACTGAACCCAAAAACATGCCAGACAGCTTCACTAACAGGTTTTATGATTAGCCCACGCAATCCACATGACAAGTGCCGAATAATTATGAAGTAGTAACAATTGTATTCGAATAAATTTTTCGAATAAGCTGACAACATGATAAATGCGCGGTGAACCAGTTTTTCTGCCCGTTACTGCACTTGACGAATACAGTTACGTTTGATTTATTTGCCTCTGATTGAGAGCACAAATGAGCACATGGTAAGTATTGTATTGACCGAAGAAGGTTTTTATCGCTTTTTGATAGACTCAAAAAGGTGTACGCCAGAAAAGCCATGTGATTAAGCGAGCAAGTTTCGATACGAAAAAGAGTTCACTTAGGTGCGCCACATCAGACGGTAATGATCGTTTTATGATATTGCTGACTGAACGTTACCATTCTGTAACACAGCGTACAACTCTGGTGCATTTCTAGATTTCTCAATGGTTTTGAGGAGAAGGCCAGAAAAACGTAAGCTAGCCCCCGGGCATAGTACAGAACAGAAGAATGCGCAATAGAAGTTTTCTACGAGTTTTTCGGTCACGAGTTTTTCGGTATCTCCGAACGATTATTCAGTTCACTCTGACTCTTAAGTTTTAGCCACGTCCTGGAATGGAGCAAACATATCTCTCCTGAGCACAGTTATAAAAGTGGCTCGAACTAGTCCATGAAATCATACATAATTTGAATATTTTTGGTGTGAGCAAATCAAAACTATGTCTGTTTTACTCTAGGTGAGAGCTGCTGTCGAATCATAAGCAGAGACTAATGCAACATGGAGAAATGTGTAGTTGTTCCTTACGATAGCAAAACGCGAACGATTGTGGTGACGAACTTATTACACATACATAAATACGCATGTAGTGCCACACATAAAACGTATATGTTTGGGGGACGAAATTCTCCTGTAACCACATGAACGAATTTGTAGTTACTGTTACTCATTTCAGCAAATTCAGTGTTTTATTAGCCGTAGCAAGTAAGCCCCTAACATTAATAGTAAGAATAGATGCAACAACTACGGAAACGCCATATCTATTTGATGTAGTCGGATTTGGTATGCACCAGTTTATTGCTTTATGCAACCTCTTTCGTTCCAGGTCGGCTTAAAGTGAACATGGGAAATATATATTTTGCACAAAAAAATTATGTCAAAGCGATCAAATTCTATCGAATGGGTTTAGACCAAGTCCCGAACACACACAAATGCATGAGGTATTCGAAATTATTCCCTCTCCTTGTCCACTCTCGGATTGATGCAACAGAATTAAAATCATGCAAAATATCGGTATCGCGTTTGTCAAGCTTGGTCAGTACGGTGATGCGATCACCTCGTTTGAGCATATCATGCAAGAAGATCCGGACACGAAGACTGGATTCAATTTGATTTTGTGCTATTTTATGACCAGTGATCGGAGTAAAATGAAATACGCTTTTCAACAATTACTCCGTGTTGATTTGCATCTGGACGACGAGGACAGATACCTGCCGCATAACGTAAGTTTTCCCTCCTCAGTAGAAGGTCCTACAAACGTTATCTCCGAGGAGCAAAGCGTGTAATTCGATAAGGAGGATTTGAAATAAACCACTTAAATGGAGTTTTACATTAAGTGTACTAGAACGACGATCTCAGCGACTGGTCATCGCTGTTTGACCATCGCGCTCCTTTGGTCTCGATGATTTTGTGAGATAGTAAACGAAGTCACAAGATAGAAGTACAAAATGACAATCTAAACCTAAATATAATGGAATTTTCAGTTCAGAATCATCCAGATTTTTACAGTTAGTATTTAAAAATGCTGAGATCAGGAATTATCCCCAGTTTTATGTTGCTCATTTGCTTGAAAGTAGGTTTGAGAAAGCACTTGAATGAACATATCTAATTAGTACTAATCATATTCTTTTTTGAGAGCAAAATAGGCGAATCTCTATCAGAAACCCAAATCAGACTTGAAGAACATTTTATTATGCCACCATTGTATTGTAACATGGAAGAAGAAAGTAACGATCATCATACATACTGGGTAAATCATTTCATGTGTAACGAAATTGAAAAATAACTTTAATTTCCAACTATATGAATGCTTCCAAATATAATACTTTATTTTATGTTTACCCACAGGATGATAAACAGTATGATTTAATTCTGGAAGTGATTAGGAATGACGAGTTGCGCATGTATGAAAAGAAGCGGTAAGTGATTGTTTATTCCAGTGAAAATCGATAAGTCCTATTGTAGAAAATCCCAAGCGGAAAATTTCATTAAAATGGCCGCAAAGCTTATTGCCCCGGCGATCGAATCCAATTTTCATGCTGGCTACGACTGGTGCATTGAACAAGTGAAAATGTCCAGTTTTCATGAATTGGCCCATGACCTCGAAATTGATAAAGCGGTGATGTATTTAAAGCAACGTGATTTTCATCAGGTCTGTTTTTCCTCTATTGGTGAAAGAGTCCGATGTTTTATCTGGCATAAATGGAAACGAACTTAGTCATAATTCGCTGTATTCCCAGAGGTGTATCCAGGTAACCAGAAGACTTGTATCTTAAAACAACTATACATGATGCACATTTGGTTATCATTTATTATTATCGAATCCCTGAGTTTTTATTCGCGTGACAGAAAGGGTTAGTTTGCTCTTAGTGATTTACAGAGGATACGTATTTCAGTTCTTTTTGCACTTTGCCTCAGACTAGGACTTCATCCATGGAACATAATATTGTCCTTTGACGTTTGTGTTAAATATTTATGATTTCACAAACTGATTACCTTTTCTCGTTCTTCGAAACTGTTTACCTTCCAACGTGAAAAGTCACCAAGTCTCGTGCTATGCATTTCACTCGATGATCAGCAATCCAGCTGTGCTATAGAAATTTTGTACAGGAAAAAATACCACCGATCAAGCAGAATCGATAAACAGCAAAAATCGAAGTCGTGACAATGAAAACAATTTTGATACAGGAAAAAAAATAAGCTTTCAAAATCTGGCAGATATTTTATCTCCTGTATTTTAACAAATGAAAGATGGGTACAAATTTTCTAAGTTATCGAACCTGCTGAGTTTGCTACTTTCGAGCTAGGGTGAATATGAAATTTGTCCATCAGCTATTTAACGATTGTTTGCAGGCTAGTTCTTACGTAAATCAGGAACAATCTGTTACATGAGAATATCATATCACATGTAGATGTGGCCGCTGTGGAGTAATGTAATAAAATCACAAGCAAGTGGGTGTGAATCAACTCAATCAGCTTCGCGAGCGTCTGTGGTATTTGAACATACACATGATCTATTCAAACTAAAACTCATACTGGAAATTCCCAACGGAGATCTGATGATCGCACTGCTTTCAAAGCCTTTTTATGGTGAGAAAGGGCACTGACAATAGATGCTGTGTCGAGTGTATTATTACGGTGACAACTAAACAAACAACGTACGAACGAAGTTTTGTTGTTTTTTCATTTTGCTGTTGCTTCCTTGTTACAGTAAATGTGAATCAAACAGGCGACAACAATCGGTACCGTGTTTTGGTCGGTCACCAACTAACCAATCAGGTGCCCTCATTGTGCCTGAACATGCACTTGAATTGTTCGTGTCACCTCTTGTGGAACATCCTTAGCGCCGTTGTTGTTCTGACCTAGTAGTTCTCAGCTTTAACACGTACTCAATCCAGCAATCTAGAAGTAGTTTCTGATCTAAGCTAAAGTGAATCACACTGAAGCAAGTCGTGATCAGATAATCTTGTCAGTTTGTTGATTGTTATATACCTACTGCTGCCTAATTGAGACCAACTAGCTTGGATTTTCACAAAACTCGTTACTTTACTGGTATTTGCAAACTATGCTTTTTATGAAGTCCAAATGATTTGAGTTTTGTTAGTCAGACGTCGAATCGATTATTTCTATTTTCCAGGAGAGTGGGAAGTCCCTGCATACAAAGGTCAGCGTTACCCATTTTTCGGCTGTTTCCTCCAGTTTGTGATCGGTAGTTTTGTCTTCGACTCGAAATTGGTTTCTTCATTTGAAAGTGGAATATTTTCCTTTCCAGGCAATTGAAACACTTAAGTCCTTTGAGCGGAAAGATACCCGGGTAGCCAGCACAGCGGCAACAAATCTTTCGTTCCTCTACTTCCTTGAAGGGGACCTGGCTCAAGCTGATCGATACGCGGATCAAGCACTGGCGGCAGATCGGTACAATCCAGCGGGTGAGTGAATAAATCGATAAGTTGCATGCCACGTTCCAGAATACGTTTTTCCTGTTTTCTGTTGTCAAGGGTTTGAAATGCACTATTCTTTCCGGTTTCTAAAGCAAGTTTTTCATTCGCATTCATTTAAATGTTTTTTTTTCTTGGCTTGTTTTGAAAGGTTTTGTGTGAGCATTCTATTGCTTTATTCTATATTATTGGAATAGTTTGTAGAAGCGATTCCTACAAAAAATGACTATAGTCGGACTAGCTATGGTTGTCATTTGCCTGGACTTCTTAACATCGAAACCAATCCCGCTTAAACTCCATAGCTTTGGTGAACAAAGGTAACGTACTGTTCCAACAACAAAACTATGAACGGGCTCGAGATTGTTACAGTGAAGCTCTTCAAGACGATTCCAGTTGCGTGGAAGCATTGTACAATTTGGGCATTGTTTGCAAACGGACCGAACGATACGAGGAGGCTTTGGATGCATTTTTTAAACTACACGCGGTATTGAGAAACAGCGCCCCAGTGGTTTACCAAATTATGGATATTTACGAAAAGGTAGAAGATACAGCTCAGGCTCAAGAATGGTAAGTCAGGCACGCTTTCTAAGTTGACAGTGTGGGAAATTTAAGACTTACTCAGGGGGTTTAAAACACATCGATTCGGAAATAACGGGATGCATTGACAACAATATTATTCACGTTAATGGCAAAAATTGATCTATTATTGTCCAGCTTGTTACCAACATAGAATCAATGTAGACATTGTGCCTAACGGATGTTGATCTGCAAAGTTGGCGGGCGATGTTGACAAAGCTTCATGATACCCTGAATGACACTGCGTGGACGAGGTGTGGCTTCCGTTTCGCACAATGCACAGTTTAATTTTGTCATCATTAAAAACCTTGGTATCGCTCATCGACCATCCAGCTAATGTTGAATGTACCTGTAAATCCACATCAATTTCTCACAATGACCCTTATTATAATGATAAGAGATTTTAGAGTATCAGATAACTTCCTTCAACTGTATTCTTACAGGATTGCAATCTATGTAATGACCTTTCCTCCAGGATCAGTAGGTTTATTTTCTAAAGTCAGATGGATTGAATTCTGTATGACCTTAAAATATATGGCTGGTGGTGGACTGTATTCACCAGTTATCTGTGCCAAACTGAGCCACGTTTGGCATTTCAATAGTTTTGATTAGCTGTTTATTTGTAACTATTTTTCTGCAGTTGAGTTCCTGCACTTTTGAAATGCCTCTTAGTGAGCTTCAGTGTGCAATACAGAGAACGCATATAAACTGCAGAGTAGTTATGAGGGGTTTTATTTGTGAAAATTTTCCATCCTCTTCGTTTATCCGTTTATCTGAACATTTCTGTTTATCATTTGTTTTACGTTGTTTCGTTGGTCCTGTGTTTAATTTCAAGAAGCAATTGTTTTCAATAAAACAGTTTAAGAGCCGTGATGTTAAAGTCCCTCCGAACCGTTCCGTTTTTAGGGCAATGCAACTTCACGGACTCGTTCCCAGTGATCCGTTCCTCCTTCAACGATTAGGTGACAACTATGAACAGGAAGGAGACAAATCACAGGCTTTTTCGTACTATTACGACGTGAGTTATTGTTGAAAAACAAACTGTAAGAAATATCTGCCTGACTATATGGAATGTACTCATAGGAGTGCACCAAAGAACAATGTCCAGTCTACCGATTTACGAGAAATTTTCCTTCATAGTAAAAGTTCTCAGTAATTTGAATTTTAGTTCGTTTTTTGGCATGCTGCCAGTACTTCCATATTATTCGGCCGACGCCAAGTTCCTCAGTGATTCACCATGCAGCGTCACCATTCAACTAGCTCCTGAAAACCATAAAAGCACTTTAGATCTACTTCATCCTTGTTAAGGATCACCATTTTCGCATATTCATCGCCCCCCGAAGTGGAACGCCGATATGCGAGTTGAATTTCCTAACCAACGTTCTAGCGGGTTCCTTACGGTGGTTTTATGGACATCAACACTAAATGACATAAGGCGCATCTCCGCCACCGGATTTTATGTGCTATGAACGTTTGCACACCAGATGAACGGCATCCGGATGAGAATTATTTATTTGTAGTTTTTCTGTCAATGTAAAGTGGCGTTATCTGAACATTTTGGTCTGGCTCAAACTTATCATGCATCTCGCGGATGGAAAAGACGCAGGCAGAGCACTCACGTGCACACGGCTTTTCGGTGTACTGCGGTTTAGGTTGAAGGTGAGGTGATAACAGACTACGGTGGTCATGCGGCCTCTCAGCGGTAGATTCAGTCGTTGTAGCTGATCTGATGCCGTGTACAATAAGCAATAAGTAAACGGTTCGTCGCGAAACAACGAATCCAGTTTTTTACTTTTATGAGAAAATTGGATATAATGTGCTCCATTTTGCCAGTCAGTTTTAGAGCGTGTGTTCTATACAAATCGCAGAAGCAGTGTTCTCGTGACCTGCAAATCATCTGATATGGGAAAACTCGAGATGCAAACTTCTCATTGACTGGTTTGCAGGCACCTGTTGACTGGTACCAACCTGTGATCATTCTTCTTTTCTTTTCTTTCTTTTATCTTTTACTTCCTTTATTAATGAAATAAAAATGTGCTTCATTTTTCAGGAAGGGGACCGCAGCCAACAGAGGGTCGCTAAGTAAAGAGGTTGACCGGCGGTGGGAGGATCCGAACCCTTGACCTTACCGCCCAAGCGCCACGACCTTATCCGCCTGGCCACCGTCGGCCTCGTAGGATGATAACCCAAGTCCAGAGTAACGCTCAGTTATTCAAGTTGGTTACTCCAAAACATCTTCCTAAGGCCATCCGTAGGTGAGGAATAGTATATTCAATTTCAGCTCTATTCAGATCAATTTCGATAGACCTGGATTACGCTGAGAAACTGTGTTGTAGAATGACGACCGTGGGCTCCGACTCACCACGAGGGATAAATGAATCTTCTGAAGACAAGTTTGGTTAATTAGACTTCAATCTCAATGCATATTTGCTGAGAATACTCAATGCAGGGAGTGAACAGATAAAACTATGGCTAGATGCGATACCAAACAGAAAAATACCGTGCATGGCGAGAACCGATGCAAACGGGATGAAGAGAAATGTGATAAGGATGAGAGTCATCTGATACAAATAAGAAACCCTGCGAAATGAATAGGAAATCGACGAAAAAATATTGAAAAAAGGCAGGAAAATTAGTGGCTTCTCGTTCAAGGATATCTTAAAGTTCAAAGGTGAAGCTTAAAACCAAGAAAATAATGAATACTCGTTTGCGTATTATCCGGACACAGAGTCGCACTGAACGATCAGAAACTCATAAAAACCAGCTATTTTTTAATAACTCACAGCAAATTATACAGCAGAAACCTTAAGGAAACAGATGCGAAATAAAAGTGGGACTTTGTTCTAACCAGTTGCTTCCCTTTATTTTATTTATTAGGATCACGCGGTATGTGGTAGTTCGTAGTTTGCAGGCATGCGTCTCATATCTAGAATCGGTCAGCCAACCGAGGCACCCAGTAATTGACACCTGAAACTCCAGTGGCTCTGGGCACTGAATCCTGTAAATTTTGGTCCGAAGTGAAACACTGAATTATATTTACTAGCATGTCAAACCGGTCTGCTGAGGAGATGCCGGTCGAACATTGCGGCGTTCACAACCGGAGAAAAAATTATTGGCCAGTAGACGCGATTTATTTAGAAAACTAGCTGTCTCAGTGATTGTAATCCCAGTTTATCCATGAATATAATGGATTTTTTTCAGATTGATAAAGGAAATGCACCGAAAAAGTGATGGAGCGATCGCATCCTAAAAGTGTTACTCTAGAGGAGGATAAGACCACAAAAAGAGGGTAATCAACCCCACAGCATGCACCAATCAGAAGCAGACACCCGAAGAAGCAACAACGAGTAAGTCAAAAGGGCTTCTAAACGAACTATGACCGCGATTGCAACAAACGGCTCCAGAGCCAGAACTCAGATAAACAGCACCACTCCCTGGGCTGGGAGCGACAGTTCAAGTCATCACTCCGAACAACTGGACGAAGCCAGCCGAAGGGAGGCTCAAGAGTGCAAAAGCAGGTGTTCCACGTACGATCAAATAGGCCCAGGGGCGCTCATCTAAAAAAATGGACCTCGCGTGGGTGTGGTCTGGAAAAGAACAATACACACGCCTGCGCAAAGTCCGGAGATCTCGACTCAATTTGTTTCGCAATAAGGGTGTGAACCACCCGATTGACTTCATGCGGCATTATGTGGAATATTGCTTCTTCAAATTATCAAACGCTAAAAATTGAAGACCATGCTTATGAGAGCTGAAGACTAAATAGCCATATTAATGAGCATGCACAGTATGGGCAACTTTAAATCCATCTAAAATCAATCACAGTTATTAAAAGCGCATTCATTTATTATATGTGAAATTTCCCAAAAGAGTAAACATTGGTCAAACTCGGTGAAACAAAGAAAACTACAGAACTGTTTCAGAAAAGAAATTTCCACGACCTAGTCTAGTTTCAAATGCAACCATGGCATACCAACTGAGCAACAAGGTTACGCACCATAGAATTCGGAGATTACAATTAGAGATAAACGGCTGTCCTCCAAAATTAGGCAACCACATGTAGTGGACGTATTACACTTTGAGTGCCAGTGCACTATTTCCGTACAAATCTCTAAACAAAAACTTGTTTCAATTCACTGACTGTTCGGAAGATTGCTTCACAGAATTACCGAAATGTAAAGCTGATCAAGTTGTGTGCTCGTTTTCAGTAATTAGTAGGATCAGACATTCCAGTAATGAATTATCGTGTATATACATATATACTTATGCACAAATTTATATATCAACGGATTGAAAACCGTTAAAACATGTCCGTGGAACCTCACAGAAGGTAGACAAACAAGACAAAACATTCTAAACCAACAAACAAACCCACTGCTTTGCGATCTGTTCGTTTTCATATTTGTTTTTCAAGGGGAAGAGTTCTACACACAGGCCAAACAGCATTGGCACCACTAACTCCGGTTCTGATCCATATCTCTCAACGTCTTCATCCAACAACAATCCTCATCTGTTGGGCTCCAAACAGAAAAACACGAAGCATCAACCGATGACAAAGCCAAAGCTAACTTCGTCATACCTCTATGCCAAGTCATAGCCCGACCGCCACGTACCTTCTTCCGGCCTTACCCGAATGTGCAAAAAGAACACAAAAAGGTATACGATGGCCGGGCATACGCAATACGTGTCCAAGCCACCGAAGGCGCCGTAGGGCGATTGTCTCACTCGGCGGAAAACCGTATGCATTCAATGCACGACAACGCAATTCATCATTGCTCATCCCATGTTCCCAACAGACACGACCAATGCTTCGGAGACATCGGTGGTCGAAAACCGAAAGTCGCCGGGCATCCGCAACGCAGATAGACCAAGTCTCGCAACCGTAAAGAAGAACGCTATGTACTGTGGCATTGTAAACTCTTGCTTTGAGGGAAAGTCAAGTGTCATGGCCGCACTACAAGTTTCGTAGGTTTGCGAAAGCTTCTCTGGATTTCGCAATTCATGATTCAACCTCCTCGCCAACACCTCCGCCAGGTGTGATCAGGCTCTCGAAGTACTTGAAGTTATTGACTACTTCTAACCGATCACCACAAAGGGTGAGCGCAGGTCAGGGCTACGGCCAGTCTTGAAGACGTACCTCGCGTTTCGAAGGCGCAAGCACATACCGTACCTAGAGACCTCAGTCGCCAAACGATCCAACGCGCATTGGATTGTTTTTGTATTGCCACTCAGCAAGGCGATATCATTGGCATACTTTGATTCACAAACTGTTCGCCAGGATGAATTTAAATCCACCGTCCAAAAGACCAGACAGAGCGTTCTGCATAACATCGTGTATGACGAAGTTGAAAAGAATCGGGGATATAGGGCATTCCTGATGTACTTCACTGGCGACGACGAAGAGTGGCAAAACCGGCCACAGGTCCTAACTCGACTTGGCATATGAGGTACAACTCTTTGAGGACCGACATATATTTCTCAGGTACCCCATTTTTTCAACAAACATTGCAATAGTTCCGAACTGCCGAGAGAGTCAAGGGCCTCAGTTAATGGATCTGTTGGAACAGGCCCCTTCAGGCTTGCCGGAATAACTGCTGGAGGTCGTGACGCTGAACGTTAGTTAAATTGTGCCTGGAATTGCTCCAACAAGCATACAAGAGTGCGCTGCCGATTGCGAATAGGCGAACCGTCAGCTTCACAGATAGTTTCGGTCACAACCAATGATTTTCTTACCGGTATCTCGGATGAAGTAGTGGCAGCACGTTCCATCTCCAAGGCTCGTTGAGAGTACCAGATATCGTGATCTTTATGTTTCTAGTTTGGGGCAATCGTCGCCTTGCAGCCAGCTAGCTTCGACTTATTGATGGGCGAGTCGGATCAGATGATAGCCTGTCACAATCTAACGGACGCTTCAATATGCGTTATGGGCGCCCACCAAAGCACTTGGACAGCCTAGTGTAAATAAACGCGTGGTCGGAGTCGAGAGGAGTGCTCCTGTACGACCGGCCTTCTTGTAGACATCCCCATCATCTGGAGCTAATAGCGATATGGTCAATTTGTTTCCATGGCTGACGCGAAATGGTCGGATCTCAGATGGCCTACAGGCGAGTGGAATGTCCGAAGGTCGTACTAGCGAGGGACAGTTGGTGATCTAAGCACAAAGCCAGCAACCACTCCTCATTCTCAAAACGGCGGGATTTGAGACCAAGGGGACTTCCTATATGGGCCTCACTCGAGGACAGCCGACCCACTCGAGCATCCATGTTTCCTGCCAAAATGACGGTGTCACTCCGTCTTGCTGTATGCAATGGATCGTGTAGCTCTTGATAGAAAGTATCATTGATTGCATCTGGGTTTTAATTTTTTGGCCGCGTACGCCGAGACAACAAGCAAGTTTTGTTTCTCAGAGTGACGGTTATTTTCTCTGTGTGAGCGTCTGTGTCTCACTGGCCACAGCTGACATTTTTGCCTTACGATTAATAGCCATTTTTTGCAGTTCACATTTGACAGGTATTCCCGAATAAATTGCATATTATTTCATTGCATCCGCCAAACAGATTTTGCATTGGGCAGAATGGTTCCCTTTCCCGTGTTTTCTAGTCTTTCAAGTACTTTCCCTGCAACTTCGACGTGATTGAATGGCTTGGAGCGTACTATATTGAGTCGCAGTTTTGTGAGAAAGCAATCGCTTACTTCGAAAGAGCAAGCTTAATGCAGTAAGTAGTCGCTTCTCATGTGAAAAATAAAGTAGTCCCTTGTTAGTTGTTATGTGAATGCATACCATTGCCTTTAGGATCAACTTTGACCCAGCGGTTCATCTATTTTTCTTCATAAAACAATTTCACTGTTTTATGACCGAACTCGAATAATAATCTTTGATTATTTTTGTCAAAAATTAACAGCGTCCCATGTTATTTTAGTTTTAATAAAAGTTACCGTGGGCGTTGCTGTCACCTTTTGCCAAAACAGTTATCCTATTACATTGTACAGACTTTCTCCTGCACAAACGTCGCGTTTTATTGGAAAACAACTATTGAAAAACAGTTCCATTCTTCCCCTTTTGATAACGAAGAAGGTGGTGGGAAGAAAAGCTCATTAAGTGAATGCTTTGAAGAGTTACGACAGGTTGTTCTAGAAGTCCGTTAAAACAGTCCTAGTGCATAAGAGAATGCATTTTCTATTGATATTGATCCTGGATAGTATTATATGGAAAAGCGGATGGTATATTGTGTGCAAACGTTTCGCTTGGGAATAAATATTGATCAAACAATTTAAGGGACAATTACTTTAGTATTTCAAAAGACAAACGGCTGATATGTGACAGGTCCTGGGGACGAATTTTACAGCCTTTTTTTATGTAAACATGCAAAAATATTTGTGGAAGAGAAAATAGGGCTTGAAAACACACTTTTTGGTGTTGAAGCCTTCTGATCTCAAGCAACAGATCTCGAAGATTCTTCACATTGATAGAAATGCGCAAAATCGACTTCATATTTTTATCAATAATAACCACTAAATAGTCTTTCTGGGTTGATTAACCACTGTTCAGAATAACAGACTGACCGTAAGAAGAGTAGCGAACTTTCGGAACATTTAGGTGCGTTAGGGTACTTTTCTAAACTGTGCTTCAGCTGTCTTAGGATAGCAAACAAGCTACTTTTGTTCTGAGATTTTGTCTAGACACTTAACAATTCCTGAAGTTTGTTAACGTTTGCACTGGTAAAATTCCTCTCCTGAACTAATTAAACATGCCTTCAAGTGAGTTCAAATTCGTGGGCCTAGACGACCATGGAGAAGAGCTTATCTCACCAGCGTTCCCGTAGCCATTCTCGCTAAATGGACCGCGCATTATTTTTCTGGAAGCTTGGTATCTTCAAACCTAAATTCTTTAAAGGAACCTTACATTTATCATCCACATACCACAGAAAGCACGTAATTTCCTTTGCGCTCGTACCGTGGGGTCAATCTTCCCAAATTCCTTCTGTCAAATTGCAACACACTGACAGTGAAAAGCACTAATATTGCAGCATTCTATATTCCAATATTCCACCGGGTGTTTTTCCCTTCAAAATGATCATTCGTGGACGGGGATAATGTTCTTACTCTTACGGTTCAAGGTCGTCCCTCATTCAAAAGTACACAGGCGATAGTGTAGCAAACTGAATGCCACCTATACTGCACACTTTGTCCGAACACCGACGTGAAATCGCGACGAGCGCTAGCTTTCCAGAGATGGGAGGAAACTGATCCAGCCGGGTGAGCTGAAGCATCTGTATGTGACAGCGAGGGGAATCAATCCAAATGCTACAAGTAACAATAAGCACAAGGGCTATCTCTTCAGCTAGGTCCACAAGAATCCAGCGCTTCATTGTAAGCAGCACTTTCTGGCGCCGTTGAAAAGCAATTCAGATATTGAGAATGTGAATTGCTATGGGTTATCGTTCGAAAAGCTGCCCTGAATAAGGCTAGTCACAGTAGCAGAATCATTGGCCCACTATCCCCTTTACCAACAACAAGGCGAATACATATTGCAATAACAAATCTCAACGCATCTTGTTTGCCCCACAGTACAATTGGTTTGGACCGGAAAATGCTGAGAATACACTGTACATAAAATGGACCAAAAGCGTTTCCGACCAAAGTCCGCTAAGTTATAAGTCACAAGACGATAAAAAATAAAACAGGTTGATCAATTTGGGCTCCCCACCCAACAGACAAGTACATTTTAGTACTTTTGTCCTTTGTCTATATAAGTGACTCAAGCCTTGAAGTTATCGGATACGGTTAATGAGACTGAATGATAATATGAAGGCTGTTTTAGTAGAACTCAGCCCCGCTTTAGAACTCACACTTCACCAGAAGCTGGGAAAAGACTGATCAAAGAAGATCATCAGGTTCAGTCAACCGAACGTGATTTCTCAACCACTTCCAGACCGATTGTCGTTTTGGTTAAAGTAATAAAATGACGTTCTGCAATCTTTTCATGATTGTATTCGTCCGGGTGTTCCCGTGAGACTAGGTCACACGAGACATGGCCGTACGACCAAATGGCTATCCAATCATGATCACTACCATGACTGCCACCTCGGAATGCGCAACCAGAGAATTAATTCACAAACAATTTGTCGACACCTTGTTAAGTCTATCCACTCAGTAGACTTGACGGGTGCATGCCATCCTGTCTACAAACTTCAGAATAGATAGTGAAATGCTGTCAAGTGTCTCGATCTAACCACAGTAAAGATCGTGTGTATTTGTCCGTATATCCTCCGTCTGCGCACTCAGAATCAATTTGTCCGGACGCTTGGACGCCCCCGGCCCCACCTTAGGCTTCCCAGCCAGTGTGAAAGCACGTGAACATTTAATATAACTGCCCGTTCGGAAATGCGTATTCAGACATTTAGAGATAGATGTAAGTCACTTTAACTGCAAAATTCTTTGTTTTCCTACGTTGATCAAATTTAATGCCATTTGTTGACTTGAATATGAATAGCCGGAAACGAGTTTATTCGATAAGTAACTAACTTTCATTTCAAGACCCAGCCAGACCAAATGGCTTCTGATGATTGCGTCGTGTCACCGTCGAAGTGGAAACTATCAGCAAGCTTTGGAAACGTATAAAGGGATGCATAAAAAATTCCCTGACAACATCGATTGTAAGTTCTGGGCTTTAATTTTTCACAATGCATTGTATTGTACTGTCTTATACAGACTTCTTCGTAAACAGATGTCCGGATTTCAGTCAAAAACTTTGTGCTCACGATTTCATGGACAGACAGAAAACAAAATGTGATGAATAATTCCGTGTTCATGGCGGCTTTCTGAAAGGAGACACGTTTTCGGTTAGTCAGGGTATATGTTTAATAAGGGAAAGTGCCTCCATCTGTTTTACTGGTCAGTTCAAGGTTGATGGCGAATGATGAATCACCTAGAACTCACATAAAACCCGCTAACGAACTAACCCACTATCTCAATAAGATTGTTCTGTTGTCTTTGCTCACTACAAAATACCATCATCAACTGGATGACACTCGTCTAGTGCGTAAATGTTCTAGACCGAGAAATCCAGCAACAAATACAGGTGCTACACCATGCATCCAGTGAACCGTCGGCAGCCATCCCGGTTATCGTATTGTCTGCGACGTATGATTCATAGTCTTTCTTCTCCGGCCACCGTTGTAGCACTTCCGATGATTTCTAACAAAGAAGAAACAGCCGTGCAATGTTTCAATAGGTTCCAACTGTGATTCGGATGGAAATATTCGATGATGGGTTACTGAAAAAAAAAGTTTTACCGACAAAGTGATATATTTAAGTTGTATGTATGCAGAGTGATGTGAAAGGAGTAGGCCACATATTTTCTTGGGCCGGCAAGCATGATCATGAAACTTAGTGGGGCGAGGACCCACAAAATTAACACGGAGCCGAGCGATAGAAAACTGCCGCCTACCACCAAAGCAATCTGTTGGCCTGGGATTTGAACCTATACTTTTCGACGTAGGCGCAGCGAAGTTCACGTTGTCATTGCTAAGCCCATTAATGACTCGAAGAAAATAGTTAATACAATTGTGATACAAATTATTGGTAATTTAGTTCTGAAGATGATTCCAGTCCCATTTTTGTTTCATCTTACCTGCAGGACTAGCCAAAACTAAACAGCATTGGGAAGAACAGGTTTACGCATAGATGTGGGCAATATGGCAACAATGTACGAAGTGAATCGCAGTAAAAATAACTGACTATAAATTTCAACTAAACCAGGTAGTGCATCCAGATGAAAAGACCAAGCAACAGAGGCATCTTCCAACTTACAAAGCTTTGCGCGATAAGTCCTCTGTGTACCTCAACTGGTTTATTTAAAAAGCACAAGGTTTGGTTTTTTCTAATTTTCTTTTTAGTTACACCATTACTTTCCGTCCCCTTTTGTAGTAGTTAAAGAGACTACTTCCTATTCACTTAGCATATTACCATATTCGTGGTTAGCAGGCCTAAATAAGCACGGGGCGAGCCGGACAACATTCAGTGTCATCGCGGTAGACTTGGCAGATACTGCCCCTAAGGTAGGTAATGAAACCCCAAAGTGATTTACATAATACCGCCGAAAATAAGAAAAGCTGCTCGTATTCAGCTTCTGACAACATCAAAGGCCATGGCCACACGACTGCCCAACTTAGATACATCAAGCAGAATCAACTGTGCTCTTACTGATGCAATTCATAAAAGCTGGCATTGACGGCAATGGGGAGATCAGAAAAAAATCCGTCTAAATAAAACCTCCGAAGATATAAAATAACCTCGCCTTCATTTTATGCACTCTGGATTAGGCGACCGACTAGTGCAACAGCCCACATTGCATACAACCATGACTAGGGCTAACCTTTGTGCTCCCGAAAGAGAATTTCAGGTTTGTTCTCAAATATCTGCTATTCCGGGATAGTCCCGTCCTCGTGAGGGCATCGTTTTACTTACCACAGGCCAAAGATTATCAAGGTCTTGGATACGGGCACAGCCTTTACATTTGCTGATAGGTCTGCACTATGGCAACGTTTGTTGAAAAAATGGAGTACCTGAGAAATATATGTCGGTCCTCAAAGAGTTGTACCTCATATGCCAAGTCGAGTTAGGACCTGTGGCCGGTTTTGCCACTCTTCGTCGTCGCCAGTGAAGTACATCAGGAATGCCCTATATCCCCGATTCTTTTCAACTTCGTCATACACGATGTTATGCAGAACGCTCTGTCTGGTCTTTTGGACGGTGGATTTAAATTCATCCTGGCGAACAGTTTGTGAATCAAAGTATGCCAATGATATCGCCTTGCTGAGTGGCAATACAAAAACAATCCAATGCGCGTTGGATCGTTTGGCGACTGAGGTCTCTAGGTACGGTATGTGCTTGCGCCTTCGAAACGCGAGGTACGTCTTCAAGACTGGCCGTAGCCCTGACCTGCGCTCACCCTTTGTGGTGATCGGTTAGAAGTAGTCAATAACTTCAAGTACTTCGAGAGCCTGATCACACCTGGCGGAGGTGTTGGCGAGGAGGTTGAATCATGAATTGCGAAATCCAGAGAAGCTTTCGCAAACCTACGAAACTTGTAGTGCGGCCATGACACTTGACTTTCCCTCAAAGCAAGAGTTTACAATGCCACAGTACATAGCGTTCTTCTTTACGGTTGCGAGACTTGGTCTATCTGCGTTGCGGATGCCCGGCGACTTTCGGTTTTCGACCACCGATGTCTCCGAAGCATTGGTCGTGTCTGTTGGGAACATGGGATGAGCAATGATGAATTGCGTTGTCGTGCATTGAATGCATACGGTTTTCCGCCGAGTGAGACAATCGCCCTACGGCGCCTTCGGTGGCTTGGACACGTATTGCGTATGCCCGGCCATCGTATACCTTTTTGTGTTCTTTTTGCACATTCGGGTAAGGCCGGAAGAAGGTACGTGGCGGTCGGGCTATGACTTGGCATAGAGGTATGACGAAGTTAGCTTTGGCTTTGTCATCGGTTGATGCTTCGTGTTTTTCTGTTTGGAGCCCAACAGATGAGGATTGTTGTTGGATGAAGACGTTGAGAGATATGGATCAGAACCGGAGTTAGTGGTGCCAATGCTGTTTGGCCTGTGTGTAGAACTCTTCCCCTTGAAAAACAAATATGAAAACGAACAGATCGCAAAGCAGTGGGTTTGTTTGTTGGTTTAGAATGTTTTGTCTTGTTTGTCTACCTTCTGTGAGGTTCCACGGACATGTTTTAACGGTTTTCAATCCGTTGATATATAAATTTGTGCATAAGTATATATGTATATACACGATAATTCATTACTGGAATGTCTGATCCTACTAATTACTGAAAACGAGCACACAACTTGATCAGCTTTACATTTCGGTAATTCTGTGAAGCAATCTTCCGAACAGTCAGTGAATTGAAACAAGTTTTTGTTTAGAGATTTGTACGGAAATAGTGCACTGGCACTCAAAGTGTAATACGTCCACTACATGTGGTTGCCTAATTTTGGAGGACAGCCGTTTATCTCTAAGTCTATATATATTTATACTGCTTGTGTTGCCTTACAAACGTTGCCGAACACTCGACAACGAATCTGAATGTGACACTATCAACGGAAGGGAAATCTCTGTATTGTGCGACACTGCCGATGAAAAATTAGGTGTTCCGACATTAGTAACCAGATGCGATCGTTTTTATCAATATAGCTTTATACGACCTTTTTTCAATTCCACATCATGTAGAATCGCTTTCTGATTACCAGCTGGATCACATTTTGCACGTTCGGGAAGAAGTCGTCATTTTGAGCAGTCTGTTCGTCATCGAAATCTCTGCTAATCCATTAAATGAAGAGTACTATGAGGTCGCCTGAATGCCTAAATCCAAACAAGATGGGAAAATCACTGAATAATTTAGACTGAAATTGTGTGCCTCTATCGCCAGTGACCGCAGAATGAAAATTTTTGGAAATTTTCCCAATGGATATACCGATAATAGGAATACCAAATGACCAACGAGGGAAACGGTCAACACGTTAGGGAAAAACTGTAACCATCGCATGGTGGGAAGGGACGCCAAGCATAGCGGTCGGAAGCAAGTTTGATAGGACCACGGACTCCGGGATGGGATTTGGAGTGTAGACGTATAAAAATCAAGTGGCACATCGATCAAGGGATAAACAACTGGGGTTTTCCGGTGAACAGACCACAAATAATGAGATCATCTGCAGCAGGAAGTGGGAAAACTTTCAGCACCAGGGAGGATGATGATGATGACCGGTGGTAAACTGGTACCTTATCAACATTATGTGCCTTCGTGACGTCTGTCCAGCTGAATGAGGGTGGCATAGACATCTGATGCAAACGTGAATGAGACAGAGCATTTGCCACAAGATTATCAGATCCTTTTCATACCTGGTATTGGTGGTGTACTGGAAGATTTAGTCCAGATGTCGAATTTCTCTCAGGGAATAGCGGTCACTGCTGAAAGCTAGAACACGTCAGCTATTCATGATCACTGTAGATGGTAATGTTCCGACTCTCTAAAATGCCCCGAAAGTGCTTTATTGCAAGGTGTGTTGCGAGAGCTTCACGTCCAAAGGTGCTACACCTGGACTGTGCCGGTCGCAGCTTCAAAGAGAAAAATGACAGGGGTTGCGTCACACCATTAACTATTTGCTGTAACTTGGCATTACGGCCACGGTAGAGACATCTATCCGCTGAAAGAGGATGGCCTTATCGTCAGTATTTATGTGCTCCAGGACGGACACTTTAGAAAAGGCTCCCTTGGCTCTTTTAGCTTTTGAAGTGATGGAGAACTTGCGAGATTCTTTTTTTTGGAAGCTCGGTGAGTGGTTGCGGAATCTCGAAACAACTGGGTATGAGTCGGCAATAATATTTGGTTACACCCAAGGGACGACGGAGACCCTCGAAAGACTGTGGTCTCGGATGGTCACGAATAACGCTGACTTTGATCTTTAACGGTCGAATACCTTCACCATCAACGTAATGGCCAATGAATTCGAAAGGTAGAGGACTTAAGGACATTGATAAAAATTCAATACTCCTAGAAACATTAAAGGACAAGGCGGAGATGTTGGCGATGTTGGTGTTCGTCTGGCCATGAGGATGTCATTAACATACACAAAAGTGAAGCTGAGACCACTAAGCACTTAGTCCATGAATGTCTGGAGTGTCTGAGCTGGATTTCTCAAACCAAAAGACATGCGAAAGAACTCTCTTAAGTCAACTGGCGCTGTAAAGGGAATCTTTTGAATGTCCCCTGGTGCTACAGGAATATGATGACAGGCCCGTACCCTACCGAGCTTCCAGAAAATCCTTTGACCCCACTGGCTGTTGGAGAAACCGTGAATGTGGGGGACCGGGTAACGGTCAAGTACAATAGCTTTTTTAAGGGTACGGTAATCAACACAAGGGCACCGGTCGCCGGTAGCCGTTGCTTTTCTGGGGCCGGGTGGAACGAAGATGCCCATGCTCGTGTTGGTGGGTGAATTATGCCTAGTGTCCGCCTATGCTTAAATTGTGCTTCGGTTGCAGAAAGTCGCTTGGGTAACAGTCTACGTGGACGCGTTGCTGTCGGAATGGTTTTAGTAACAATGTGGTGCTGAACGTCATGTGGTGTTGCAGATGAAGACGCTTGTGGTGCAGTTATTGTAAAGAATACGTCCAAAACGAAAGTAAATCCTGGGTGGAGTGCCATCGGAAAAGGGATGCACATATGGATGCAGTGTGTATGCAAAGAGATAGTACTGTCTTACAAAATATTGTTTTATATAAAGCAAAATGACAAGAGCTGAAAGGAAGTCGATTTCGAGGGTCAGGTGGGACACGTCAAGAATTATGAAAATCCAAGGAAAATATTGTCCTAAATCTGTGCCAAGTGTCAGTAGTTCTTGACCGCGTGCCTTCATGGAGGAACTGCTGGCTGTTTGCAGAGTAAGTTGGAATGTAAACGATACTGACCTGAAAGAACAGGGATAACACTTATCTGGGCACCGGTGCCAACTAAAAACCTCATGGAACAAGACCGGTGAAAAAAGTAGAGTAGGTGATAGGATTATGAGTTTCCCGCACGGTTTTCTTTGTAATTAGATGGAAACTGTCATCGATGAGCTTTTTTTAACCAAAATGCTGGTGATATCAACAACGGGAATGATTAGATGGGACAGGAGAACTTCTACATGGTCGAGCGCGAGATGGCCAACCTTTTTTTATCTACGTTTTTGAGTTGTCAGGTGATTGATTTGTTCCTTGAATTGGGAGATGGAGTCCTCGGGGAAAGGAGTCCGTAACAGTAATCTTGCTATTGGAATTAGCGTCAAAAATTCCGCCGGCAGCTTCAGTTGATTCTGTTGTCGAGGCAACTTTCTTAAAGAGTGCCAAAACTACCCTGGGCGAAGAACGAAGTTTTTCATGCACGCATGTCGTAACAGTGAGTCATCCATTTTGTGAGATCTCAGAAACTGTTTCATGTATCCGAAGAGAGTTTCCCATCTGCGATTTCAACATTTGTGAAATGCGTATCAATGCGTGGCTGATCAGATAATCTATTGTTTGAGTTTGCGTCTGAGTGTTTATAGGACTACCTAAGTGAAATTTCATAAATTAAATCACACATGAACCACGTAGGAATACGTCACAGACTGAGAACGGACGTAATGGATGCGGAAGAGTGCCTCTAACTGCACGAACCACAAGCAGGGATGTGCAAATAAAAACGGAGGAATTCTTACGGCGATTTGGGCATGAACGGTGTTTTGGCTGCCTCATGCATCACAAATCCATGGCGGATTTTAATCGTACATAGTGTGAGGTGATATAATGCACAGTTAAACCCACACAACGGAGACACACAAAGACTTGGGACTGAATTGCGGACTCGCCAATTTGTGGTTAAAAAAACCGGAGCGTTTTCGCACCGGGCATGTGTGGGCATGACGTCATGCTAAAAGTAAAAACCTATGCAACCGATGGTTTGCACATAGGCCCTTTGGCCAAGGCAGGTGATTCTGTCGCTTGGCTGTCCGGGATGGGCCTCAGTTACGACTTCAACTACCCGGACGTGCGATTGGACGCACGGACCTCAGGGCACGCTCTACAGCCTCCAATCTGTACTGAATTCTGTTTTGGTGCTTTCTTTATGTAGTTTTCATTGCTCCCACAATATCTGTTTGGCAATAAAAGAAGTGTACAATAAAAACCGAACATAAGCATTTCTGTGTGCATGGACGTGGTTGAAGTGACTGTTGGTTTGTGACGTGTTTCAAACACAATGTAAGTGTGATGCATTTGACAAATTGAGCGAAATGTAACAGAAAAAGTGTAGTCGATTGTTAAGCGATACTGCGGAAGTTATGAGTTTGGTTTTAGCCTCCCAGAATGTTAGATCGACATTATTCATTGCAAATTGTTTTCACATTTCGTCTACCTGCCTTTCAAGGCCTACGTTTTCTAGTCCGTCTAAGCACAGACATGGGTTTGCCTGAAGCCCAGGAATATTCGAATCGCCTTAAACGGGCCGAGAAAACCAAGGAAGCACGTGAACAACGACAGTTATCGGCCAGCAATCGTCGTGGCAGTTTCAATGTAGCCAGTGCAGGCCGGACACAAGGCAGTCGTGAAAATTCGGCCAGCGCAAGCAGCGGAGGTAGGTAAAGAGCTCAAGTTTTGATTTTCGATTTCTCTAATCTCCGCGTTCGTCTCTCTTAATCCACATTTTGCACTTTTTCGCCTGCGTTTGACCGGATGTCCTTCGGACTATAGCATTCGAGTACAAACATTCGGTCAGCCGGTTAACCGTACACTCAGGACTCTTCAAACTGTAGTTTCGCTCTCGTTAGAGCTTATCGATCATGCGCATCCCCCATTGCATTCAGGTATGATAACATGGCACTACCAGCTCCTGACCAGGGTAGTTAAAATTACCAAGTTAAGCTTGCTCAGATGTCGTCCTCAATGACACGCAGCAGTGTCCGACGGCTTCGAGCTTCTAACTCAATTTTTAATGTTAGCACCAAAGGAAGTGACAGACAGGTCGGGTAGATATGCTTTTTGAAAAAAATATATCCGGGGAAAATAATGATTCCAAATATTTAACTGCCAATGAGTAATCTGCGTGAATGATAGAATGCTAAGAATGCTAAATTCAGATACGAATGAGACAGTTATTGCCAGGTATTCGGACTTAGCTGAACCCGCATTGGTTGCAGACCTAAAGCAGAAATTGTATACAAAAAAAACATTGTGATAATTCGATAATTCCACATAAATTGCGTGTTTATTCAAGCTGTTTTCGACGGGACGTTGGCCCAGGAAGATCAACAGTATGAATTAAACGGTTCTGTGCACATTGGTTTGGCTGATGCACCGTAACGAGCACAACCTTCTTGGATGTCCGTAGCTTTGCCACATTTCTTTGCAATGTTGGATAAAGTTAGTTGTGTAACTGGACCCGACCATTATTTGGTAGTCGTATTCTTGTTAGCACTTAAACACCTTAATTGATTTGCATTTTTCAGTAACCGTCCGAGGAGTCGATAATGTATTGATTATCTAAGTGGAAACGATCCAACTATGTAATAATGTGATCGGGGAAATTGATCGTTCGTCGTTTGATGGCGTATTGCTTCGGTGGTCATTGAGGATACAGTGCTTGACAAACAGCAGGCCTCTCGCTATTGCTTAAAGTCGTGTGGAGTTATATTTCGGCCTGATGAAGTTCACACATCCTTGTAGACTGTTTACGAAACCTGTGGTGATCGGTTATTCGCACAAAAGTGCCACTGTGTGCCCTATCGGCCGTTGGTTACTTGCACACAAAGTGGGCAGGTGTGACCCAAGGGAACTCGATAGGGTTTAAAGCTGAACTGGGATCATACAGAACATTCAATCAAAATCGTAAAATGTTAACTGAATTTGTTTTGCACTTAATTCTGTCAGTCGATACTTACAAAAATACTCTTAATTCGTATGATTATATCTCCTAGTAATCGGGCAAGCTGAACGTGCTCTGGTACCCAGTGGGTCGAAGGATATAGCTAATAGATCCGCATTTCTATTGATTGCATGATTTGTGACTGGAAAAACTGTTCAATACTCCCACCCTGTTACACACCGTGCTCTGTAGGTGATAGTCGGGAAAATAGTGCCAAGCGGGGCTTTGCGCGTGGCCCTTTGTCACGTTCATCGGTGACCAGTTTGCCACGCCAACCGGAGGACAGTGCTGAATCGAGTCAACGAACTGTACAGTCCACGATGAATGGCAGTATAGACTACGTGGATCCGTTGGGGCCAGCAATTGATCGGCCTCGAACGGCGGCTCGATCCCGTCCGATTCAGGATGAATTTGCAGATGAAGAAATCGATGACAGTCTACTTCCGGAATAGACATGTTCGGATGATGAGACACATTCATCTTTGACAGAATCCTCACAATCCGACCTATTATTTGCGAGGATCCTTGCTTGCTGCCATCAATGTTGTTTCAAACGTCCGCTGTTATCAGTACGGTTTTAAATCATATTGTATCCTTATTCCCGAGTGAGAAAGTCATTAATGACGAAATAAAGTAAATGAGACAATTAGTGTTGTGGTGTTTTTTCGACGAAACTTGGCTGGTTTATGCACGTACGCATTGGGCAGGAACCAAACAGTACTCAATTTTGGAATACGTAATTCTGCTTTGTTCTATCAGCGAATGAAAAAGGTACACACTTCATCCTCACAATCGAACGTTTTTCGTGGCGGGCAGCCTCTGTGATTATGTTCGTCATACGAAGCATGGACGCACAAAACTAATACACACTACTCTGGCAAAGCTTCTCCATATCGGCGATTATATGGACCAAACGAGAAGTATTAAAATATACCATAAATGCTCTTTCTTACAATTATCTCAATGAATTTGAAAATATGTTAGTCTTGGCTTTCCCGACAGAGACAACCAATCATGTTTACGTTAGCTTGAAGCGTTCGCAACTGATTGAATATCCTATTTACCGCGACCCTTCATTCGCACATAATATAGTGATATGCAAGCAACAACACAAGGCCGATAGTATCAACGACTTATTTGGCAAACTGCTTACGACATGATCGACGATGCTATGGCTAGCATATCAAACTAGACGGCGCATGTTTAGTTCAATTAAGGAAACATGATTTGTTGTTTAACTGATAAGCTTGGTGAATCACGTGGTCTATGCTGTAAAACCGCATACCTTCGAATGAAAAACAAACTTGGTCGATTCTAGCTCGCTGTTCTGATTTTGTGGTTAGATTCTCCGTAGAAGTTTACACATTTTGATCTCCAACTAGGAGCGCGAGATAAGCTCATTAATTACACATAAAAATAGATATCTGTACTTTATCACAGACAATCGAATATGTCAGTTTTCCTCATACTAGAGCGGGATTTGGGATAGTATTTTCAAGAAGAGGAAATTTCTGCATCCGAATTATCCCGTGCGGGGGTATGGTATTGTAACTGGTATTGCGCCCGAGTCCAACAACCGTTTCATTGATTAGCGGTGGTTGTGCGAGGCTGGACCATGGAAGACAAACTGCGATCAACACATAGGTGTGGCGTGAGTTGAAGGCAAGAGTGCGAATGTGCAAAAAGAAGGCTATGCAGTGAGCTAGGCCAACCAATTAGGGTGAGCGGTCCGGATGGGACAAAAAAGAACACCAGGAACTGAATCACGTGAAATGCGTTGAGCAAGGTGGATCAACCAAAGCGCGACCCGGACAACTGATGAAATGATGGCAGTTGCGGGGGCACAATAATGCAAGCAAAGCAAGTTTACTTAGTACATGAGAATCTCTGTTTACCCGTGGAATCTGTTTGTTTTTACTTGAGATAGTAGGAACGGATGCTAATGATCTAGAGACGGAATGGGCCTACTGAATAGCAGCAACCGAAACAAAGAAACGCTAATATTTAACACCCCGGTTTGCTGGTTCTAAGCAAATGCTCTTGTTAAGTTGACTGCCAGTCAACAATTGGTCCGACGAGTTTTGGAAATTTAATTCTTTGGTTTGTTATAAGTTTGTTCCGTTGTCACTGGAGAAACTTCTCTCAGTTATTCTAGCTTAGCCGTCCGTTAACCATGCGCTGCGCTAACGACTGAATTTGTTCGCCTCAGAATTGGGCTAGGGCGCCTCAAACTGCACCCACCCACCTACACGACATGTTAGCCCAACACCAATTCGAAATCGGAGGAACGTTGTTGGGCTGGTCGGTCGACATTATGACTCATCGGAACTTAACGCCGAGGCCGGTTGGCCTTAATCACATGACAAGAAGCACGCTAACCACGTGTGGGCAAATAAGCTAGTGAAGTCCCGAGTCAAACGATTTATTGTGAGCATTATGTGGCATGATGCGGAATACTCCGAATGAAAACCCAAGAAAACTCCGCCAGTAGTTGGTGGCCAAACGACTTCGGATTTCAGTGAATAAGGTAGGTTTACCATCTTATCAAAAACTGGGAAACGAGGTAATTAAGATCATTCGTGAATTTCCTAAGAAATCCAGTTTCGACCGGCACCCTTACTGAATTCTTCCTCCAGTGATGTGAGCCTTAGACCACTAGTAATTGACAAACTTTTATGAAAGATTATCAAGAACTTTCTGTAGCATCCCAACGCATGCAACAGCTACCCTAGTATGTGAACGGTAATTTTCGGAGTTTCTCTAAACTGTATCGCCTGTGGATGATAAATCGATGGATAGCACGTGGAGCTTTTGCCACATTTATAAATAGAAACAAAAAGCTTATAGTTTGGTAGTTTACCGGTATGCCGATTCGTAACTAAATTCTAAACAATCTCGAAAGAACCCGAAACAACCACTGTTTTCAAAGAAGGGATGGTTATAACGTGTAGGCTGATCCATCGGTTACAAATAACTGAATTCCTTGGTTTGAGCCTTGTGATGTGCAACTATCAGCCGGGTTTCGGATTCAACTGGACACATGATGAAGCAACCCGGGCTGATCCGTGGATTGTTGAGACTGAGTGCTCAAACAAGCAAAGTCAGCATCTGCGCATGTTTGCGTTGGGCTCAGAGATTACGGATTTCCGTTTTGCTCCAGTTTCAGACCATCACAATCATATTACCGTATCCCGTACATTCGTTTAATCTAGGAGACAGTGGTGCTGGATGCTGTATAGGAAACCCATCGCAGTTGTACGGACCAGGCCCGGGTAAAGCTAGCAATCCTAAATAAGCCTCTGAGGCACCTAGTGCGACCTGTTTGGCTGCTCGCTGCTTAAACGACTTTGATAGGCCCCGATACTATTGAGATCAAGGTGAAGTCGAACGCCCGATAGTCCAAACGTCTACAAGCCTCTTTTGCCAGCGTTCATTTGCGAACGGCGACCCGATGACGTCCTGCAACCGGCTAGGGCGCCTCAAACTGCACCCACCCACCTACACGACATGTTAGCCCAACACCAATTCGAAATCGGAGGAACGTTGTTGGGCTGGTCGGTCGACATTATGACTCATCGGAACTTAACGCCGAGGCCGGTTGGCCTTAATCACATGACAAGAAGCACGCTAACCACGTGTGGGCAAATAAGCTAGTGAAGTCCCGAGTCAAACGATTTATTGTGAGCATTTTGTGGCATGATGCGGAATACTCCGAATGAAAACCCAAGAAAACTCCGCCAGTAGTTGGTGGCCAAACGACTTCGGATTTCAGTGAATAAGGTAGGTTTACCATCTTATCAAAAACTGGGAAACGAGGTAATTAAGATCATTCGTGAATTTCCTAAGAAATCCAGTTTCGACCGGCACCCTTACTGAATTCTTCCTCCAGTGATGTGAGCCTTAGACCACTAGTAATTGACAAACTTTTATGAAAGATTATCAAGAACTTTCTGTAGCATCCCAACGCATGCAACAGCTACCCTAGTATGTGAACGGTAATTTTCGGAGTTTCTCTAAACTGTATCGCCTGTGGATGATAAATCGATGGATAGCACGTGGGGCGATTTTGCCGCGTTCTTTAATGTGAAATATGGCATTGACCGAGTGGATTAGGTTTCTATTACCCGAAGCCGTCAGCGGTTCGAATCCTGGATCTCCCGGTCGCGATGGAAGTAGGCGGATCATTCGCCTCTACCCGGGTCTTTGACTTATTGCACCCCTAATGCACTTTGAGGCTCTATGTCACTCAAAGATCCGGGTTATGTCTTCCTTCGTCCCTCTTCTAGAGAACCGGCAATGTTACAAGGTATTCCACCCCCACAGCTCCTTTGCGTGCAGCATGGAATCGAGATAACTATGGTGTTCTGGAGGGAGAAGGTATTGTTTGGTTCATAATGTACCTTGGACTATATCCCACGACTGGATTGGTAATGCTTTATTTTTGTTAATTTCAACAAATTCACATAGATGCCATTGCTAAATTTAGTTGCTGCGATATCGTTTGTGGTATCGGCTACTGTTCTGATGCTACAGATTACATATTTTGCAGGAGTGTCGATTTTGCACGCTTCTGATAAAGAGGCTAGCGTTTGAAACTTTCTTTTATCATAGTAAATGCACTACAAGAGCTGATCAAGCGTGCCTTTGGAAAGGCGTTTCACTAAAACTAGAAAACAACATGGGCGACCTGAACTTGTCAAACAATCTACCTGTTAAATCACTTGGAGATGAACAGTTACGCCATGGTACTGGTACAATGAGTGAACTAATAGTTGTTTCAAAAACAAAAATCAATTCAGATGGGATAAGTAAACTCTCCACTTATAGTCCGCTGAGGGGCAGATTTGTCAGCTACTGTATAGTGGACCGGAGTCATAAAGTGAAGTGAAGGACATAGTAGTTTCTAGTTTGTATTGAAGCTCGATGAATAACAATTATTACCATTTACGGGTGATCTGATTTGCGATGAGGCAAAGACTGTACGGTCTGTATATTTGTAAATGGGACACCTCAGCAACGCAAGAAAATAATTGTCCTTTTGGTATCATTTTTCTTGCTTTATATGCATACCCCGTGCGGTAATCATGGGGATAGTAAAGTTTTGGGGTCAATCTTCTTAATGAGAATAGGTTCGAACATTGGTATTGGTAGGTAGCTCAGATTGCTCGTTTCCATGATGTGCTGATCACAAACGTTTCGTCACCAATCGAGATGACACCAAATCTGTCATCAGGACGGCTGACGAGACGTTTTCGACCAAAACGACAAGCCAAGCGATCAAAACCTCAAGAGAATTTCCCTAATAGAAGAGTATGCGAAACTCCATAACATTCACAATAAATGAGGAGCAGAAAACACGTGGCAATACAACACTCGATGAAACTGTGTTGTTAAGTACTTCGAAACAGGGTACAACAAGCCATAAGAACAGTTCGTCCATTCCTAAAAAATGACAAGGGCAGCGTATGACCTATTTGCAACTGATTGACGATCCATTGTATTCCGTTAGGTGATCACCTGTGAGTGACTATTTGTTGTGAGCTTACCGACGGGGATCTGGCATCTCGTCGATTCAGGTGGGCGTGTCGTTCGGCCATTTTTTAATGTAGAATGAACTTCCAATCGTCCCAGGGAGATAAAAGTGCCGCAGTTGGCTGTTAGCAATGACATGTAAACAGCAACGCGAAGAGATACGAATGAAAACTTATAATATTGCAATTTTCGAAAAGCGTTTTGACCCAAGGATTATCGGGTTGAGTAACCCGAGACTATATCGATCATAACAATGAGTACTTGAGCATTTAGAAGAAAGTTTAGATCAATTATTTCAGCGGATACTTTGATCCATTAATCATTGAGGAAGAGGAAAAGAAAACACACATGATCGTTTTGAGTCACTGTCGATTTAACAAGTGGACAAAATTCAAACTAATAGGAATCAACTGCGAGACAAGTTTAGTGCGGATGGCCCCGGATCCTTCAGATTAACAGTGGATATAAAGAGGAAATAACTCTCCATTATTAGGTAGTGAAACAACAGACGAGTGGATATAGTCTGATAAACGTGCTCCGTAGCTGATGCGAGTCAACTGGAAACACTGGACAAACCCAAGAAGTAAAGGCCTAAACAAACGCAAAGCAACTATGGTTTTCAGGTTCCAATCTAACCTTAAAAACAGCTTTTCTTGCTAGTTCGCCTGTCTATCACTCTCAGTCTGGGAGAACTACGAGCACAATCACTTTAAGTTCATCATTATCCGCAAAACAGTTCCATTTTCTGCCGTATCATCAAGATTCGAAGCCTGTTAGACAAATTTAGCTATCGTTCTACAGTTTTTCTCGCCGTGCTGCTGCTACTTCTGACATCACCATTCAAGATCTTTCAAAACAAAACAAGGAAGGAATGTTTTGTACGCAACAGTCATTAATAAGATACACAAAATAAACAGAAAAATAAACAAAACAACGGGGTGAACAGGTCTTTTGAATGGTACGTGGATGAGACAGACAACAAATGAATTGTACAGTACAAAGACGATGGTGATGCGTGAACTCGTGTTCACGCCTGTGAATCGGGCACATCAGTTTGAATTCTGCAGTGGGTAGTCTCACATTTTTAGCGACTAGTTGATATGGTCATGCCATGTGGTTGCTCAAGATCACCCAGGCAACAAACGCGGTTGTCGTGGTTTACTCAAGTCCTAATCACAGCCATCATTGTGAAAGACAGAAAAATATGTGAAATCGGATCAAACACATAAGGGAGTAGGTGGGTGATGATGGAGCGACACGGCACGATAGTACCGCAGTAGAGACAAACCACAGTAGGTCCACCACAATGTCGTTTACATAGACCTACTGAATAAGGGAACCTAGTTTTCGGCCATACTGGACTGGCAGAAATTCAGTGCATCAAATCCCTATAGACATTCGATCAAACAGCTCACCAACTTGGGAGTTGTCATGAAGACAAATTTCACAGAGTCAAATATCTGCGAATCGTGCCTAACTATCCTCAGCGCTCAACTTCGGACACTGTGTTCAATACATAAAGCCGCCATTTCTTTGCAAAATTCTTCGAAAATCACCGCACACAACACCATACGTTGCACTGTTGGCCAATCAGTTTTATCTCTTTCCCCGGGGTCGCTGCGAGTGGAACTGGAACGTTGCAATACGGAATTCCGTTTCGACTGACGTCTTTGGGAACGGGAAGGGGTTTGTTGTTTCTGCTTCAATTTTTTATCCTGTAGCTTCTTTTTGGGACTTTTTACGGAATTGAGGCTACTCGTTTCCATCAGGCTGGCGTGAGACGGTAAACCGACTTCTGGAAGCCAGGTGTAAACACTGACTTGGCGAGTACTCAGCTTCCGACGTCCCGGTTGCGGATAAGCGTGCGGGGATAGAGTGACCGAGACACGATTAGGAGTGGATTCTTCCATACAAATGGGACCTGGACGTGGTTTGTTTTGTGATGGTTTTCGGTCATTTTTCTTGGATCGACTGAAAATTCGTCGGAAGAAAGAAACTCGACTGCGCCAAGATTGTTCTGAGGAAAGTAAGAAAAAATTAGAAAACGGAATTTTATAGTACCAAACCGAAATGTAACATCGACAGAATAAGTCAATAAGCCAAATGGGCACTGTTTGCTGGTCAATCTATCCCTCATAAAATAATTGATCTTAAGCCTAGTTTTAATTATCAGATAAAACTACCAGCCCACACTGCCTTATATTTCAGATTTTCAAGTTTCTTTTCTCGTAACAATGCGAAATTAATCGAACAAAATAACAGTCGTTTTACCAAAAAATATATCAGCCCAGGGAGGGAAATATCTTGCTGACGGTGTCCTCACGCAAAATATCAATAGCATGCTGTGAAGTATTTCATCAAACGGTACGATAGTAAACGTTTGCAGATCATCAGCATCAACAAGCCGAATTCGACGGTGTTCAGAGGGCTGCTCGACTCCAAACTTGGAATAAAATACAACGCTGGCATCAAAGAAAAATCGGTGTGATCACCAAAAGGTTGGTTTGAGGGAGTTAGATTCACTTGACTGCTTGGCTATTAGCGAAAACGCCTTGTCAATAAAAGTTTACGATGATGAAAGCCTCAGGGATCACTTGAAAGCAAACATGTGTGTTTGTGCGCCATTGCATGTAGTTGTGTGTAAGAGAGAGATTGGTTTGCCTTCGCTACTGTCCCATCTAGCCTAAGGGGTGGCATAATCAAGTGTTACTGCATTATTTCCTTTCTTTTCTAATTTCTTACTTGTTTCGAACAGCTGAACACATCTGGTTGTCATTTTAGCTAACCCATTCAACGTATGTACTAATTTTCAAACACCATCTACATTTTTCGCATTCAAACTAGTTTTTATCCTTAACAAAAACTGAACTAACCACTAGCCACGAATGATTTCACTCACAGGTATGGATCCACCTTTTCTTAATCGGTTGCAAGATAAAGATCCATAGAGTCCACATGACCGCATTGTGACAGGCAAACTTCACGTTCGGTTTTTTGGCTTCGCAAACACAATACGGGTGGGTACATACAACATCAATAAAAACTTGCAGTACGGATAGGCAAAGGTGTACTTACATTTTTATCATTTTACTTTCATTAATGATACGACAGAGCGCATGCTTTTCAAGAGGGGAGTAGCGCTTATTTATAGGTTACCGAACAAAGGAGGGGGGGTGGTGACCGATGGTGAAGGGATTCGGATCCGCGGCATTCACGTTGGAACACCCTGATGATTGGAATCAGCGCATTGAGATTTAGGACTGTCGGTTTCTTAGATCAATAAGTCAAACTGGTGGTATTTTCAAATGGTCTTGAACTAATAGGTTTATGTTACTTCCCGATAAAAGTGAGAAGCAGAATCAAACCGAGGCACCCTGAAATGGATATCCAATTAACAGGTAACGTTTTTGTGTAGATAGGGCAAAATCACATTTAGGAAATGACTAACGGAGTATTTATTGCCAAAACAAATGTTATATAGGACCATGGAGCTGAACAACCGAGAAATGAACACTCTATCAATGCAGTTTCTCTGTTAATCAGCAAAACACACTGAAGATGGGTATGTTGAAATGAGTTAGGAATCGTTCACATTGGACATATATATCTGGAAATAGGTAGGCTTGGGCGAAAATATACTTTGACGTTCCTCTCACTGGGTACGGAGACCTAGTAACTGGGATGGGATCCACCAACCAGTAGCCTTGGAAAACCGGAAGGTTTGAAAGACCTCTTTTGCACAGTGAAGGAGCATAAAAACAGATGCTAGCAAGATTTTACAGAGGCTAGTGTCTATACGTGATAGGAGCGGAGTGCATTCAATATTACTGGGAGGTCTGGACCCAGAAATAGACTAGACTAACGTTTTCCATGTCGCACGCTCCTCTCCAGACTCAGTTATCTTTATGTTTGTTGGTAATCAACCTCCATTTTATTAAAACCCTACTCGTTTGACATTTAATAGATTACAATGAAACACTAATATTGGAATTACCTAAATGGTAAAGCTTCACATTCTTAGGGCAGTTAAATTAAATCCAGAAGGGGACATTCAGCACTCGAGTCTAATGGCATGTAGACAGCCTTCTGATAAATTTTCAAAAGCCATCGAACGAATAACGTCGCATCATGTTGTGCAATTGTTACTCAAATCTTTGAGAACCATCTACTGCGTCTCGATAGCCAAAACGCTTAACGCATGTTCACTGTTTCCGGCTTTGAGCGTTACCCATGGATACGTAATGCTCGTGAATGAGACAGCTATAACAATGTGATGAGTTCAACATCAGTGCTGCACACTGAGGCACCACATGAACACTGTAACTGGGACAACCTCATTTTCGTCTGTCCACTATTACTTAACATTAGACTGAACAGGCCTGTCGATCGTTACATCGACATTTCCTAGCAGAAGGCTCAGCACTTAGACGACAGCACGAAGATGGACCTTAAGTTGTGGGAGTAAAATCCCATTAAAACCGTGCACAACAGGATATTTGTGTATGCGAAACCTAGAGGGAAGATGGAGTACGATTCAAAATTGCTGAGGAAAAGTATTCAATATTGGTGAGCACATGCACGTAGGTGTTAATTAACCACTAGACACGGCTGGACCCGATATAATTTTACATCATACAACCTTGGCTGAATCCATGTATGTTTCTAATTAGAATAATTGATTCGTTTGAATCAAATTATGCGATCATGTGTACCATTATTTTGGTGGAGTTTATTCTCTCAGGTTTTAGTTTGTTGATGATTTAGCAATGTGTAATCACAGTTGATCTGTGTTTTAATTCACAAGTCACGTCGATCATTTGCGTCCCTGTATTGGTGGCTGGATCGCGCGCGTTCAAGCCAAGCCACGACGGAAGAATGTGCACTCATCCGTGTGTGCGATTGCGTATCTGTACGGATGTATTAGGAGACCAAGAGGTAATATATCTGTGAGACGAATAGAAATAATCAAACCGTAAGGATTAACGGCATTTCGAAAAACGCGCGCTTTCGTCTGGGTGCCGGTCTCGCTCTCCCCCCCCCAACTCTCGAATGGAACTGAAAAACGTAGACCAGTTTAAGATGCACATGACAAGCGCCCGTAATCCGTATGCGAATCGCACATCAAATAGGTGTGCACAGGCAAATACTGGCTGGTCACTAGTTGCATATATATTGAACATTTATTTAGAAGGGTACCCACTTACAAGCGGTGTGGTGTTACCCGTGGTCGTAGTTTACATATTTTTGTGCTTCGTCCCATTTGTACCGATTCCCGTAAACACCACCCAATCTGCTGGCTACGAAAATGGTTGAATTATCTGTTCTTGCCCAAGGACTACCCTTGAATCCACTGCCTGTACTCCAACCACGGGATCCACGTATAGCCCATGCTCCGGCTTTATGCCCTTCACTGGATGAATCGGAGAAAACCCTAGCCTTGGCCAATGCGTTACGTTACATCCCAACCGAACTGCATGAACAACTGGCCTTGGAATTCGCGCATGAACTGGCCGCGTATGGACACATTTACATGTATCGGTTTCGGCCGGACCCATCGTTACTCAGGGCTCATCCGATCGGGCAGTATCCGGCAAAATGTGTCGAGGCGGCAGCTATTATGCTGATGATTTGTAACAATTTGGATCGTGACGTGAGGCATGGATTTTATTGATGCTTCATTATTGATCAACCTGTCTATATCATGTAGTGCCTAAATTTGATTCAAACAACGCTTCTACTCTGAGAATAACAATACCTAATTAGTCTAACAGACTGGAAGTCTATTAACTGGGTAGCCGTTGACCAGCTTACGGAGATAAGCATCAACATAGTTGCCGGGTTGTTACATTGTACATCGTAAGTAGTCATTATATACAGATACTCAAAACCTGGTAACCCGCATTGTTAGTTACTCTCTAAAATCTGTTTCATTAACGCAGTTCAGTAGTTCTCTTGCTATTTGTTCTGACAGCGTAGGCTCAGAAACAGAACATGAGGTGAAGTATAATAAAAAAAATCTAAAAACTAGGACAATACGTTCACTGTTGTTCCACGTACACTTTGATGTTGAAGCCCTGAGAAATCGGATTTGTCTTAGAACGTTCAAAATACCCGATAGGATTCGTCGTGCCCGGAAAAGCTACCACAATAACCGTGTCGAGTTTGTAATAAATTATCATACTAATCACCCAAGTAAAATATTTTGTGAAAAATGCACGAAAAGGTGTACTTAGGTGGCAATCGGCCCTCTTACATTGTCACCGAATGGAAGAGGGATAGGTAACCATACAGTTTAGCTGTTTCATGGCTCCCGCAGCTGGTGTGCATTGGGCGGGAATGACACCGGTTCACCTCACATCGCTATCTTTATCTCTCGTATACATATAAAACGAATGAGAATAAGGTAATCACTGTCCGAGTCCAGGCGACTGGCAATGCGGTTGACCGAACAAACTCATGTGAACACAAGCAACTACAATCATACGCGAAGGACTAAGAAGAGGATGATGATCCAAAGTTCGCTACTAGAAAACCACGTTCTGCTAAACCTTCTGTCCATATAAAGCAGTTGAACTGTTCTTCTAGACATTAGATCAATCCAGTAAATGAATGCGGTATTATCATAAGGGTTGGGTTTAATGTCATGCTGGATATCACTGGATGATGCTAACAACATAGGGAATGCCTGAGGTAATAAGCGATGTTTTGCCGTCAAATGTTACAAAACAACTGCAGATATTTTAAAATTACTGATCTAACTTCATTTTCCAAACTTGTAGGAAGGTTGTAACAAGGTGTACAACTTATCCTAGGTTACTGTAAATCATACTCGGTTTGAAATTTCTTTGTAAAATTCCATTTGGCACACGGTGGCGGTACTTTTACACTGCTTATTTTTCTCCAAACCACCACCGTAAGGCTGAGCTAGTTACTAGAAATTGGATACAGTCAAAAATGAAGGCTGTAAATCGTTCCAATCATAGCAAGAAATGGTTCGATTCTTATCGAACACAACGCTTCGAAGGGATAAATTGGAAAATTCTGTCCTAACAAAGCCGAGACTCATTTGAGTGTTTCATAACAGGCATTCATAAGAAATAATTTCAATTATCATGAATTTACTGCAAACAACGCTTCAATGAATGGCACGTTTGCCATACGAATCCTCACCACGACCAGTACGCTTTTTTCGTCTATAATTTGGCGGTAGTCAAACGATCAACGTCGCGGCACTTCCGTCGAAGGTTCGCGAGTTCGACTCCCCTCATCGCCGATCGAATTCCCTACTTGACAGCTTCCTGTTGGCCGCCCCCTCCTGAAAACAATGTACTCTGTAGTTTCATTAATGAAGGAAGTGGATAAAGATAAAAGATCAACCAATCCGTGATTGCATGTCCAATGAAATTTGATCCGATTCACTTTACTTTATTTCATTTAATCCTTTGCACCTACAGGTTGCCCAATTCCCCGACGAACTAGTTACCTATGGCGGAAACGGTCAGGTGTTCTCCAACTGGGCTCAGTTCTGGCTCGTGATGAAGGCCCTAAGTAGACTGACAAGGAAACAAACCCTGGTACTCTACTCTGGCCATCCTGCTGGATTGTTTCCAAGTCCTCCTTCAGCTCCACGAATGATAATAACCAACGGGATGCTGGTACCTCGACCTGGACTAGAAGAAGGCTACCAGAAACTATTCGCTCTTGGTGTGACTCAGTACGGTCAAATGACAGCTGGTTCATTTTGTTATATAGGATCACAAGGGATTGTGCACGGAACCACGCTGACAATACTGAATGCATTTCGACGTTACTTGGGTACTAGTTCAGAACCGCACGAATCCGGTGCGGATGACGATTCCATACGTGGTCGTGTGTTTCTGAGTTCTGGACTTGGTGGAATGAGTGGAGCACAGGTAAGCGGAAATGTGAGCCATAGTTTTCGGGCTTTTAACAGTTCTGATTCCAGAGAGCATTCAGATGGATTGAAACTGTTGTAAATGGGTAGTTTTTGTTGGTAATGCGGTGCATGGTGGTGGTGATGATAATTCTGAATGTGACAGCCGTTCTTTTAAGTTCAAAGAACGTCGGTTCAGAGTGAGAGAACCACGATATGAAAGAGTGGCTCTGCAACCACAGACATGCTCGTGCAGAGTGGGATTCACTTACTGAGGAACGAAAAAAAGACTATTGACGCATTGATATCAGAGGAATTACCTTATTTTTTCCGGAGTTTTGGGAAGCAATGTTGGATAAACAAACCGATGGAGTGTTCGCCTTGCTGACCAGACAGAGTGCGGTACAAAATAGGCAAACCTAAAGTGGGTAGTTCATACATTCGACTGAACACATGGCTTCAGCTATACATGCAGGAAAATAACAACCAAGTCGCTTGTTTAATTACAGACTTTCAGTTATGTTTTCCTGTGCGGCTAAAGAAATCCAAAATGGGTCACCAGACGGCTACACAGCAATCCTATCGGCAACAGTCATGATATTTGTTGGATTGCTGCATTCGCTTCACCGAGATGATTCCAATTTGGTTGAATTACTGCCTATTGACACGTGTTTAACTAATGATTAAAATGATGCCTGCCATTCATTAGTCCCGCACGGGTTATAGTCGATTCATGGGCGTGTTACCGAACCTTTGTCATCGTACTGTCCTCATTCTAATAGCTTTGCTATGATCAATCTGGTCAATATGATCCATTTATAAAATCATTGAGTTCGACTCTGAGTCATCAAGGTTGAAAAAGGGGGGTGAAAATGACATTGCCTAAGTGAGCAAACTAAAGTTTTAGTGAAGCAGAAAACCTTCAAACAATACATGTGCTCTAGCAAAACATCCTAAAATCTAGATTTTTACATTTCTTTTAAAGTCATTTTTTAGCAATCAAAGGACAACCATAAAAAGACATCAACAATAAAATGGTTATTTGAATTTCCGTTTTGCGGTGGATCGCAAAATACTTAAATGGTATATTCTATGCGAAAAGAAGACATTATTTTGTTAAATCGAACTCCTTACAAAATCTGTTAGTTGTTCACGTTTCACACTAGTGGAATGGCGTCAAGGCGTTTAGGATCTGTGCCAATCACAATCTAACAAATCTGCGACTTTCTTCGGATGAATGAAATAATTTAGTTCAATTTTCTGATCAAAATATGTTTGTACACCACCGGATTCTGTGCATTATCAACTTTCCGTTATTTTGACAAAGGCCAAAGCGGCCGTGATTACCGGCTGTATCGGAGTGATTGCCGAAGTCAGCGAGGAAGCGTTGAACAAGCGATTTGTTCAAGGTTGGCTAACGGAACGTGTGGACAATTTGGAAAAATTAATGGAACGGATTCGTCAACGTCGTAAAGAAAAACGAGCTGTCAGCATAGGCTATTTGGGGAACGTTGTGGACGTGTGGCAAAAGGTGGTGAGTGAATACCGGAGGACCGGGGAGCGACTGATCGATATCGCGTCCGACCAAACCTCGTGTCACAATCCATTCCACGGTGGCTACTATCCACAAGGCAAGTTGAAATGTGAATTCTAAATTGTGCATGTGAAGTCGCAGGGTTGACAATTTCATGAATTACGTCAAACATAATTCTTGATTTTTGTCTTCAAAAAGACAAAGACTCTTCTTACTGTGTTTCACATTGAACAATCTGGGAGCGAACCCGTACGGGCGCACGTCTACGGTTTGCTGGCCGATAGTCGATCTCATTTTTTGCTTTGTCCGTAAAGCCTACGACGTTGATTGGTTTCTGGTATGTACCAGATCGAGTAAGTATACCGTTCGACTTCATTTGTTTGGGCGATTCTTGCTGCGGACTGTAGGTGCACCGGCGATGAACAACCGGTTTCTCATGTATATGCACGATATGACTGTTTGTCTAACTATAAGGTTTTACTAATTATGGCCACATTTTTGAAGAAATTACTGGAAAGGTGGTATGAGCACAGCATCCTGTGAATTAGTTCGGCTCCTTCAGGCTCGTTTTTCTCTTTATTTTGGAAGGTATTTGCAACGAAAGACTGGATCTAACCAACGACCGAAAACCGCAAATTATAACAATAATGAAGGGGCTGTTCATGAAAATATTGAGGCAAATGTTTTCTATTTAGCACCAAGAAAACAATGGTATTCATTCACCCTCATTTAGGTGTGGATGCTAATTAGCTAACTCGACCACTACCCGAATAGCGTCCTGCTGACTTGCATGTCGGAATTCTGTGACCGGGGTCAAAATCCCAAAAGAATATCTGGACGTAAATATCGGTTATTTCCAATAAGCGTGAACGAAATGTCTTTTACTTCTATACAATTTGAACATTCATTTAGAGTGAGTGGTTGATGCCGATGGCAGAACAATTATTTTCAGTACTTTTTAAATGTGTATAGATATATAACGGTTGTGCTGAGTATGATTATTCCACAATTTTGAAAGGTGCGTTCCTAGCTTCATCCATTTATGTTCGGTGTCTGTCTGATTTTCGGTCCGTTTGCCGGAAGTTTTTAGTTGCATCCAGTGAATTCAATTTTTAGCTAGGTTAAAGTAAGTACCTATAATATTAGCGCACCAGTGTACACAAAAAGGAGAATCAAAGCGTAAAACTCATCTGGATCTATTATGTAACCATTTCCGTCTAGGTGATCCGATTTGTAGCGGCATATCTTTCAATAGGATCCGATTAATACTTATTAATTTCATCTTAGCCACTTGAATACTTATGAGGCCACTGGTTTGGTAGCCATCATTGCAACTGTAGAAGTTCGATATTGAAAAAATATGAACAAAACCAAGCTTCTCAAATAACTTAGGCTTGATTTCTCAAAATCCGTTGTCGATCAAACAATTTACTGATAGACGTCATGCATGCCAGACAACGTAAATACGAGGTTTCAGTCTGACCGCATCACGGGGTGTATAGCCATCGGTGACCGACCATGGCAGGCAAGTCAAACGGGGCAGCTCCTCAATGTTTTCACCGATTTCAACAATGATTCATATTCTGACACTGAACGATGCATTCTCTCCAGAGGCAATTTAAATTTATAGGACTAAAAACCTCAATCCAATTAATAGTGTAATACGCTATTGTCAAAATTAGGGTAATTCTGAATTTTCGACTCTTGTTTACAGGTTACAGTTACGAGGCAGCGCGTAAACTCATGCGAGAAGACAACAAAGCATTCCGGAAAGCTGTCGAGAATAGTCTTCGTGTGCAGGTAAGAGCTCTTTGCTGTCAGGTGAGGCGAAGATCTACACCATGGATGTGGATCTATTCTGAAATGAAAACGGTCACTTGAAGACTATCATTCTGTTCGCTCAAATATGAACTGTGATTTCTAGTTCTTTCAGCCCCGTGTAGCATCAGACGTATGCAAACGTGTTAAATCCACTCAGTTTGTCACCTATTACTGACCAGACTGCACAGATTTTCGTCTCTGCATCTGAAACTAACATCAAAATAGTATAATAATAGAGTAATTTTATCCAGAACTGAATTTCTTCCGGTTTATTGGTAGAAGCGAGATTTCACTACTTTAGAAGAGTTCATCTGAATCGATTCGTGAATACTGATTGCCTAATTTATGACTAATCGGCCTCTTTAGTGATCAGTACTGTATTATTCAGTCCACCATTATCTATTTCTAAAATACGTGTTCAAGAATTGTGAAAGGTCACCAGTCTACGCAAATATACTCCACACAAACAATACCAAATCGTCTATTGAAAAACGCTATTCATTCCACTGACGATGAAGATCGTGCAACTAAAAATTATGAGGCAGGAATTGAAACGCGGTCAAAATCAAATTGAAGTTTTACGACCACTATTTATTCACATCTCCAAGTGTAATCTCAACCGGATCAAATCTCCTCGGTACTGGTCTGTTCGTATTCGGCGATCATCATCGTTAGACAATTGATGTAAATGGGCTCGAGGCACATAACAAAAAATTAGACGAGCATCACGCCCGGAAATATAAAACAATCACAAACTATTCTGAGAACGCCATCACTCCAGACAGATCTGATTTTCCGTAATTTCTTCATACGTCTATTATGTTTTGTGATTTAGACCTTGAATCTCTTCAATGTTCTGCAGGTTGCAGCGATTAACGAGATGTCCAAATCTGGAGTTTATTTCTTTGATTACGGAAACGCCTTCTTGTTGCAAGCCAAATTAGCAGGAGCCGATTTGGAACCGACAAAGGAACAGAAAAAAGAGGCAAAAGAGATGCGCATTGTCCGCGAATTTCGATACCCATCTTACGTTCAGGTAACCAAGAATGTCTGTACCAGTTTACCTTTTGGAATTTAGAACACAGTCTTGCATGAATGAAACGTAGCTTTTCTACTGTCTCAACTAGAGTATCAAATCCGAATAATATACGGAGTGAGTAAAAAGAAATAATCCTTGTAATATGGTATATGGAAACACGTACCCATAACAAATGGCACATTCATAGGAAGCAGGAGCTAGTAAACGTTTCGACTACCACAGCAATTTTCAAAAGAATGGATTGTTGTTTCCACTCACAACGCTGTTTTTGACCAATACATTCTTCCACATGTTAGATTTAGCGCTTATGAAGTTGCACAGTGGATCTAGAACTAGTATTCGTACATGACTAATAAAACGAACCAATTAGGAATAGGCGCCAGTCTTAACAGTAGGCATTACGTAGTAAATTTCGGTATCTTTCGGCCGTCTGACAAGCAAAGCCTCTGCAACCACTCTGGGGAATAAAAGTTGAGATCTCTATCTAATCCAGCATATAATGCTATTATTTCGATTGTCTGAATAAGGTTACACAATCCAAACCCTTTTTGAGATGTTTTCTGAAATATTCATGACTACAAAGAGCTCACAAGCACTTTACTGTTTCTCAGTGATTAAAGATTCAATAACAATGTTCGATGAATCACTGTTCTTTATGCACCAATCTTTAACTATTCCCTTCTTTTAATCTCACTCAGGACATAATGGGCAACATTTTCTCAATGGGATTCGGGCCATTTCGCTGGGTCTGCACCTCAGGGTTGGCAGAGGACTTGCAAACAAGTGATCGATTGGCTGGGGAACAGTTAGAACGATTGCTCAAACGACCCGATCTACCAATGCCTATCCGACAACAATTTGAAGATAATCTAAGGTGGATTAAACAGGCACAACATCACAAACTGGTTGTCGGATCGCAAGTAGGTTGTACACGAAACTGATAATGGAAACGTAATGTAATATAAAAACCATGAAATGTTTTCTCTGGAATAACCAAATAACCAACAATGACGATGGTTACCCTTAAATTATTTCCCGGTTACATCACTTCAAGGCAAGAATTCTCTACTCGGACGAGGATGGACGAATCGCTATAGCCGAGGCTTTCAACGACGCAATCAGAAAAGAAGTACTGCACGGGCCAATTGTGATTAGTCGAGATCATCATGATGTCAGTGGAACTGATAGTCCGTACAGAGAAACTGCCAACATTTACGATGGTTCCGCTGTGTGTGCTGACATGTCGGTGAGTGGATGATGACGAACTTTCCCGATTTATTCACTTTTCTCACAGTCAGCACACTACCATTCTGAGACACGTGTGGTTTTTGTTTCGAGGTAATTAGCATACTTTTGTCATTTTATAAAATACTTTTAACACATTGCGTATGGACGTCATTCACTAGTATAGTGGATTTAGACGGTCAATTAATCAGCCATTGTCGAGGCAACAACGATGTCCACGGCCAAATTATTTGCCTTCTGTGGTCTTTTTAGTGCATACGATGGCGTTTTTGGTGGGGTCATGAGCTATGCAAAATGCTTGTCAAGGAGATCGGCAAAAGTATGGTTGATATACTGCATTTCAGTGTGTGCTCATGAAATAGTCTATTTTTGTCTGGTTTGATGTTCGAAATCTGATAGTCTGATCTATGATGCACCGCGTCCAGGAAATCGAGATTGAAGTCGGTTTTGAGTTTTTTGTTGATAGTACCGTGTGTGGATGGGAGAACAAAATGTTCCCAGAAGCACACTACCAGTTTCGCAGTTATTTCCGCTCACCACGTACATGTACCAGGCAGTCAAATAAACAAGTGCATCAGTGATTGAACAGGAAAGTGTTCCGGGGGAGTTTTTGTTCTCTCAACCACTACTGACAATAAAAATCGGAAATTTGAAACTTGTCTTTGAATAACCGACGAAAACCGTCCACAAATAGCCGTTATGGTTTATAAGTGGGCCTGTCATCCATGCACGTTCCTATTGATTCAGATGAGATTCTTGTGAGAACCCATTTTTCCGTAAAAATGGTATCAAAATTCTTTTTCAGAGGGCGATGAGGTGCGTAAAGTTCTTTCGGGTTACCCATTTGAGAGTTGGCTAGGTAATATTGACCAAAAAATTTACACATCCACAAATGTATGCATATTTTCTGAAAGTATACTTCAAGGGCTGATTATTATTGCGTTAGTAGGTTTACGGATACATACCGCAATGCAACAATAAAATGTCACTGGTTTTGAACTATTATCTATGGTGGTATTGAAACAAACATTCTTCAAAATGGTCAAACATTTATTTCTTGTTTTTTCACGGACAGTCTGCTGGGTCTCGCATCGCAGCTTCCTCGGTGACAGATTACAGTGAGTGGTATGGGGTTAGTAAGTGATATATACTACCTGTAATGACCTAATGGATCACAGTTTACATAAAAACTGAACAACTGTGTGAACCTATCAACAACCGTTGGATGCGGTTTTTTCTATCCAGTTTCAAAATTACCTATAGCTGAGAAGAGAAGAAAGAGATATTCAAATATCTCATTTGTTTTCCGGCAGGACGCCAGAGGAGGAATAGTCGAGCCCAGCCACCGTTTAAAACGATTCTTAGAAGAACCAACTGCTTCTTTATCTCTAGTCGATTTATCCTTTATGCAAACATTTCACAATTGTGTTCTGTCTCACTTTTGTTGTGAATCACACGGAATGGTTTCCATTTAAATTACTATTCACTGTCAGGTTCACAACGCAATTGGTTGCGCTGTTCGGGGTGCCACGTGGGTGTCACTGCACAACGGAGGTGGCGTTGGATGGGGTGAAGTGATGAACGGTGGATTCGGACACGTTTTGGACGGCACGCCAGAGGCATTGGAAAAGGCAATCCACATGCTGTCTTGGGATGTGACTAATGGGATTACGAGGCGAGCCTGGTCTGGTCATCCACTGGCCAAATTGGCAATAGACTATCGAAGAACGGTGCACCCATCAGACTCGGACGAGGCATTTGAACCTTTGTTACCCGAAAAAGTACAAGATACTGAAATGTTGGAAGCTGCTTTAAAAAAAGCTTGTCAATAGTCCAGAGACAGAAGATTTTCCCCAAAAAAAGATTTAATACTTTCTAGTTGATGGCATGCATAGACAAACGACTTGTTAAGGCAGAACCAGTGCGTTGTTGATTTTTCGGGTTAATATTATTACCATTTGTAATATTGTCACAGTCGTTATGTTAACTGTTTGCTGATTATAACAAACGAATTGATTAGGCAACGAAAAAGACCTGTCCTAAGCCTGTACACTCTGTAAATCCATTTTCCGCGGCAAACCGCACTGGGCAATTTTCATCAATAATCATACAAAACACCGCAACTGCAATAAACGTTCCGAAAACGAAACGTGTTTCATTTCAATCTGTTCAAAACGTAAGGCACAGAAAACTTGTATAACTTAAGACCCTCGATAATGTTCATAGACTGGACAGTATGTGTAGCAGAGATTACTCTCACAAAGGTACTGTACGTACTGATATCATATTAGCCATGTGTCGGAGACTAATCTTTGATTGCACCCATGTGCATTCACGTAAAAGAACTTAAAGCAGCTTCGAGGGACGAGGACACACAAACATCCTTGTGGATACTACTCACCAATTGTTTGCCGATACTACATAAGCTGTGAAGGTCACTGAAACAGTTGTACAACAGAAACAGACTTTACAATTCTCTTGGCCAAAAGCGATTCAGGTCAAAATTTTCTCAGCGATATACAGAAACTGCAATGGTATTTTGATGTATCTTCCTTGGCCTGTATTTTCTATTGAGGCAGACATTGCAGTTTATATTGCACAACTATGTGCCAGAAACATTAGCAAAACAGTTTTAGGGAACTATATTTCAAAGTGTAACTTTCTTTGAGCACTGTGCAAAGTTGATACTTTTCTGGTAATTCAAAACAAGTGTCTGGTAAAACAGGTGGGCTTTTGATACAACCATCTGTTCGACTCATGTATGAAATGTCGAGAAGAATAGTGCAATGAGCTAAGGTAGATCAAAACCCTTTTCGACATTGTTAATAGATTACGTGTGATCGGAAGAATTGGTGCCAATGTAAGCAAAACGCTCCTTGTCAAACTCTATTTAGCACACCGGATTGATCTATGAAGCAGCATAACTTTGCTGAAATAAACCGTCTTTGACTCCCTTCTTCAGACAGCATAAAAAAACTAAGGTTGTTTGATCAAGATATTCAACTCCCCTAATCTTTTCGTATTATCCAATGCAGAAATCAATTTGTTCAAAGTGGCTAAAACTAAACAAATATATTGGTCAGCATTTTGTTTACAAAATATCTGAAACAGAAGCATTAACTTTTGTTTTCATAATATTTACTTTCTCGCTTCCCACCTGGCGCAACAAAAGGCTTATCGTACAGTTTGCTACGTATGATCACATATAAACTAGATATTGTTTCATTCGCAGTTGACAAAAGAAACCAAAATGCTATAAAATCTTTCCATACTTTACACCTCTGTTCCTCTAAAGTGAAGGTTATGAGTGATGCGGATTGAGATATGCTACTCAGAACGAGGGAGGTGACAAGGCGAATAACTGAAGCGACTTTCACACTACTTCATTCTTCAAATCAGCTTTTTCAAACTGTGACTGTCCTCCATAACGCATCTTGCGTATCTTGTTCCATGTGGCAAGTAGCTGCCTGTTTGTGTCTCTAGTAATAGTAATAGTGGTATTAGTAGCAGCAGTAGTAGTACTAGTGGTAGTTAGACATTATAAAGTTGGTAAGTTAGACTTATTTAATACAGGTTTGTGAATGGATTATGCTTTAGTCACGTCTGCAGTACGTCTGTTCTATGTGCATTGGTCATCCCACCAAGTGGACATCATTTTATCAGAAATGTACTTAGGGAATGTTGACGAGATAACGAAGCCATGTTCATCTACGTTGCATAAGCATAGTCTTGTACACCGCAGCGAACTGAATATTACTGGATATAGGAGATCGAGGAGATCAGAAGTCTAAGCCGTGTTTTCAGTTTCAAAACGGTCTTCCACAAGTCCTTAAAAATGACGATACCCTTTTTGAATAACATCTTGGAATAACTAACCAAACACAGTACATGCTAACAATTGTTCCTGTTATTTGGTACTTACCGTAAAATCGGGGAATTCATGACGATGAAATTCGGTCTACTGATTAGTCAATCTGATGTTGCATTAGATACGTACACAATTCTCAGAAAGGAGTCATAGAGAACAAATAGTCTCAGAGAATGCACCCCAGTGGCCCACATCATCATCATCATCATCATCATCGTTCAGCGTTAAACAGCACGGCAAGCCTCACTGACCGCTGCCTTTTCCCAAGAGTTACACATTTCTATAAAAAAGAGTGAATATCCAAGGGGAACAGGGAGTGAACCTACACAGGTGGAAAAAGATAAGATACCGCTGCAGCCAACACACGGAACACAGTCTAACTGCACAATCGCACTCCTTCAATCACTCTGGTTCGATCGAAAATCACAACACGGTCGCCACCGGCACACAACATACATTTACTCCTAACCAGGACGGATAATCAAAACACAGCTGTTTAAAGCGTGCAAAAGTGGATTGGTCATCACAGGATATTGTTGAGACACACTTCGAGTGACACGAGTACGTCATCTAGCTTTGCCAATTGTTATCATCGACCACCGCGAAAGGGGATCATGCGAATCCCATTGTGGCGGTTTTTCTGAACCCACACAAGCTATTTATTCATTGGGTAAGATTTCCATACTTTCCTGTCTTGTTATAGACCGGCCACCGTGATCTATCTTCCAATCAACACCGGATTTGAGGAACAGCATACAGTAAAGTTGGTCTTCGAGCATGCACAACATACGTCCTAACCACCTAAACCTACTAAAATTCAGTGCCACTTCTAAGGGACACTAGGTCTGACCCCCTCGTTGTTCACGTGATTTTTTCACCGTATACTACGGAGAAAACGGTGCATAAATATCGGTAGTCCTTGCCTACACTCCGCGCACCACGACCATATTTCCGAGTGGTGCAGCTGGACGGACCTTGATCGGATGTCACGCCAATTCCACAAATGCTTCAGACTGGTATATTTCAATATGGCCTTCTGCATGCACCACGGTGATGCGACCGACATACATTCACCTGAACAGATACGGCTATTCAGTTGGTGAAACGTTTCCATTTCACTTAACACTTATCTTCCTACTTGATCTGCACCCCTAATCTGTTCGCAAACGCTGGATGTGCGGTAGGGAATAATGCCCGCGAACAGTTTGAATGTAAGCATTTATCAAACTAATTTCTGTTATTTTCAGGAAGAAGAATCTACCACCTTTATTGTTGCTGGGCACAATTGCCGCTTCCAATCCGTCTATTGAAGGTTGCTACCTACCCGAGACTGATAGAAAGAATTTGCTATCTCCGATTTTAATATTTCACCATAATTTTAAAAAGGACGGCTAAAACCCACCTATTCCAACTTTCTGTGATTTCTGAAGGAAAACCAGTATACAACAGCATTATTTCGTCTGTCGGCATAAGTGAAAAGGCTACCGTGAAAGGGGGACAACAGAACTACTCTCTGAGGAGCTCTATCCAACGAATCAGATGATGCTCCAGCGAGTGAAGAATTGAACCGTAGGATTTTTTCCATGAATTTATGCATGTACATCAGAACCTTCCAGTCAATTTTACGTCCATGAAGCTGACAGGCCCATTCACGTTCACGATGCTCCGCTCCAACAATTACGTCCTAGTGAGAGCTAGAAAGAGTTATAGATACCTTTTTGAAAAATCCATGTGGATTTGTTTCCATAAAGAATCCTGTAGTTCAAAAGTATATAGTTAAGCGTATCAAAACACGACTTGTAAGTAATGTTTACGACTAATCACAAGTTTGACCTATCTATGGAATCGTTTGCATTCGACCATCTCCCTGTGTCTTGAGCGGCCACCGTGCCTGCATTTCAGAAAGATGGAGCCCGCGCCTACACGGACTGATCGAGATGCTTAATTTCGAAAAGAATGGGTCAAAATTCACAGGCAGCGCACCTACTGAGACAATAATCTGATATTTAGGGATAAAAAATTTACTTTTAACTTCACTAGTCGATTCTTACTGGGCGCATGGCGCTCCAAATAATAAGCCTTCGATGATGATTCTTTTGCGGTCTAGAAGAACGTTTTAGAATTAATGTAATCACAAACAAACATCCTCGAGGAAAAACAGTAGGGCCGACTAATACAGAAAAACGCTCAATGATTGCATTCTTTAGTTGACATTGGGAATCCGATACTGATCCATGACTTTACATGTTGTGCGATCTTAGGATGTTTACCGCATACAGTGGATAAGTCAGTTAATGACTACCAAATTTCACCACCTTCAATGACTTGATTCCATATAGATTACTCAAAATACAGAATGGAGTTGGTAGCATTTGGGAGGTTTATGCATAGATCAATACCAAAATTGCTTACTGTTTGGTGAATCAGCTTCACCTATCTTGTTGGGTAGGTGGTTGCTGGATGTGAAAGGACAAGGCACTTCGTTTGCATGACGAAAATACTGTTTCGCATCCATGACCAAACCCATAAAAGAAATAGTCATTCCGTCCGGAGGGCACATTGTATATTGGAGTGAGAACAGATCCAGTTGTTTACGTACCGAACACAGCACGGCATAGGGGAGTTGGGAATACGCTTCTCGTAACGAACGCCACGTGGGCAGGTCCTCCGGTTTTGCCGATTCCGTATTGGCATGGTCCGTACGACATCGCTCGGTGGGTGTATTCGGAGGTAGAAGAAGTATAATAGCTCGCAAAAGAGGCTGGGAATAGGATGCCAAACTGGACAAAATGCTTGTGAGATACAGATTTGCGTAGAAACAGTTGTGCGGGAGACTCTCCAGTCGAGCAATAATCGTGGTCAAAAACGGACCTGTGTATCACCAAAAAAGCAAATTCAAGAACGAAGAAGAAAAATCACTCAGTATGATCGTTTGGTCGTGCGTCTGTAATTAAAACATCAAACTTGGACAAAGGAATGGAGATGCGAAAGTTTTCAATCATTGTAGGACCATCTTCCATAGAGTTGGTTGCAGCTTCATGTTCGGTATAATATTCTCAAATGCGCTTTAGGACTGTGTATATAAGCGGTTCGTTATTCCATTTTCCTTTACGCTTAGTCACGTTGCTCCTCACGGGGGAATTCCATAGGGCAGTAAAAGGAAGCAGAATACCAACAATTAAAGGTTTCGTGAAACATTTTGAACAAGGTCGAGTGATATTTAAGACGGCATTTTTACAACATTTCTGCCCTCTGCAATAGGCTACCTAAAAAAGCTGGCAAACCATGCTCGCGTGATGCCAACTGTTTTAAAGTACGTTTATTTGTCGTTTGTGTTCGTTGATTTCAGTTTGAGTTATTTGGTGACTGCAAATTTACGAGGCTTTATCGGTGAACAAATTTTGTCTAATAAAAGGTCATTGCAATCATCAAATCATCGTTAAATCACTGCAAGTTAATACCTTTGCAAATTCTATGAACATGCAAACTGAAATCACTCACCTAAATTGGGAATATTCGTTGGATTTAAATAGTCCGAGCCATATTTGGCTCCGAAACCGGTTCCATCAAATAGTTCACTTTTCCCAACTTTATCCGCTTCCTGAGCTGAATGACGTCGAGTCAGGCCACCTAAGTAATGAGTGGCAGTTGAACCAAGGTGATTGGTCTTTGTGTTCGGCTGATAGGACGTAGATCTGAGCAACTGGTGATTTGTCTCTGTGTTGGCCTGTGTTGGATTGGCTGCGGACAAGTCCTGTTCATTCGCGCGTGAAGGCGAGGAGGTAGAGAAAGTGTTGTTTGCATTTGAAGATTTAACTTTCATGTCCTCCGGTTGGTGATGATTCTCTGTCGCTTCTGTGTGATAGTCGGAATGCGCATCTAGTTCACTGGAATGAGATGCCTTGTGACCGTGTACGATACATGAACCAAGAGGATTAAGCCCGTTCAGTGACGTTTTGTGATCATTTTCATCATTCAACAGATGGTCGAAATAAAGTGCATAGTTTTGCAAATCGGTCGATAGGGCTTTCTGTTCGCATTCTACATCATCGGGTGGTGCGCAATGCACATCTTCGAGACGCCGGACAAATTGTTCAAAATCTTCACCTTTGCTTGCATCTAGCAAAGCCCGAACATCCGGATGGTTAAGATTTATCGATTCTTTGATGTGGGATCTTCCCTTTTTCGGAGTCGATGTCAGGCCGTGTTCAGTAAGATCAACTTCGTGTAGTTCATCCGATGAATTAGCGGACAAGATATGTGCACGCTCTACTGACTCATCCTCCCCGATCTGATCATTAAAATCCGATTCTAGAAAGTTGAGGCGGTACCACGACTTCACAACGGAAGATTTGGATAAACTGTCATTGTGAGGTCTCAAGGGGGTTAGATTTCGCTCACTGGTACTGGTCGGCAAAGTTCTTCCTGATTGAGATTCCTGAGTGAATCTGGTCTCAGTGACTAGGCAACCGGAATCTGTGGAGTCTGCATCATCTTCGGAATAATTCGAACCAGATCGTTTCGTCTGTTTAAGTCTGACGTTTTTATAAGTATCAACCCCATTAACATTTGTGATGTTATTACTCTGTTTCTCCCGATTAGGAAGCAATGATTCAGCGGAATTCAACGGGTGTGACAAACTGAGTTTCGTCGCGCATTCATCTGATTCAACTGAGGTGACTGGGTGATAAGGAGATCTATACACATCCTGATCTTGATCACTTGGCTCATCCAACTCAGATAAATCCAATTCGGTATCTAAGTCTAGCTTAGCGACAGCAGAGTGTAGCGCCTGAGCGGTTCTCTCACCTCGTTTCTGTTTCTCATTTAGTGTGGTGGTATTATGATTGACAAAACACTTAAAGCGTTTATGACTGACAATCACATCGGAGTTGGATTTACCAAAATTGTCATGATGCGAAAGATTTTCGTCTTCGGACATATCATCATTTCGTTCCTTCGAGTCCGGCTGGTTCCATGATAGTTCGAATTGAGCCATTTGAGCCGCACTTGGATATATGGCATCAAACACTAAACGCCAACTCGTACAAGCATGCGCGCGTCGCTGAATAGACTCTCTAGCCCAGTTTATATATTTGAGCCAATCGTTTGGTGTTATCCCGATTGGACTTTGGGGTCCTTCCGATTGGGGCTTTCGGCGTCGAAACAAATATTTTAATTGATCCATCCGAGTTTCATTCATATCAATCACCTGATCAACCCCATTCATCACGGGACTCGAAAAATTCTCAGAATGTACTGGCATCAGTGTTGCTGTCGGAGCTTTCACGGGAAGAAGTGTATTAGGTGCGACTTCCCGAGGGTTGAGAAAACCAGATTGGTTGGGCAGCCCTATCAGACAATTAAAAAAGGACATAAGCAGTGATTCAAATGGGAACATGCTTGTGCACTTTTTATTCATTCCAACAATACATAGCAGCTGGAAATAACAAAACAGAATCAGTTGTTTGGTTTACTTTATGAATACCACTTAGTTCTGATTAGTATCTTAGATCTAATATTGAACGAAATTCATTTGTTAATATCGTTTGTTTCGGTGTAACTCAACCGATTTTATACTGAACCGACCAAATATACAACAGCCATTCGGCTCTTTGATGAGACTCAGTGGAATCAGGCACCCTTCACCAATTTTCATGATCAGAATTTAATTTTGCCACTGGAATTGTTCCTGGGACCGTAAATTGAATAGAGGTACAGCGGGATTTGATTCGACGGATTGACTCTTCTGAATCGCTTCTTCTGAATAATCCAATTTTCTATCGCTCATGGAAACTAGGATACTTGCTGCATTCATTAAAGTTGATTCGTGGCGCAACATCCCTAAAAGTGAATCCATTAGCCTAATAAAATCAGTTAACGGTTACAGAGAGATAAACCGAACGGAAGGGTGTCTGGTGAACGATATAATAAACCTCGCGTTTGGTGCTTCATGCAAGTTTCAATGGACAAGTGCTACTTATCCGAATTCACCTGCGTTTGGGTTCTAAACGAAACATGCAGAGGTGTAACATAGTGACCATGTCGGAATTCAGTCAAACATTTGAAGCATAGGATATTCAAATACAACTCTGAGAAATGCGATCTTTTTAGTCAGTATATTCAGTTGATCCCAAAATTCAGGGATCGTACATCCAGATTGCATAGTTTTAATAGAATGGATTTACTTAAGTCGATGCTCTTCTTAATGCACGCATTAAGGTCAGATTTTTTGGCAGAACTCTCTTCAGACAATGAATGAGAAGACACATTGATCATTAGAACCTGAGAAAGTGGTACGTTGACATCAGCTTCAGTAGCACCGCGGCGACACTAGATTGTGATGGGGCATCTTCCACTTACATTTCCTCCATCATTTATGCAATCACGACTTGTGTTTTCCCAAAGTTCGGGTGTGCATTATCGGCCACATCTTGACAAAACGCTTGTCAGGAAGCCTAAACCAGGCTAGTAATAACCGAGGTCTAAAAATGTTGGTGCACCGGTTTTTGACTTGAGAGTAGTGGACGGAGGAGATACAAGTCCCGCTTTAACGGGTGACAAGAAAATCTGTCCAGTCTACCCGGTATATCATTTCGGAGGAGGCGAATGAACCGCACAATAAGCCACTGGGTCGTCTGGTGCAACCTTGCTACCTAGCTGTTTGTACTTCGTCGTACAAGAGCTGAGATGGCCGGAAGGTACCGAGAACATTGCTTCCTACCTTACTCCCACAGCTTTCTCTGAAATTATGGGGCAAGAATATCCTCTAATATGCCAAAAACTAAAAACAGGTTATTGGCACACAGTGAATATACTTTACCATAAGGTAGAGTATGACTGATGTATTGGAGATTTTATATTGATAATCTTTTGAATTACTAAAAGCCTACGGAAGCAAAACGGTAGTCAAGATGAACCCCGATCTGAAGGCCAACAATACGAACCAGGGGAATGTAAATAGAGCTGAACTTCTAATTGTGTTAGCGATATAATAAACTCGTGGAGCAAGGGACCATAAATTACCTCATGGGGATTATATTCGGTGCTACTTACGAGTAGTCACTGCCGACGCGAACAATCATGGAAAACAGCAAAGACTCAAGAATCTGGTGAAAGTAGTCATGCCCTTCATCTCCATGGCAATCAGCCATTGTGATAACATATTGCATTAGACTGTTTAGAAAGTGAATTAGAGAGTTAATTCTTCCTCAACCAAAAGTTCGATTTCGAAAACTCATTTTGAATTTCGCAAAGCAATTTAATCATAAATTTTAATTGATTAGATGGACGAGTAAATCCCAAGTGTGCATCAGATCCGCTCACCCATAACAGTGTCTGCCGTCGCACGAGCAGGAGAAAATGAAGTCACGTCGGATGTTACCATGGCGTCGGTCACGAGACCAGTGGCCTCTTTATTCGAACTGAGCTCTGTTGGCTCTAGGTCCTCGTCTAGATTGAGCTCAGCCACAGAGTCGTTTAAAGATCCGACTTCCGATGATGCCGACGATGTCCACCGACAGCGTCTGTTGGAGGAGCCGTACTGATAGGATGCTATCAGATTCAGGAAGTCATCTGAGGCGCGAACAAATGTGTTCGGTTCGGGCCACGACCAACCCAGGGCAAACAGTGCATCTCGGAATGGAACCAGATGTCTGACAGAAAAAATAGAATAATTGAAATAAGCCATAAATTTCTAGAAGCCAGAGAATGAGTGAGAAGCTAGCATGCAAATAATGATGCTTTTGCAATTGATGGGACTCAGTATTTGAAGCCATTTCCAATTCTATAAATAAAATATATGCTTTCTTCACTTCAGCTGAAATACTATGAGAATTAAAGTATTATGCTCTGTCTTAACTTACGTGCAGTCATTTTGTACCTCAGCATACGGATTGCTTAATCATTCTTATTAACGATTTCACTTTAATGTTTTTTTATATGTAAAGTGAATCACCGTAGAAAAAACAAAACCCATGGTCAACAGATTAACCTTAACAGCCAGCAGAGGGGTCCGGTTTACTGACCCGACTTTTTAAGAAGGAAACATTGGAAAATAGAAAGAAGGCAATAATGTGTTTCAAAACTTTTCAGTCCTTTAAAAAGAAGACTAGAAGATAAATTTGATCAAGATTACTGACTGTATGCGTAAGAGTTAGCGGTGAAAATTGCGGAGGAAAATGGCCAAAACACGATCCGAGAGACAATAACCGTGATAGTGGTGGCGTCTTGAAAGCATCTGCTGGAAGGCAGGTAGGAGACTGCAAAATGAACGCTAAGGGTGTATGCTCAGCCAGAAAGGCTTACGTCGAACTTCTTCAGGGAGAGAAGAAAGATGGAGCCTTGCTTTAACTGTGACTGAAGCATTCAGATGCGAGGCGGACTTCAGCTTTGGGAAGAAAAAGATGAGTTGCTGTGGTTAAACTTATGGTGGGGAATAGAAAAACAGTATTTTGTGCTGCACAGGAAACAATCCGATACTTATGATATTGGAGAGCCTATTAACAAATCGTGAAGAAAGACAAAGTTTGTGGGGCGCACGTCAGTTAAATTAAAGATAAATGTAAAGAGAGGTTTTGGAAACATTAAGCACAACGGTTCAATTCGATTAGCTTTTGTGACCACTAAACTTGCGCTGACGTGATCTAGTTTTGGCCGTCAACAATTATGGGATTCGCAGTTGGAGATGTATTCACTATTGGCCTCTAATGACACGGTAACGATGCTGTGGTGACGATCGGTGTTAGAACTGGTGCAACAAGAATGCGGTAAGAGCGAGAGTAGCGGAGAGTGATATCATTAACAAAAGGAATCGGATTGGAGTGATAGGTAGATGATCATTTACCTGGTTCGGTTGGGGTTACAGTGTGTAATTCAAACGGCTAAAAACAATTTAATCGTCCTGTAAAGTGTATCTCAGAGGCTGTATGAAGTCATGCTGGTTTGGACTGCTTAATTGTCGGAGCTAGCTATTACTTTGCTGAAGATTTCATCATGGCTTTTTTTATTTGTTTTCTATTTCTCATTGACTTGCTTATGCGATTTTGCTTGCATGATTTCTTTACTATCGTACATAACAAAAGAGCAACCTTGATAAAGGAGTCGACTATGACAAGGCCCACTGGTTGAGTGATGTTGTTGGTATTTGTGTTCTTGAAGCAGCATGGCTTACTTGGCCTGGAAGGGGAGGACGAACTGTGGTTTCATTTATTCTGCCATTGGTGTTTATGACAAAATGTGTTGTGAAACATCATTGGCTGCTACGACGTCGATTCGCTTACAATGTTTGAACATTCACCAAATAGGAATAGGCATTTTTAAGCTGTTTTCTCAATTATGGCTACTCCCAATAAAAGACAGCACACACTACACCATTTTTTGGATGAGCTTTTAATCTATCTCAGCTAAGATTCGGTGACAGCTGAAGTTGTTCATCAGTCTATCTTCGAGATTTTCGAGCTGACTCCTGAGCGGCCTATAGACTCGCAAAACCTGGGCAGTGGAAATCTTGAGAAGACTAGTTGCTTACTTATATTTGGCTAGTAGTTCGACTCAGTATCAATATTAAATGCATGGGGACCGAGTGTGGTTTGGAGTGAACCGAAAACGTTTGAGCCATCTGCTATGCTCGAGGCATGTGGCTGTTGGTTTGGGGGGTAATTTGCTGACGTTTGTATTACCTCGGGAAAATTACACTCCGAAACGAATAACTCCGTGTCCTGACACAGCAACCGTTGCACCGAATATCCACCTACTTTTTGTTCCTACATAAACGGGAAAGATCGTTGCGATCCGTGTTTTGCCCTGACTCTCGCGGAGCGACAATGCATCTCCACACTGACAAATATCCTTCAATCGCCTTAGGGATTTCGCAATCTATAGCCAAAAGTCGGCTACCAGGTTAAACAAATCCTGACTGATATCAAGTGAGAGAAGGACGAACATCAGAAGTGTGAAATGTCGTCTATTCCCGTGACTTAGGAAGAATCTCGTTGAGAGTGAATATTCGTTTGTGTGTTATCTGAAAGCAGATTTGTGTGAATATATCAAAATTAGCGTCATACATCAACTAGTACGAAGTCCACTGCAATCGACAATTTCTATCCATTGCACAGGATGAATCAACGGAACTTTAGACGCATCCAGCTAAAGGTTGGCCTGCAAGTTATGCTGATGGACCCGTGGTATACACAGTCGCGTGCGACGCATCTTGGTCCTTGTTGAGAGTGGGGAGGTACGAGAAAAACTTCTTGAATAACGCAGCACAGTGTCGTTCAGACACTGAGTTTCCTTATAGTTACCCACACCTTGATTTTAAATTATTACCGTCTAACAGTACTCTCTCTACAGTAGTTTGCGTGGATAAATATGAAGTCTGTGATCCTGAAACTATTTTCTACATTTTTAATGATCTACTTATCTGTCATTAAAGAAGTGTAGAGGAAATCATGAGGTTGAAGGACGTAAACACGGAATAAAGATTGATAGGAGCAATAGAGTTACCACTCAACCGCGAACATACTCACCTGAGGACCAGATAAAACATCACATCCTCACAATTCAGATTCAGAATTGTATTGAACAATGATAGGGTTGCCACTCCGAGCTGTGGAGTAGGAAAAGAAGAAAATGTAACATTGAATCGGGAAAGTGTGAGATAATCCCCACCAAATAACTTGTCAAACGACATCATCAGTTTGTCATTAACAGCTCATTAGTTCAGCCATGTCGAGGTTCATCATTTTAAGTGAATCGTCGCTCAAAGATGCACTTATACCTCCTGTTGAATCAGATTCCTTAACAAAGTATCTGCGAGCTAAATTCAATGACCTTATCTAACCTTGTTCACTCTTCAATGAACCCTCAGAGAGTTGACTATCATTTTTTGAACTTGCAGACCACCAAGGGACATGTTCTATTGTGATGTGTGGTCTGCAAACCGTCAGGCTGGTTTGACTGTGAGAGCACTGATTGTGGCAGATAGGCCTAGTAGCCTTCGGCTCACAGGTTATTTGCTGCGGTTGGGCATTTTGGGTCGAACACGTCAGGCGGTACAAATTATACCATACACTGAGACCAAACAAATTTTCGATGATCAACTCGAATAACCGGCAACGCGCCCGAATAACAAACCCGTGCTACACAACAGTATTTGGATCACCTTCACTACCTCTCATGCGTGAAGCAAAGAAAACAGCAACTGCGAATCTGAGAACCCATGTTTTCAAAGTTTAACTGAGTAGTGCAACGGCTTTAGGGATTATGGTTTGCGTATGCAATCTGTCGACTTGGATGAAATGACTAAAGTGATACCTTAAGATTTCAAGGACCAGTAACTATTTTCAAATGTAATGAGGAGACGAATAATAGTTATGTGGTATTCAACAACGTGGTTCTTGTTGACTTAAGTGCATGATGTAACTGCTAATCCTAAAAATTTCTAAACTTTCAGAGAAGCGCTATTAGACGTTTGTGTGAACGGCACGTTACAGCGAATATGTTCGTGTTTAACTACTAGATTCACTATCAGATTCCCGTATAAAAAAACAAACAAGAAATGATGTTTTATGGTACCCTAACCGACTAGATATGAGACACTTCGAGATAAAATTGACTTGCGGTGATTCTTAAAGAGGAACAGAAAAGCGACAGTCAGCCAGTAACTTTTATCCGCTTATGTTGATACGTTCACATGAGAGTTGAGGTATGCAAAAGAATTTTCTTGGATTTCTCCTGAGTTTTTCTTACGATATACCAATAAATTTTCTACCGTGGATCCTAAAGGAACGACAGATACAATCGTCCCGAGGCAAAAGTTCATTGCTGTCGACGGTCTTGGGTGAAGCATTCTAGCAAGCGACCATGACTGGGGAAAAAGGAGTAACAACTAGAATATCCCGAAGGGGAATTAACAATTCAAACATTGAGATACACATTTCCATTGGTTTTTCTGAAGCTGCAAATCTGTGGCGACGGATTACGGCTGAACGCAACAATTTCCGCGCATGATGAACCATTTCAAATAATTTCAGCTACTGTTTTCCGTAAAATATATATATATATAATAATAAAGTTAAACAACTCCAAGATTTCTATCGGAGTCTTTAAGACAAATCAGTTTGATATTCGGTCGATAGGATAGCTAGGTCTAAACTGAATATTCTACTAGCTGAAGTAACAGTTCCGGGCAGTTTGCATTATCATCGATATTAGACTAACCCATTAGCCAGTCAGTATCTTTCACGGGTACACGAGTGCACCGGTTATCTCTCAGATTCCCACAGAGCCTTTTGAATATAAACATGAACGTTTGAAACACGTGACCTTATGAACTTTGTTTGATTAACAGATTGACTAGATGCGTATCGAAGAGTGCAGTCGAAGGTTTATCGAATATAATCCACTAAGTGCAAAGGCATTAATGAGTATGCTGAGCTAATTCTAGTTCAGAACGAATGGTTTGCCAATGGGGATCGAAAAGTCAAGCACTACTGATCACTGGATACGAAGGAAGACGAGTTGAATGTCTTTCAAGTGCATTAAATGTCGATTTCAATTCTAATTATTTGGCAAGATGAAAAAGCCGTCCTTGCTATTACTTCCTGGTTCGTTAGAGTATTCCTATTTGTTATTTTTGGCTGTCTATTTTAGTAATTTGGTGCCTAGATTGACTCAACATTATTGAACCTTAAGTTGGCCACATGGAATTTAGAATGGCAAATGCTGGGACATATTTCCAAGTACTTATATTTGACTAACTACATGACAGACAAGTCCGACTGTGGCTTTTCTAGTCCATCACTTCGAGGATCAAAACTGCCTCTAATCCGTCATTCACGTCGTAAGACGTGAATCGTAAGATCACTAGATACTTCACATGAGTGCACATTTCTTCTCGCAGTAGACACCTTGAGACCAACTGAGAAATTGTGCAAAGGACCTTGAATTTCAATTACAATCGGCGGTGAAAAATCCGTGAATGGGAGGTCATACGTTGAGTTAACCAAGCGCAAGATGGGAACCACAAATAAGCAAGCTGAATATTGTCAAGGTTACTTAAATCCACCACTGTTTAATCGATTTTTGCTTTTTTGCTTTCAAAGTAAACCATTTGCAAACTAAATACGCTTTGAGCATTGTTCTCATTGATTATTATACATCGGCCAAACTTCATCATAACTTTTGACGGTTTTTATTGACAGATTTGGTATCTGTTGGCTCACCCAGACGCGATCGAAACAAAACTGAGCACCTTGAACGTGTTTGTTCTAATTGTTGTTTGTACGCTCCTTTTATTACGGAAGTATACAACGACACAGAAATCCTCTAGAATCCATTATTCCAAGTAGGACTGAAACCGTAGCGAGTACAATCAAGTAACTGAAATGAACTCAGAATCGTGCAAGATTGTGTAAACAGATTATCAGCTACAAGTGTGCTTACTGAGGGTATTTGTAGCTCATGTTTATAGTTTCTATTGCTAAACCGGTGGTTCCGTCATATGTCACAATGACACTAGGGGGGTATAACGTTGACGCCATCTCGACTAGTGATGAAACTTAAAATTCGGTGACTGAACGAAGCCATTTGGGGCTAAAGCGCACAAGTCTGAGGCATATGTGATATTCTCACGGCTGCGTGCAATAAGTGAGTATGAACGTGTTTGGCGAGTGCCGTTACTAAAGGTAAAACCAAACCTTTCACAATGAAACTATCTAATCGTACGCTAGATTAGACGAATCTTTCAGGCCACACCAGTCAACTGAAGCACCGTCCTTGCATCTAACGGTAAAAACGTAAAAGATTGTCCCAATAAATACCAGAGCACTGATAACTGTTTATACCGTCTGTTGTACAAAAGAGAGAAGAATGTAGTATAGATAAGTTCTGAAGCACCGCGAATCTATATTAAATTTGTGTTGCATCCAAAATTAAGTGCAAGTGCGTGGGTACCCAAGCGTTCGTGCACTAACGCCAAAATCAGAGGCGACAAGATATAACTGCTGGTACAGGAGGAGGAACTGCGGGTTGGAAAATACCGTTACCGCCATACAACCAAAGTCTACCATCCGTATGGAACCACATTATGTTTTGAACTGTGATCACCAGACTTCACCATATGCACACAGCAATAAGCAAATCGTAAAACTAGTACGAAGAAGCGAGATAGTTTTAATAATGCTGATAGTAGTATCATCGCCGGCTAACCACGAACAATGAAAGTCCACAAATAAGTGTCCGTTGGTGTACAGTACCACGTGTGTGTAGGCGCACGAATACGAAACTTACAGTTCATCTGTCTGGCTTATAAACCTGGTTGAATGACGCATTCCAAGAAGTGATGATCTACGAATTGTAGAACAGACAACTAGCTCATATCCATGTAAGTGAATTAACACTCACACACACATAGACACGTACAGTTACATTACCAATGTGGACCACCTAAACCTTGTTTGGGTTAACCAGCTTGCTCCAAAACTGTCAATGGTCACCTGCTTTGGTATGATTAGGAGAGGCAGATCACTCTGGGCACAGTGACAATGGTAACCAGCCATGTGAAAACCATCTGGGATGGTTGATATTTGCTCTGTTAAGCAGGATTTTGAATGAGGGGCATTCTTCCGCTACCTTGTCGATCGCAGCGCTGAGTGCGAATTCTCGCCGCGACTTGGTCAAAGTGGAAAGAATTGAGCAACTTAATTCTCATACGACAAAATTACAACAAGAAGGAAAACTGTCATCAGGTCCGTCAATTTTGTACAGGCTGTTCAGCTAGTTCAGTTCAACTATTACCACTCATTCATGAGTGCCAGCAATTCTTATACTTCCTAAATGTATTTCACGTTTAAACTTTATGACTAACTAATTACACAACGAATGCAACAGTCGCGTTTTTGTCTTTATAAAAAACAAATGCGATTGTGAACGTCAACATAAGGGGTTACCGAGGCATAATTGGAAATACATTCCAACGTATTAGAGAGGTTACTACGTTCAAATGATAGGATGCTCGTAGTCGAAGCTTTTCTTTCGATAGTTCTTCCTACGAAATCCAAACTAAAAAGCTCAGTATGTCACAGAATGACAAATGTGTTACGCTGAATTTTGGTGCCCAATTAGAACTGTTGTCTAGAAAACGCAGTAAAGATTTCGTTTAACCTAATTTGATGTCACCTATTATTTTTGTGACTAAAAGGTTGGGATCTGGAAACTTTTCAAACTGGTTAGCAAGTCGCTATTAAGTTTTCTACACTGTATCTTTTCAACGTTAGATACCACAATTCTGACAACGGGGCGTATATTGACCGTCCAAATAACTCCATCGAATAGGTCAGGCTACACACAAGGTGAATCTTTAGTAGCCGAATGTTCCAGACTTTAAACAACACGGCAGACATTTAGCAAGGAGACGGGTCGATTTTAAGGCGTTTGATTCCTGGTCTCGCCCATTGCTAAGCATCATCCTGGGCTCGGAGGTATGTCCAACAAAGAGTTATACCGTGAATAATCTACATAGGGGATATTAACGATGCTGATCAAGCGATACTTTGTCATTACATATCACCAGAATCATAGCATGTGTGCAAGAACAGAAATAACAGTCAGTAGCATACTAAAATACGACGCTTTCACAATAATAAAAGGAATGAAACGAAGATAAAAGAATAGCTAAGCTCAGGCACGTAATGTAGAACCATGGCGTTTGCGCTTTCAAGTCGTAAGATACCTTGCGGTGGCTTTTCGAGTGCAGTTCATCCAGCAACTTAGGCGGTTCTCCAGAGACTGCAACGAAAACTCAATTGAAGAGAAAGCCTTTTATAAAAACGCGAATACAGAAATTGAGATTGGAAATAGGATTATGAATTCGAGACTCGTAAGGCAAAAGCCAAACTAGCAAGGACATGCACGATAGATAGATAATCAGCACGTCCTATGAGTGATCAGAGATCCATGAATCACCCCGTTAGTAGTGAACTCTCGGGCGCATAGAATGTGTTTGAATAGGTGAGGTTGTCTCACCGTGTTTCACAATTTCTTTCTTATTCGACACAACAGACCACGATGAAACTGTGGATTCGGTTGTCCGCCATAACTCGTCTCCATTTGGGGTCATGGTTATCTCGCATGTGTTGCTGCCTGGGGTTAACATTTCCAATCGATTTGTGCATAATCGGAAGACAATTTCAATAGACCATTTTTTAGTTAGAAATCTTCCATTCCAAAGCTGGCTTCAACGGCCCAGCATACAAAACACCATAGTTAGTTTCAAAACAAAGAGTTATGTCTCGGAAGTGTGTGCATTCTTTATGGTTACCCGCAAAATTTGCTTACTAACAATCACAAAAAAGTGGAAGATTTTTCATTCCTAGGTTGTTACTGATTGAATCGAATTTAGAAAAATACATGGTCAGTTACAGTCCAAGGAAAAATATTACGTACATCCTAACGGGTATTCAGAAAAAACTGTGTTGCCTAATTCACTCCAAAACTGAGCTTCGTTTATGGATAGTTGCAAAAATAGTACCTATGGGGACTATACATTTTGTAATTAGAACAATTTTCTCCCATTAGACAAGCACTAGTCCACATTAGCGAATTCAATTAATAAAAAGGTGCGAAACTAATCGTCAGTCAGATTGGTCATGTTGAATACTGTGAACAAAGTTGAATTCCATTGATTCAGTCAAAATGATTCGGAGAACAACCGTTGTTCTGATTCACATATTCATTGTGCACAACTTCGTCTGGACAGAAACGTTTCGTGTTGCTTTCACACAAACGTGATTTAACAATTGGATTGCTTTCATTTACTTAAACCCCTAAGGAGTTTAGCAATAATCATGAGCTGTTGAATGCTATTTCGCAGCCTCTCTCACGAACCCATCAACCGGGGGCAAGACAAGATGGCGTACACGTTATGGAGCTGAGTTTTCCACAAGACTGATCGATCGGAGCAGTTCCAGCAATTCGATGCATTCGATGTATCGACAAATTATGAAAATAAAACGTGCCAGACACGAAATTTCATGAATTATAAAAAGGTGACCACTTTTGCTGTTGGTACATTAGTATAGGACTTAAACCGTGCACGGATTGAGTTGGACGTCAAAGTCAACGTTCATGTCATTGTTTTGACGGATGACCTTTTATCATTTATCATTTAGCTTTTATCTTTTACTTCCTTTATCAATGAGATAACAATGTACATCCATTTTCAGGAAGGGGGCCGCGGCCAACAGCAGGATGCCATTTGGGGAAGTTGACTGGCGGTTGGAGGATTCGAGCCCGTGACCTTCACGTCCAAAAGTCACGAACTCATCCACTTGGCCACCGCCGGCCTGGACAGGGTGACCTAGAGCAAAAATGTCTTTAAGTGCGTCATCCACCTGTCTGTTACATTACACTATATAAACCAGGGGTTATTTTTGAGCCTACAGTTAGGTCTTCTGTTACGTAGCGTTTTATTGACGAAGTTAGAGGATGAAATGTTTTCTATCGGTTTTGGGCAGCTTGCTTTGTACACCTCTCAAATATCAATGGTGACGCCAAAAGCCCCTCTAAATTACTGGACTAGATTTATCCCACTCACAGAAGTATAGGTTTATATGCTAGCGACAGAACACGGTGACGCGTTCGCCTAATTGCTAAACAATTATCGTGTGACAAACAACTACCGTAGATTACCATGGTTTGTCCTTGAAACTTCGGCTATACGGCACTTCATTGTAAATCAGTCACGGAAAAAGATACAGTGGATCAAATTAAGCGTTATCACTATAAGGGCAAGGGGAATTTCATTCGAATTGTTGGAGGTGTTTAGATTTGTTCGAACTTAAGCTGTTCAATATAGAAGGCCCGACTGCAAGTAAGGTAGGTAAACCATGTCTGGATTCTTAGATCAGTAAGTATTTATATCATTATTATTATTTCGGTCCAGTTGAAAAAAGTAACGCGATCATTCTCTAGGACAGAAAAGATGGGAAGGGATTTAGCCTTAGCACATAATTAAATCGTGGTGCACGTGGAATATTTGTTACTTAACTCCGCGGATAGTGACAGTGTAACACCTCATTTGAGCCACCCGTGTCAAATGCAAGCACACTTTGGTAATTTTGCGATTTGATTTGCCGCTTTTTGCATGCAGTTGGGCAGCGAATAAAGTGTTTACCAGATTTCGATGAGTGCAGTTAGTTATAACTCATGATAACGGCTAATTAATGCTTGTGACAGCCAAATGGGGCCGAAGAGTTGGCTCTTTGAATTGAATGACCAAAATGGCTAGAATTTATGGATGATTTCTCACATTTGATATAAAATGAGATTGTTAGAAGCGAAACGTAATGCCAATAAACATGTTTCTACGAAAAATAGCAAAAATTTCATCTGATGCATCGCTTGGGTGTTCGTTAGCATAAACACCAAGCACTAAGCTTCCTTTTAAAATATCAAAATTTGGCCAATTAGAATTACGTTGAGAATAATTCAAACAGGGCAACAAAGTGCTACATACCGCTCTCCGGTGAGTTTAGGGCGTCCTCATAACCCGTTCTTTGCTGTTCCTCCCGCCTGTCTCGGAAATGTCGATGAGAGAATCGACTAACACATACCAAGGAATATTTTGTCTGCAGTATCTTACGCACCCACTAGTTGAGCATAAGACCTGGAAAATTCCTTATACCACGTGCTGTAACATGAGTGAATCGTTCGTAATACTGAACAGCTAATTAATACTCCAGATCCAGGTCAATGAATTTGTGATAAAGGCGAATTCCATTTGAATACGATCTAAGCTCAGTAGCCCTGTAGTTCCCGGTACTCAAAAACTGTTTCCCTAAGCAATGCGATGCTTTTCGAGCAATCTAACAATAAATCCTTTTTGTATTTTCAAAGAATAAACTAGACTTTTAAATGGTTCATAGTAACGACACGAGCTGTAGTTTAGTTACTAATCTGAACTCTTCAGTAGCGATTATTTCTCTCGCTACATCTATCAGTACACCTTCACTACAATTTGAATGGGAACGAATCAACTAGGCTGTCAGTTGTTAAGATAACAATAAAGACAGATAAATCGACTAGCATACCACCGGTTTTTGCCAACTTTCACCTACTGATGCCCGGATTGCACTGCTAATAGAACCACGCTCGATGGTCAGGCTTATATACCTCTGAATGTTTTTTGGTAATAAAAGTAGTAACCTCGCATCATACTGCTTTGCGTACAGAGTTTAGGATCCAGTTCATCCTGTGCGGTAACCTTGTGATTGATTACTATCAAAAGCTAGCATGTGCCTAGAAACTGTTATGCAGGGCCAGACTCTTCAAACAGGTAGACCTCTGCACTTAGCAGCCAACAGTTGGCATCCACATGATTGTTTCGTTAAGAGAGAAAGCCAAAGGTGAGACACAAAATACCAAATAATCAACGAACTGAAAGCTCCTATGAAGTTATAAAAGCGATAGTGTGGATGGAAATGAGATGAAAACTAGGCGCCGATTTTGCGTTTCACGTCGCTTTTTTGTGCTGACCGATGGCACTGAATCCAGACTGAAGCACGATGATCGAGTTCAAACTGCGTGCAAAATGTTGTCACCAATTTTGCAACTACTTACCTTGATTCATTATCACCCTGGGGTTTTGCTTGACAAAATAGACAACAATTTACAATTTCATTGTGCTAACGTGTAAGAGTCAAATTAAGGATAAGTTGCCCCGAGATCGTTAAAGCTAACCAAGCAAACATTGCCTTATTCTATTCAACAGATCGATTGACACTGTCTCTCTGGTCGAGGCTTCAATAGGAATGAAAAAGACGAATCCAATCGTAGGTGGCAAATTTCAAAATCGACAACTTGCTTTTATGTTCGCCATAAGCAATCAAGCTGACGCATCAGAGCGGATCATACTACAATTGTTAATACTAACCCCGTTGATTTTTGTGACCTTTCGTATTCAAGAATCACCCTGCTGGTATGGTATCCACGATCAGTGACCTGATCAACGTCTGTTTTGCAGAGAAGTATACACACACACACACACACACACACAGACAAACAACCTCATCGATCCAACCGCAAACTTGGTGGGTAACATGTGAGTTCTGGTTAGGGCAGTCAAAAGTAAAAGCATAATGTACCAGTCAAAACACTATCCAATCAGTGACAACGCAGTTAACGATCGTCAACTCGCCAAATCAAATGCGGAGGGGTCATAAGACGACCAAATCCAATAACTTGTTTGCTATGTTCCATTTCACTTCGTTATTTGACCGTACTCCGTTGCTGGCTAATAACATGTAACATTCAGCATTAATTTCAAAGAAGACCAAATTATTTTCAGTGACTAATAAAAAATGACAACTCAAAGTCCAGGCCCAATCGGCTTGGGTCGATTAGTCGAAGATATGGAAAACGTACGGAAAAACAATCAGTGGTCTGGCTATTATTTAAGCAAATCGATAATGTATTCCTTGAAAGTATATACGAAACAGAGGTTCCAGAAACCTCCGTGTACCAAGTCATCGAGCCGAATAGGTCTGTCATAAAACCACGTTCTCGTTCTTGGCAATTCTCACAAGACAGGCGGTCGAAATTTCCCAGTTTTTACTATTGCGAATTCTCTTGAATGCAACAAGTTGACCTGATAATGTCAATTTTGGTGGGAGATAATAACTACGCCATACCAGAACGTGGTTTTTATAGAAGCTAGTGTTGCTTGTCATTCATATTCCAGGTGTTAGGGGCGTCATGATTTTTTAACTGAATGAATAGTTGTTCGCTATCTCATCACCCCACGGGATACTTCCTGCTAGACGAGAGATTGAACGTATTCAACGCAATACGCAATAGTATCCGTTTCTTGGATCTCAATCCTCTGGTTAGTGAGCTAAACAGGTAATCTCAATGGGAACAAGGTTAGTGAGGGAACCTCTAATCTTTAGAAGAACTACAACCCTTGTGGTTCTTCTGTGCACTCTTCAACGAAGAGCTTCCATGCATACTCCTGGCGATACGAATTAGATTCCGATGAGACATACCAAATCGTGGTGTACAAGTAGAAGGATTTTTGGGCAAGGGAGTACCAGATACTCATACTGGACGAGTGGCAATAACCGCGAAGCCGGTCGTCTGGCTCCGATAAAATTTTGTTCACTCATCCATATCCTGCGTACAATACACACATATATGTATATACATGCATATGGATATATATTTCTATCGTGCCATAGAGTCTACATTCGCTTTCGTCCACAAACCACGTACTCATCTTGCGACTGCTAGCTACTTGAGCGGTGACAACCGAAATTCTCATGCAAACCTCTAGGCATTCACGCTGTACGGTGCGGTTCATTTGTGCAACATCAAGATCCCCATTAATTGGGCCGATGGGATGGGATTGTTAGATTCAGAGCACATTTATTTTCTGTACTGGCACTGGATCGCCGAATAACCGAAGACAGGTCAAAATATTACTGCCAACCTTTGGGAAGGCCACCTGGTGTACTGGTAAAGCAGCGGAAACAATTGAACCTGCAAATCACATGATCAGTTTGAAAAAGTTTACTCAACTGAATAGAAACAGAAAAAGAGGCAATAAACACACTGATGGCGTTTTTCATCAAGAACGATAAGAATAATGTGAACAGCTAAAACATTGGAAAACTGCCACCGCTTACGTCTTTAGTCGTCGAAATTTTCTTCTAACAGGTTTTCGAAAAAGATCCATATTATCGCCGAAAATTTTATTAATGGGCTTGATGAATGTTCTCATTTACCGTCTGACTCCGATCACTTACCAAGGTGTTACAGTAATGTAAACGAGAGATCAACAAGTCCATGTATGTAGAAGTCGTAGGCAAAAGCTCCGAAGTCTTTTGTTCGCGTGGACTACTGGTCCGTGTAGGGCTGTCGATTGCTTCCGCAACTGATTCATTGCTCGGCTCTTGATCTAAATCGTTAGTGTCAGGCGTTCGCTTCTCTTCTGGCATTGTGGTCAGAAGAAACCGAAGCAAGGCGGGTAGAATAGCTGAATTCGTGGTACGCACCAGAATCTCCTTCAGGAGGACAGTGGCTGTGATCACTTCGAGTACGTTGGGCTACGGAGTGGAAATGTATGATGTAAAACATTTAACTTAACTGGGATATCTGACATCGCGAGAAACCATAGTTCAGTAGAAATATGCACATCTGCAACGAAAAACTTCACTCAAGACTACTGCCCATTGCAAGACTTAACATCACAAATGGGAACGAACTATAAGACCTAAGAGTCGGCAAGATACAATGAAATCTTGCATTTGTGTCTGGACCAAAATCTAAGTTGACTAATGCATAGATTGAATGCAACTCATCCAGCTGGTTTATTTGCAATTCACTCCCAGTAGTTTACAAAGTACGAGGTCTTCTCATATGGATCGGAAAATTTGGAGGCACGGGTACTTTGTGATCCTAAAGTCGCTTCTGGACCTAATCGGATCCGTCGATCTGCACATATAACTTGCCAATATAGCATCAGAAACTACTCAGTCGAACGGTAGGTTAAGTGTTAAGAAAGATCCATTGACTTCAACTTAGTGCGATCGCGTTCTGCCTGAATGTCTGTCCGAATTCAATTCAGTGGCTAACATATCATTAAACTCAATCTTAGGTTCGTGAGACAAATATACACTCGTTAATTAAAAACCATTTAACGGCGACAGAAGAGAGCATTTACCAAAATTTCCGACTTTACTTCTTTAGGTTTAAATTGTCCTCTGATTTAACACACATATATAGACCAAATTATTGATTTATTTCACTCAGCTGATTCAGGCTTGGTCGCAGTATTGTAATAAGAAAACTGGGGCCAGGTACAACGGCGGTACGTTGTGCAAACTGGCATGGCTGAAGATGGTACATGTGAGTGAAGGTTATACAGCAAACAGAACTGCGAGGTCATTAGGAGATCAAACGTTTAACTGAACATGTAGCATTTACCAGTTGAGTATTCCACACATTTCTACCCACAACGCACGTGTTTCAAAAATCTGTAGCCACGGTTTTTTCACCCAGTGTTGACAACAATAACGCTAATCGATGACACGATGCAATCATCAAGGTGATGGATTTCGATTAAAACATCTTCAGATCAGTGCTACGCAATTTAAGAAATTCACCTGCTTATAGGAATTACAGTTCGGATATCAATGATTTAACGAATTTGTTCTCTTTTTAGTTGGTGAGCCCGGCTGTGTGTGCTTCTTCGTGTACTTCCACACATATGTGTATGTAGGCTTTTCGGTCTGCACTTTAGTGAACCACTTATTTGTAGTGTGCAAACCCATCTCGTTGAGGATCACGCGATCTAGATCGATAGCCTAAAACCATCAATGCTGGTATCCCGGTTCCTGGTTCGTGTATTGATAGATTGCACAATACCATTATGCAGGATCTCGCCAAATGACCAGTAATGTAGACAGAAAATCACTAATGATCAGAATGCAAACCGCTAGTAAAAATGATCTACAGATTGCATCGATTTGTGAGCGAGGAAAAAACTGATTTTCCCTATAATTTGAATTGCATGCTTGTACGGCATCGTGAATATTTGCCACGTTTGTTCATCTTATGTTCCGGTGACGCAACTAGTCGACTTCTTTATATTGCCGCATGAATAAGGATGAAAACCATATCCACAAATGACCACTGAAACTACAATTCAGTTGTTGGACACTTTAAGTGAAGCTCATGGGGGTCATTTGGGATTTCGCGATGCGAAACCATTGTTCGTACATTTTTTCTCCAAGCAGTTAATTTTTACTGATCGGTATTTTTCCATTTGACTATCTGCAATCGGCAGGAACATGACGTAAGTATCACACGGTTATTGAATGTTACGCCATGGCCGAAAAAAGACGGATTCAATGATTCCGTTAAAATGGTAGATTAAGCTTAAAAATGCTTGGTTGCCGGCACGGTTTTCGGAGTCTCCAAACACATAATGCAGCACAGTTGATGTTCGATTGATTTAGTTCTTAGTTTACTAATTACTTAGTCTTAATGTATTTCAGTTTCAGTTCCTGTCAGTACACTGCGGTTACGTTTTTAAGCCCATAATGAGTTGGAACGAAAACGCCACATGCAGAAAGTCACGTTTAGTCCATACCCGGTAGTCAGGTCATGAACAACATGCCTCTAGAACGATGAACACCTACCAACAGGTTCGGAACCTTTTGTCAGTTGGTTCTTTTTCACATCTCTGAAGTACTTGGGTTGCGGTAATCGGAATGGACGCCACAAATTTGGCGGCTGCAAGGGTACTGTCTTTGCTTGATTCACTTTTGTTTTAGGATTAACGATCAGCCGATTGTTGCAAGCCAGAGAATAAAATTATTTTACACTCGATTTGCATTTGTTTCAAACCAGCAACACCGAAGCCAACAATAAATGAGTATTCGGACAGTCAGAAAATACTTTCCCAAGAGCTATTCCCTATTAAAAAGTTAACGAATTTCAGGCGTTAGAATGCATTTCAGAAGTTATGGTAACTTGTAACTTAGACGAAATACTGGTACTACAGTCAGAGTTATCTGTTTTATATGACTACTCCGTTCCATTCGATTAAAGATTTAATTGTCAGTGAGATAGCTGCGCAATGGATGAAAGGTGAAAAACATTTTCAATAACAGCTAGTCAGGAACAATTCAGGGCGTTTCCAATGCTTAACTTAGGCAAAGAGTGGCACTGTAGAATGTAAACCAACTGCTTGGTCCCAGTTGTGCCTTCAGCCCACATCGACCGTTTTCATTCATATTAGCTAGTCGAACTTCCCGTTCGCATGTTTTAGTACCAGCGCAGAAGAAGTTTTCGGCACAGTGACGGGCCGTGGCTCGGTGCCTGTTTCAAATTCATCTTTGTCATGCAAATATGATTCTTAATATTCTCGTGGTAATTAAAATAAATATTGCAAATGTTGAGTGAGTTGGCGTAATCCAGACACACCAACTGTAATTGGTTTGAAATCGTGTGTGGAATTACCGTCAACATGAATGTTGTGGCTGGCTATCTCCTGCGTTTCAGTTTTGATAAATACGGAGATAAGGCAAATCTTAAACAAGTTTTTGGACTTCACATGGCCGAAAAGAGATATTTGCAAATTTTCAACGTTTTTCTGCGCAAAAACTGATGTTCTTTGTTAGACTAAAATGGTTTAGTAAAGAAGATCCAATCGATACATTCAGTCTATTTAAACTACACTTCTTTGTTCAACTTTCATTTGCATGACCGAGAGAAACAGATGTTCAACATGCAAATCAATACCGAGGAATGGAATCGATTGACTATCAGTCTCATGATAAAAGGTCAACTCCCGCCACATACAATAGCCATTGGGTCGCGTAAAAGTAGAGATGACTGATGTAAATGAACTAAGATGGAGAAGATGAATGATGATAAATACCGATAAAATTGCTTTAGAAACCCAAGGGTTACAAAAAATGTTCTGTTTTGTTTGGTAACAGTCATTAATTCTTTAAAAAGACTCAACATTGGTCAAGTATGGGCTGAGTAAGTTATTGCCGACACCCATCAGATTGGCGAAGACATCTAATTTAACGGGTCCAATTGGGGTTTTGAGTGAACTAAAAAACCTCGCATTATTAGGTGCGATGCGCATTTAAGGATTTGCATTTGTCAACGACAGTTCTCAAATGACTGGCACTTGACCTGGAAAAGGCTGTCTGCATTGACCACAACACCAGCTTGTTACCAACTCTATCGACAACTTCATTATTCCTAGGTACGTGTCCCCATGGTCGTGGTCAGCATTTCACCGGTAAACGAATAACTTAGACATATGGGTGATCTGAAACACTACATATCGCTAGCAGTTTATCACTTCGCTAAGCAACTGTTTCGGAATGGTTGTTAGCCATCAATAGCCGTGCCTAGTTTCATCGGATTTCGCTGTGATGTACTCGGAGCTTGAATAAAACGAGTTGGAGTTGTCAATACTCATGCTGTTGACTAAAGAGCCAAAATGTTAACAGTTGGCGCAGATGAATCTTGATTATCCACATAGGGTTCGTGTTTTAGTTGGGACTGAAGATAATTTCGAGCGATTAATAACACGGTTTTAGCGTTGCAGATCAGCATTTTGGGTACTTCTTATCTTTTATCTTCACTTACTTTATTAGTGGACCAACAATGTGCATCACTTTCAGGGATGGCTCGCGGACACCAGAGGACTGCAGAGTAGGCTAGCTGACCGGCGGTGGAGCGATTCGAACTTCAGATGGAGAGGTTACGACGTTGACCGCTTGACCACCGCCTGCCAGACTGGTACACACAATTCAAGTTTTCTTCTTATTCAGTTCACAGTGTTGTCGGAAATGTAGGAAGAATACTAATACACCCTAGTGCCATGATTTAACGTAAAACGTTCAGTGGTCAGATTTGTCGTTTTCAGTAATTCGCTTCAGCTCAGTCTCCTCTTGTTGATTGTTAGCAAGCCAGGATCCATTGTTTTTGGGAACATGGAAATAAGCCTGCGAAACTTGGTCCCAAATGTCTCAAATGTAAGAAAAATTTCAGTTTTTCACCTTGTCAAGTAAAACTGGGAACCGACTAGGTCTAAGAACGCTATTGAGAGTCTCGTATAGTTGCTCTAGTCGGATAAAAAAATGACGAGGTAGACTATGCCTGTCGATTCAGTTAGCATAAATAAAAGAGATTATACCGCGGATGGAGTTTTTAATGGTTTCATTTTGTAATTGATCACTCAAATCCTGTCACGGAAACTATTAACATTAGGTGAGAATTTACGCAGAGGAATATGATGTATTAAAGCAACTCCTTTTTCAAAATTCCAGTTTAGTATTTTAGTATCTCGAGAGAAATAATTGGTTGCAACAGGTATTTTCGAGTCTACCTATGGACGGGTAAGATAAAGTAAACTTCAAGAGAAGACAAATGATTCTGCTCGGACAGGTACAGGATAATTTTTATTTAGAATAGCCAGTGAGCATCTCATTTTGAATGTGTGAAATTCCATTGTCATGAATCGATGTTTTCAAATCAGAATCCTTAATTTGTTTCTAGTCGCGCAAATCTTATCTGTGCAAACCTTGCCTGATGGAAGCGGTGATTGCAAGTTTTTATCACAAACTGATGGGAAGTAATCCGGGATCTTCAAGTGTTTCGTCAAGACAATGAGTTCAGAGTCTTTGGTGGCAAAAAATAGTGGATCTAAGTAAACTTGTGGACAGTTTCGTCCAGTAAATATTACGATTTGGATGAGTCTGAACACGAATTAGCAGTCAATAAACAATTCGTATTGCAGTACCAAATTTAGTCGTTCCTATTATTACCATCATCAGATATTGCATGGTGCATGAATGCTGTACAAAGAAATCCAATAGATAACAATCTCTCTGTGCCGGTGCAGACAGATTGGCTGCGGTTTAACATGTATCTGTTTGTTCGTTTTCCCTAGAATGACGATTAGATAATACTGGCCACCGGACACTTTGAAGCCAGGAAGAAGAATCGATCAAGAAGCGGGGAGCGATAAACGAAGGTGCACACCGAAAATGCTGCAAACTGTGTCACTCAGCCATTTCATGTTAAACCTCGGATTATCCAAATGGACCCAAATCCATAAGCCTTACTCATCGTTCAGGCCAATTCTATCGACAGGGATTGGAATACGACTGTGCGATATCCTCGGCTGACCTCGAAGATTCATTTTCTAACCATTAGTTGCTCTGAAGAAGAGTGAATTTCAATGGAATTTCTATCTGGTTATGACAGACTACATGGTCGGTTACTTGAATCAGAAACTAAGCTCTAGATTCCGAAACTCCGCCTCTGGTTTGAGGATTTCTGGGATGAACTACCTATCATTCTTCAGCAAATATTGATCATAAAACTACTATTCTAATGAGATACAACTAAATTCATTACGCAACTTAACATTGCTTGAAAGAAACCGTTTCGTTTCGAATTCACAAGTGAATTTAATGAAATAAGATAACGTTTGTTCTGTCCTCCGAAACTCAATTTCGAGAACCAAGAAAAACATTGTCGAAGACAATAAAAACGCGTGGTTTAATTCCTTTTTGATTTTCAGTAAAAGGTATGATACAAAGACCTAATTGTAATTAGTCAGGTGTTTTTTCATCGGTGCATTCAATATGCGCGTTTCCTTCTACGTCCCATTTAGAATTCACTCTCATGAGAGTCATCAATTGCAGACATCCATTTTTAAATCTGTCTTCGGAGTACATCCTAATTTTTCTGTACACTGAACTTTTATTGGACACTACCCGATTGTCTCGCGTGGGTTCCGATCATTTACTGGTCCTTATTGACTAGTAAAACAGCAGATGGCTAAATTAATGTACAATCACTGTCTGTCACGAGGGAGCTTTCAATCAAAATGAAATAAAAATAAATTTGAACTTATGCTATTCCACGTAACTGGAGAAAATAAAGAAAATTGCCGGAATGATGAAGTCAAAAATTCAAAGACAAGTTCTCCAGGGCTGAACATACGGAACATCGTAAGTTCTCCTTTCATGCCATATTATATTCAAATAATGCGAGTGTAGTAACGAAATGGTAAACCATAATCAGTTGGGCAATGCAAAAACATGTTAGGCATTCACAACTCGCGAGAAATCAAAATACATTGCTTCCACTAGACATTATTTAAGTTCATGAGTTATTACTGGAGAAATGTTTTGAACGCATTGATTCTCGTCCTTTCATTCAGGGAAATGAAGTCGACTGGGTTGTTCAAATCCTATAACTTTGCATTAGAGCAAAACGGCTGTCTTTTTGGAGAATTTATCTCCCATGACGTTAAGTGGTAAAAAATACCAAACTATAGTCAGCCTATTCATTTTGTTGGATCATTTCTGAACTATCGCAGTCATTTAGTTGACATTTGGAATGCATGGATCCACTGGTCGCTTATTCAACACGAAATGGGGCCCGAATTTACAATACTGAGTTTTCCCCATTTACTATAAACGTTCGACCGTTAACGAAGCAATAAGATGAAAGAGTAAATTAAACATGGTTCTCTTACGGCCATTCAGTTCTGATGTGGAATTCTTGTGGCTTTCGGTAAACATGCACCAACAACGATGCCTGACCAGGACGCTTGCTTGGGCCGTGAAACATTTTGGCTAAGCTCCGATAAAAACCAGGCTATTAGCGTTGTATCAGAAGTAATCAGGTACATATAATGTTCTGAGAACATCTAGATGTCGATTATTAATTCGATGAGCCCGCATTCACTTCGTCTACGAAGTATTTGCGGACTAATCTTTCTTAAAAATGTAAACGTTTTCTCTGTAAATGTGCAACAAAACTGATCATTCCTTTAGGAATAGCAAACCACATTTCCCATTCATCAGGAATGTTTCACTCTACAAAAGACAGAAATTCAAAACCGGGATGACTTAAGGTTTTAAAAATCATCCCGTCTGCATTGGGGGCTAATATGAACAAGGATTTTCCGAGTGACCAGCAGGTATGTTCTCAATTACCAAATAAGATTGCAGAACATAGATGTCAAACAAATCCTACCAGTTGATTGTTCTTATTCGAGAGTCCTTTCGCTTGTCGAGACTCATTCAAACCTACTCAGATTCGTTTAAGTGATCTGCAAACTTTGCAAACATTTATGTAGTAGCGTTGTGCAGAACTTCCATCATTAATTATTCCCGAAAGCACATATTCCGATCAATTCCCTCCCGAGTTGTAACTACCATACTTGTTACTCAACAGGTTGGAGCATTGCAGCGCACCGCAGAACAGACGCGTCGCTGATTACAACACCAGGTGATTTACATCGTTTCCACCTAATTAATCGGATCAGGCCATTCTATTGGTGCAATGCACAAACTTCTTATTGTGCACCGAGTGTCACGTACCTAATAGAGTTCGATCATACACTAAACATTACTGGCAACCGTAGCAACCAACTTGCGTCCTCAACCTGCAGTGACGTTCACAAAGGAGACCAGTGCACGATCTTGAATTGCTCTGACCAGATTGCGAGGTCATAAGGAACAATTGTGCTGCTTCTTCACTTGATCTTTTCTCCAACCCAGGAAGAAACCTTCTACCCAACTAGCCTACCTATTACCTGATCTCCTTCTCAACGGTGACAGTAACGGATCGAGTATCAGTTGTTAAAACCGCGTTTGCCTATACTACGTGCTTCCAGCTGACCTGTTTGGTAATCACTCTGAAGAGACGAGCGGTGATCGATTTGTAGGAGAATTCCCTCGTAAACAGTCAGACTAGGAAGGTTCAATGTGATGGATGGCACGTGTTTGCTCAGCCCCAATTGGCCAAACTCAGTCAGCGTAGCCCCATGGCTCAGCTGAAAGAGCACACAATTTAGTAAGGCATGAGTGGTCTCCAAGCCTGAGTTGAAATCCATTACACGGGAATTTAGAGAACCGAATAATTTGCAGTAAAATTATTAAGTGCAGCGAAGAGGTTAGTCTCAGGTGGAGAGATTTTGTAAGCTATTGGTGAGTCGGTTAACAGCAATGCAGGGGGTAAACGTGCAACTTCCTTATAGTAATAAACACTGCCATGTGAAAAAGAGTACGTGAGGTGAAATCAACTTCTGAAAAGAGGCACAATTTGACCGTCTGCCGAACAGCCTCTCAATAAGACGCTTGCCCTGCAATTTGGTACACGCCAGATAAAGTAAGATGTCAGCCAGTATGAATGGAATAGATATTGTCAAACATTGAAGGCTGGTCTTGCGCAATTATCTCTCACCAATGATCCTAGAAGATTGTTTCACGTAGCTTATTGTAAAGGGATATTGATTATCCGTTCTGTAAACAATTGATCTTTCTTCCGCGGTGTGACTGCACATGGTATCACGTTCATTAAGAGCTTCGTCAAAGAGGTGACGCTTCACTAAATTTCATCTAGCTAGAAAAATAGCCACGTTATGTGATCCGAATAACTGCTAACTAGGGCGAGGCAAATAGGTAATTGATTGACCACAAAGCTATGCGGGACACAATTTTTAGACCAAGTTGCTGAGATTTAGAAGCGTTTTATTCCGCTACAACGGAAATCAACCTGAAGCAAAATCGATCAATCTTATGAAAAATCCAACTATCATTTTTAACCCCGCCGTTCTTGTGTCATGTGCAGTGCAACCAAAGTTGAAGACAAGAGGACGTTCGCTCGACTGATTTGCAAAATTTGACATGAACGACCATTTTGAAACAGAGCGAAAGACTTGAGATTTGATGGCAACATTCTCAAGCTTACGAAATAACCTACTGATAAATACGGATTGTACACTAACTAACTAGAGCTGAGAAACACTGGAATAAATAAATCGGTGGAATTCGGCAGCAATGCCCATTATTAGGTTACGATTAGGTTACTAACTGAACGGTTGAGAAAGCAATGCTTACCTTGGTCAAAGCAAATCCAAGCACGGAAACAAAGAAACCTGAATGAATAAATTGCAGTAGGCTTGATTGAATCAGCGGATGCGCAACCTGAAAAAAATAACGATAAACAGAATTGTGGATTTCCATTTTTTTCGGACGTTTCATGTTTACTCTGTGTTCGTCAGCTTCACGGTAAAAAGGTTCAAACAGCTACCTAGAACGAACGTACTCATTCGAAGTACCTCAAATCAGTTACTCACGTGAATTTTTAAATTTTCGCCCCTGAGGGTTGTCTAGCAAATGCTAAAAGTAAATCAGCCGCTGAACATAGGCTCTTTCTCACCGTACTCTTAAGGCCACCTGGTTGTATCATCCGACTTACACAAAATTTTATCACATGGACTCATATAAGTCCAGGTCACGTCTATCTATGACCTAATGCTCATAGTCACAAAGTCTCATTCAGAACGTCAATAGTGCTCGTAGATACTCTTTGCTGAAGAGTTCATCTAAGAATTACAATTGTCACTAGTTGCACTGCGTAAGTACAAGGATTATCCCACCGGAAAAACATCGAGTTTGCCTGAGACAAGGATGCCAGTAACCGTGAAATTGGTCGGTCGGAAACTTTGTTCATCTTCCTATAGGTACAATGGTAATAAGGACTAAAGGTCGCAGAATATGCACGCCCACGTCCTATTTGCGTCCTCATTTGGCACATTTACCTCCCTCCAAACAGTATTTTTATAACGGCCAGGACTTTTACTACCTGTTGTTACAACCCACAAAGAGCAACCAATCTAATTACTTTCGTGGCCTTTTATTGATTCATGCTTCATCTTCATGACGAAACTCATCAGATTCCTGGAGGAATATAAATGGGGTGCATTATTTGTACAGGGGGACAAGCTCAGGCATTGAAAGGGATGAATCCTAAGCTGTTATTATACTAGTAACTGAATATCACACGGTTCGTCGATTGCTTGTCTGATTTCTCTATGAAGGTGGGCATTATGGAGTCTGTTTAATTGGCTGGGGTACAAATTCTCCAAGCAGGGTAGAAATCATCCATTCAGTGTAACTGAGACAAAAAATGTGGTGTGATTTTCGTTACGCGTTCAAAGGCGAATGGAGACAGCGTTCAAAATGAAGGCCAAAGGAGAGAGTGAGCCCGATAGACGGGGAGCTAACCGATCGGTGACCTTTAACCTAAGCAGGCCTACGTAAATCACGTGTTTGTGACGAACAGGCGACAGTCGTGTGGAACAACCAGAGACCGTTTGATCGCTTTTGCTTGATTAAGCAGGGTGGGACTGAACTAAACTTGATACGGCCCATTGAATCCGCTAGAGATAGCGACAGAGGAAGTCATAATATAGAATATACCCTTCATTAGCTGAGCGAGGAATCTTCTCGAGAGCCTCAGATACTTCGAAAATGAGCTATACCATCTTCGTGTTGAAATTTCACTCCGAAAGGGTACATCGTAGAATGAACACGTAGTTTGATTTCTTAGATTATGGTTCCTTTTTACTGTAAAAATTGAACACTACCGGTTGAATGCACAAATATGGTAGGCAAAAGATTTTTCCAGATAATGTCGGGATGTAGTTTGTGATATCTACAACAGAATGCCGATACGCACTACTGAATACGTGAAATCAACCCGACACCCCGATCAATAATGTTCAATCACAGCAACCTTTTTTTCTTCCACTGTGGCTAATCGATTACGTTTCACATTAGCTTGTAGTACTCGCTTGCGTCGGTTTTCATCACAAACATACTTTAGGCAACTTTTATGGCACTTAGAATGTTTCATTCATGACTAATAGTTTAGCACCCATCACCATCAGGATTGCAATCGTTCATATCAGGTGCTGATTGATCGATGCCAGCATTTCTGTGGAATAATAGTATACCTTTAATTAAATACGATTCCAATGTGCATTGATCGCCGGGTTTTAAAACTTCACAAGATAGATGTTGGAAACAAACCTACAAAAAATTACAAAACAAACCAAATTTGTCTAACTGGGTGAAACAGAAAAATCACCCTATTTTTGAGACATCCTACGGCGAGAGATCACAGATGATGAGTAACTGCAACCCATTTCTTTCTTAAAGTGTGAGTTTCTCATGGAATTGCTCCACATTTCCATCCTCGTTTCTCGTTGACCACTTGTATACCCGAAAGTAACATCACCTGGCTGAACACTAACGTGAATCAATAATCCAAATTTTGGAGTGGTTCTGAACAGAACGTGAGAATTACTACAGGCTTTATGCCACAGTATTTTCATGACCTATCTTAATTTCAGACATACATTTGCACTCCTTGAATACATATCTTTCATGACGAATGTGCTTTGATTTTCCGCTTAATTCCAAATACGAGTTTGATTTGCAGTGTGCAACCTGTAAACCGCCACACTGATTTGATTGAGTAGGTTTTGATGCTGACTGGCACTCTGACTGGGCTTTCGCTCACGCTGGTCTTTTCATTTCTATACTTTTCATGTCAACCAAGCAAAGATCGGTATCCCAATGCATGCTAAATGTCACATACACCATTGCCTAGATTTTCGTTTATCAAATGGTCGATTTCGATTAAAATGCTACACTCTTGCTTTCACGATCAAAACACCCACAGTCCTAGACGAGATCGCATCAAATCTTGGCAACCTGCGGTGGGCTGTATACGTCAGGTTTTGTCGGCAGATCCATCTTATTCGTTTTCTGATGAGTATAATCCGAGTTCAGTTCAGTAGGAGTGACCCAACTGTTTTTTAAGACACTTGAAGCTTGGGCGTGGCGAAAGGGGCATACCTCGTAGCCTTTACGGCCCACTACAAGAAGTGCGGGGTAGAGGAGTGGGAAGCCTGGAACCGTTACCCTGGAATTAAGAGTGGGATAGAACCCTATAAAGTCTCAATAGGTCAAGCGTGGTAACCAGCCAGCAAAGCAATCGGCCTATCTGGGATTCTAACCTCCAACCATTTTGGTGACAGACGCTTAATTCACTCTACCGCGAGTTCAAACTGTAAAATTAGTACTAGGAGTTCAACCATAACGAGAAAATTCTACCATCTATTTGTTCTGGTTCGTGATGCCATCGCTTGGTTTGCACTTCCATGGAAATGAAGCAATTAGGCGCTCCGGTAATAGCCGCTAAAGTGAAGTTCAGAATGTGTAATAAACCAGCTATGTACAAAGAAACCTGACCAATGACTCTTTACCCCAGTGGTTGGTAAAAGTCTTTGTTATTAGGAGGGCCAGTGAGAACTTTTACTGAGGTGCTACGTAGTCAAGGACTGATCAACTTCAACGTGAGATCGCAACCTACAGCAAAGAAGACTGGGGTGAGCAGAAACATGGGATGTAGGGAGACGAAAACGGCTATAACTAGGATATTTGAGTCTTACCTTGTTGACCGTAATCAATAAATAGACAGTTTGTAACTGACATCTGAAACAGAAATTCCTATCACCAAAACCATTGTTTGTCAAAAACGTTCATACAGACTTATCTGAATCCACGGTTTTCGCGAAATAGGTTATTCAGGGTACACTGTCCTACTATAAACAAAATGTACCCATTGCCCACTGCATACCCCTCCCTCGTTCACATTACAAACTGCGGAGTTAATAGATGAGTAAGAAGAAAATACTCTAAAAATCTAGAATTGTTTCATCCACCGGAAAACTTGGGAATAAAACATTTTGCCAACATGCGTGTCCCTATGAACGTGGTGGGTGGATAATGGTAGAAAATGACTCTGGATCTGAACAGTGAATTTGTCCGGAGGTAGCGAACTCCAAAGAAACGAGCACCGTTATGTTAAATTTTGTTCGTAGTTTCGACGATTTCCGTTGAAATTACTAACTGGTCCTATTTTCCAACTTTGATCTAGATTTCTTGAATTTTGATTAAATACACCAAAATCAGTTACTTGGTTAGAAGTGTCACTGACAATGATGACTATGTGTAATGATTAGAAAGATTGTCATATCCCTGTTCCAATTGAATAAATCTATTTTCCTCTAAGTTCAAGCATTGGTAGTGTATGTTTAGACAGATAATACGTTTTCAAAGTGGATACTGTCTGGGATGTGACCAGCGCCTGAGTATCTGACACTACTTAACAAACCCATTGACAAATGATACATGTCGTAAAAACCGAGCGCTTTGTTTTCGTGCTGCATTAGAGGTGGCTAGTTTACTATATGGTTTGGCTGGTTCTGATAGATTTATCCGAAAAGAAATAAAGGTAACCTTTAGTCTTAGACTTTGTTCATCTTGCCTAATGCACGTCTGAAAATCACTTTGTGAATTTTAAAGCTCCACTTATAGAGCAGAAACGTTTTCATGGAAAGATTTATTTTAGCCTTGATTTTTGTGGTGAAACGAATCTGCCACAGCAATTTTCATATGGCGAATTTACTTCATTCTGAGTGTCATTCAACTTCGAGTTTCGTCTGCTTCCCTTCAGCGACCTGCAGCTTTGCACCGAAAACCGATTACCACTATATAGCAATATAGGCATCAATTGCTCGGATGCGCAGTACGCATACGAAGATCTACCATCGCTTAAACCGAAACTAGGGGCGAACCATGCAGAAAATTTGCAGCACTCGTGGTATATCTTCATTGATAAAATGTTGTTGGCTGTACCCTAGATAGATACGCAACAGTTTCCGGATTTTGTGAAAAGCAGACACGCAACTTATGGTCAGAAGCGAGTAAGTGGGACAAAAGTTGGCAAGCTTCTAACAGGAATCTGGGCCACACTACCCAGAAGACATCAAATGTGGCCACAAAACGTGCAACCGTATGTTCTCTCGGATGATTCACTTCAACTTTTTTTGATAGACGTCTCTGGCAAACATATAAGGCTACTCAAATACGCTCAAAATTCTAGACAACTAGAAACTCCATACGATTCTGTTGCATCCTAGAAAGGACGAACTGCAATAACTATAAAGTTAATTAATTCAAACTATTTTCAAATGGATGTGAAAGCTAAATACAGATGACCAGAACAATTTTCCGCACACTAGAGTTATGAAGACATGGAAGGACAAATGTTAAACTTAGGACCACCACCCAGGGCCAAATGATTAGGAAAATGCACGCTGCTTATTGGTTGACTGTTAGCTGGCTATACTACTGGCTAAAATAAGTTGACAGTTTCCCTGAGCTTAACACTCAGAGGACTTTACGGTTGCCAACGAGACTGCTGAAAACTCTACCACGGTATTCCTGATGTTTGTTTATAATGCTCATTTTTTTCATTTTAGATTTTGCAGTGTCAAGAAAATAAAGCAATCCTGAATTTGTGTATATGTATACATGTCATATACATATACGCTTCTAACTAGTTACAAACCAGGGGAGTGTAGTGCCATGCAAGTCATGAAGCGAAAAATAAACATAAGCAATCAAAGGATAATTTGCACGGAAGTTTGGATATATTTTACCGTAACATAACCGCCACTGTGCAAAACTTAGAGCCATATCCAACATAGCTTTCAATCAGTTGCCCGAGGTTCTCAGCCATGCAGTCATGAGTAACCGACAGTAGCAATTTTTGACGTAAGCATTTTGAGGAACCGATGCACCGCACAGTTTGGCATTCGTGCTGATTTTCATACAACTTTGGGGTCGGGAAGCAAAACAAGGCACAAAATTCCATGGGCAGAATGCGCAGCACGTGCCCCAGATAACGAGGCCAGTTTAGTGATATTGTACCACTAACTGGGTATGAGCAGTTCAAAGTGCAGTACAGGCGTGTTTAAACCGCGGTATTGTTTAGTTGCTGAGATTACCAAACGCGCTGGATAATCCTCCGGCATTAACCATCAAAGACTAACCCCGGTTGACATCCGTGGTGCGAAAAGTCCAAGTCAAACAAGCTCATCGAAGCACACCACTTGTAGCAGCATTGTGCACCATGCCTTTTAAACTGACATAAATGTTTTGCCTTCTCTGCAGGTGACGTGAATTTCGAAAGACCGTTTGGACCTTAGCTATCCGATTTCCACATCTTCTTCAATCCTCCCGGCAGCCATCGTGCAGCTTCCTAGGTAGCAAAGTTCACAGAAATATAGAAACTGCTGGTTTTCGGGAATGGGCCCCTGGTAGTATTGTAAAAAACACTTTCTATTTACAAGTGCAAAATACGCCATATCATGACAGAAGTTAATTTGCCTAGGACGCATAGAACTGCAGCAGCGATAGCACTTGTTCCGTTTAAGTCAAATATGGAAGCTCAGCGCATTTGTTCGTGCCTTTCTTGGAATGCCGTCGGTCAGAAAATTGAAGGGAAAGTTGAGACTTGGTAACCCTGATACGCACCAATTCCGGTTGCAAAACAAGGTAATGATCAGCCAAATGCGTGTACTCGGTTTGATATGAAGTTTCAACAGTTGGATAAACTTGCCACAATTATCAGGCATTTCCCGTCTAACAAGGCAACCGGCCCTGTCAACGGAGTCCAAGAATATGATTATCATCGGTCCGGGGGTACATGTGATGGAGTTTTAGTATCTGATTGATGAGAAAAACGCGATCGATGCGTCCGAGGTTAGGACGAAGATCTGCCTGTTCCTCATGGACCTGTTGTTCGTGCACTGGTGATAACCTATGGAAAGTTTCTGGGGCTAAAATGTCTGACGTTGCTAAAATCAGGCTTATCTTTCGATGATTGTAAAATGTTTCTGGCCCTGTTCTTTTATATAGGAGTGATCACTGCACAGGTCCATCTGTGTAGAATGCATTCGTGGAACCAGATCCCTGCGAAGAGCCCAGTGAGCACTTTAAAGTGGAACATTCTACTATATTCGAAAAGTCAGGGAAAATTCGACAAGGCCAAGAAATTTACGATAGTGCGGAAGATAAGGTACCCGATCGATTTTCCTCCGGTTGGTAGTATTGTATAGACCATTCACGGAACATTTTCTGATTTAGTGGAATGACTGTTTAGAAGCTCTAGAACTGAAGGCAAAAAAAGCTGTTCTTCGTAATTCTCTGCCCAATGTTATATGAGCTCAGTTGGTTGGCCGTTCAACTCGTAAAGCATTTTACCCAATCTTGGCTATCTTTTGCCTGCGTATCGAATGAGCTGGAAAAGTTCCTGGACATTTCCAGTGGTAGTATTTTGTTCCCTAGATGTGACGGTCTTTGCCTGGGCGTGCAATCAACTTCCTTGTAGTGTAGCATCGACACTGTGGTGGTTTTTGTCTCCGTTATGGATATTCAGGCATTTGTCTAACAATTCGCGATAATTTGATAAAATCTAGTTAGTGGCCGTATGTCATGAGACTACTCACTGATTTGTAGCGTCCTGAGAGTATTGTCAGAAGTCCGAAAAAATACCATGTGTGGGACTACTTAGCTGGAAAGTAACCTCATCGTTGTAGCTCTCCCTGGTCGATATCATTTAAAGTTGATTTACGTCCGTCCGTCGATGTCAAACTCGTTGATTGATGAAAAACTCAACTATGAACTACATCATACACAAGAACGTGTATAAAACTTCGATTTTCGTTACAATAAACCCATAAAGAAAGAATGAACTACGGTAATAATAGCGTAAGACTACGTGACCCATTTGTGTCAAAGACTGATTCGTAAACACCGATTTGTGCCGTAGTTTGTACCCGAGGTTCGTGCACGAAAAAAAAACGGACAGCTGTTAGTACGCAGATAGAGTAAGTGATTACCTTTTTTCCGTGTATCGATGGCTAGCATCTCGTCACCCTTTTCCTCCAAGCATTTGCTCGTCTGGGTTGTGCTGATCGATTTGGATATATAGATCCCCAGCCAGTGTCACTACACCCCAACGAGACGAAGCAAGGGATCCGATATGCTAACAAAAGCAGTCCTGCAGCCTATCCAAACAAAAAATCTCAATTTATCTGGATAGAACATCATCTGTGAGCTCACAACTGATCACCAATTCAAACAGCTTTGATTTTGTATGATAGATTACGCACTGTTACCGAAAGCTGTTTGAAAACCGACCAAACGCTTTTCAGTTTTGATGCCAGATTCTAGTTTTACCATTCATAAAACATTCACTGTTGGTGGTTAGACAAGAGTTAAGTTGTTTTATTGATAAACATTCCACTGTGCATCAAAAACTGTCAGGTATTTCAATGACTCATCTTGATTCTAGAAATCGGTCTAAACGACCAGAACACAGCTCTCGACTACTGACCTCCAAAATCGATTCACAGAATTCCAGGGCACTGTAAAACTCGGTAAACTGTTTAGACGTCTGTTCTCGTTCTTCCACTGTCTGAATCAATTCCGGCCACGATTGGGGGTAATTGTTTGAGATCAGCTCGCGTGGAAGTTCCGCGTACAGCGCGGCCAGACCGGTTGCAATGACCTATTGGACGGGCAAAAATGTGAATTCGATAGGGCGTGATGGTCGTGCAACTGATTATTCCGATTAGTTAAAAAACGAAGCCAGGCCTAATAAGACGGCTCATGTTATCTCCATACCTAACAGAGTATCCGGATAAAAGTGTACAACACGAAAGAAAAGAGACTGGAGAAAATGTAGTTGCAACGGTGATCAAATTGTAGAACGAAACTTTGTGTTAATGATTATGAACTTCCAAGAGTCCGAAAACACGAGTATAAATGATTCTTTATTTCACCTTATTTGCTAAGGTATTAAAGGCTGTACTTGGGAGCAGATAAAAACCCGTTCCGCGATGCGCCTTACTTTTATGTCCCTCAACCTCAAAACCGAAGAGTATGACATCTGAAGAGGAAGAAAAAGAACCAGAAACAGAAGCGGAAAGGAATCCACGGTAGTCGCGGAACAGGTTTGCCCAGATTTTTTTGGCTCTGAGGATTTTTGACGCAAACCACCTGCACCAATTCCCATATTTCTGCATCCAAAAACTGTTTTCTTTTGAACTGTGCACACTTCCTAGTCTCGCATGACCAAAAATGTCAAACGTTGAGTTAGCCCGTGAGGAAACAGGAACTCTGGATTCTTCCGCTCACGTTTTACGCGATTCACGGATTGTTTGTCAGGTAATTCTGGGAGAAATTAAACGGTCTATCGGTAACCACTATTGTTTGTTCATGATAGAAATAGTGAGATCAGACCCAAACATCAGAAGAACATGTGACGCTGGCGGATGTAAGGTTTCACTTGAAATCTCAACGAAATATGGATATTATTATTATTATTACTTTATCTACTGTATTTTTCCTTTCTTTATTTATGATACGGAACGCAAATTGTTTTCACGAAGAGAACTGTGGCCCACTGAAGGGAACCAAATGAGAAAGCCAGCTGATGGTGGGAGAATCCGGACAGGTAGCCTGCGGGTAGAAACGTTATCGTATGAACCGCTTGACCATAATCGGCCAAAGTGGAAGAATTTCGAACAATATTGGGTGGAGTAATAATGGAAAAACAAGTTTAAATAGGCGTCGGTGTTGCGTAAGCATCAGTAGTATATTGCTCAAGTCGGCTGATTAGCCAAAATATCATCGCACACGCAAGTCGTTAGTCCCACCGACAGAACCTTCACCCGCACTAAAGGATTCTGTTTCCAGTTACTGGTTTATATCTGAAAAGCGATCGTAACAGTATCAACCGTGCGGATTCGGCTACTTTTTCAGTAACTGACTGATTACTCTTAAGTTTAACCTCTTGCGGAATTATTCCGCATTTTCCTCTCAGCAGCGTTTTGCATACGGATGGATGAACAAAATTTCCCCGGAAGAACATGACCGGTTTCGCGGTTACTGCCGCTCTTTCGGTATGCGTACCCGGTGCTTTCCTTTTCGGTCATCCCCAAGGTTGTAAACTGTTCTGTTAATCTGACTCTAGGATCTCATTTAGATCGTAAATAGCCTGGGCGGACGATGAATCCATGCAGATATCACACGGTGCTTTCTCGGAAGTGATTCTTTGTTTCAGTAATATGCGAAACATACTACAGAAAAAAAAACCTATATTTTCGGGCACTGTGTCCTCTTTCTAAAGGTAAGGACGAAAATCCTGTGATGAAAATCCATGTGATTCTTGAATGCATTTACCATCCATTCACGCACTTAACGATTCAAATGAAAATCTAGTATTCCGCACTTTGTTCGATCGCTATGCCATATCTAACAGTAAGTTCGAAAACCAAACTGATCACTGGATATCGGTCCACGTTACTTATTAAGTTGGTTTGCGGTTATGACGGAATTAATCGACATTATGCAAAAACTGTTTGATCTGTTGTCCGACTGAGTCACCGCCAGTATGTTCCCATAGGTCAGAAACGTGGCCTATCTTGTATGAGGACAGTATCGTGCACCTAATCTAAGCTGTACCAAGTGCCTGTGTATTGTCCCAAGATTTGCGAACTCTCTTGTTGATCTTTTCAAAGAAAGATATGTCCTTAGAAGGTTCCGAATGTTTGTGACCAAAACTAACAGGACTTGACATGATTTCGAACTAAACTTGGAAGACAGTATAGTTTGAAGATATATCATTGGGAGTATAATGTGTTCCCCCATTCAACCATTACATTTGGGAGGGTGGAAATCGATGTAACGCACCGAATGGCGCTGCAATCAAAATTACAAGTTGTGCTTATAATTCTCTAGGCAAAGCATTTTGTTTTTATCTCACTCATCATCTAAGTCCTTCATTCATGAAAGTACACCGGTCTCAAGAAGGGGTTGTGGTCAACAGATGGTTGACCGGTGGAGGACTTCATGGATGGTGGGAGGATTTGCACCCGCGACCTTCAAGTCGAAACATTTTAACGTTGACCTAATTGGCCATTGCCGAGAAATGCAACCTGAGAAGTTCGAGATATTCTTCTGGATACGTTGTTCAGCTTCTGAGAGCATTATCACATCAGGAACACGATCGCCAAACATTGCCTGTCAGCACACTGCATAACCATCCGCGAATGGTCCGGGTCCACCGTTGTAATTTCTCATAACTTGGATGGATACCATTTTCAGGGACAATGGCAACTTGGTTAATAAAACAATATTACGTGCTTGTTACAGTCGGTGTGGACCAATGCTCTCCAGTCACGTTTAATTAAAAGGGCTGCACTGCACAAAATCCTCTGATTCCACTGTTTTTTTTCTATAAATGTTAAGAACTGAGCAACTGGAGCTGATTTAAGAGTCTAAAAGAAGTAGTGAACACGTTTCTATACCGGTTGCACTCAAAAACATCAAACATGAACCAATAAGATGGATTGAGCCTAAATAATCCGAAGTCCGAATAACCTTGCCGGGGTGAACGAAATAGAAGGGTGAAATTGGTAAGAAAGGTGGAAAAGTTTTCGAGATTTCGTGATCGCTGGTCTTGAAGTCCAAACCGCCAACGTTTCAGTGTTGGCCAAGGTCCAACGTCAAAGTGTCGACGAAGGCTTCGAACGAAACATTTTCCAAGTATAATGATAATTCATTAGCAATTCTCACACTTAATTAAAAAGGACAGCTCCTGTTTCGACGTTATTTCCATCCAAGCAATAGTTATGATGGCTACCGTTAGAAATATCCCACATTTTTCGCATAAGTTTACCACAGACGTTTCGCTCCTGAATCGTTTAATAAATCTCGTTTTCTGTATTCGTGCACGTAACTTCGTTTCGATTACTTATGCTCAAGATTTTCGCTACAAATTACTTTCCCCTTTTGACTATCAATGATACGTCAATTAAATAGCAATCCTTCAGTATCGGATTTATAGAAACGTTGTTGTCTGGTGTCAATGGAACGGTATCAGTGTATTCAGTACCATATTAAACGAAAAAGCATATCTAGCATGCAATATCTAATCAAACTCGAGGAAAAGTTTAAAAAAAGTAATGCTAAAGAAAACAAGACAGGAAGTAGTTACCGAGCTTAATGGTATTTAAAAAATGACTTAGTTTCTTATTCTTTCTTTTCACATATACATACCCACATTTGCCCACAAACACGCAGTGAGCATACGCATGTACGTAGGTAATTGCGCAAATTTGTGTGATGGCATGAAATTTCTCTGGACAAACTAGCAACGTACCGGACACACAGAACTGTTTTGTGCCAAGCTGTAGCTGAAATCTTCATCTTTGTTTGAGTAGGTAGCCACCAGTAAAAATGCATCTCTGGCTTGCCATCCCAAATCGCCCTCACGAAAGACAAATGGGATCAATAAATCAAAGATGGAATCAATATTGCATGAACTGTCATGTGATGTGAAACTTATCGATCGTTCGATCGATGTCACCACAGTGTCGGAAGGGCCAGTCGGGTTTGGATTAACTGACAAAGACCAGTCGACCGCATCGCTGGCATCTGTGTGCATTGTGTTCAATTCATGTGCCGTGTGAATCGAGTCAACATTCAACGGGTTCAGTTTTGAGCCCATCTGGTTGCGGCAGTCAGCCACAAGTCCCATGCTTAATCGACGGAAAAAGGACAGATCCTCGATCAACTCAATTCCGGACTCTCGGGTACTAGGGTTCTTCTGATAGGTAGGATCGCCAGTTTCCATTGATTCGGTAAATTGCGCGCACATAGCAGCACAGACCGAGTTCAAAGTGCGAACAAGCACGCGTTCCACGGATAGACTCGACCGGATAGCGCAATGATGAAGAGTAGCCAGTAGTGGAATCACAAACTGGAAGCAAATTCAGATGAAAAATGCCAACTTAATAATAAAATATGTGCCGCAAAGGCACAGGCAAACAACCACCAGCTAAATATAATTTTCTCTTAATTGAACCCAAGGGATTCGCACTGCAATTCAGTATTCCAGGTAATGTAACTCATTTACAAGACTATCTCAGTTAATGGTACTTGGAAAAAACTAAAAGAGAACACGTTGGTAATCTAAAGCATCATACTGATTTTTCATGCATCTATGTAAATCAAAGAAATTCTTAACACATAGACGGCTCCTGCATATCAAAAATTTCCCACTGGTATGAGGAATACATCAGTCACCTTTATACTGAAAAATCCGGATCATGGAATGAAAGTAACCGTCGTGGATTTTTAAAGCAGCTACCTCCAATATCAATCAGGTGCCCAAAGAGAATGTAAAGAGCGGTCATGGATCTTGTCCGGGGCAAATCAAGTATTTTGACGAGATGTATTTAAAAAACAACTTGTCCGGACTTCCCAGTCCCTAGTTTAGTTTACCAGCAGTCTCTGTTGCTCATACAGGGACTTTTCGTAACCATGTGGAAAAACTCACATTCGCATGGTATGCAGTGTTCTCCTCCGCCATGTTTGTTCATGGTCTTCGCAACCTGGTGGTAGTTTTGAAGTCATATTAACCGCTCAGGCCTCTCCGCTGAGGCTTGACGGCTTTCTATGGAAAAATGTGCCGACAAACTGAGTTTGAAATTCGGAGATGCAATCAACATGTTAAATATAGCATCTGGTATAGTAGCAATCGAATGATGACTCTTGACAATGTACTAATAACCCGACTTTCTCGGCAAGCTTAGAAAAGACCTAAGTTTGTGTTTCTTCCCCCTGGTAGTCTCACCACTCTACTGACATCGGACCGAACTGATTCATTCAAAAGAATTGTCTGCGAAGATTCATATTACTTCCTCCGAGCCTTCATCTACTGTCAAAATTGGCCTATAGGATCAGGAATCCTTTTTGATTTTAGTTAGATAGGAACACATTTAATACCTTTTTGAACAACAGAACGATATACTAACTTCCTGCTGTTGTTTTACGTGGCACACGTTTGGTAGTTATAAATCCCCCACACGTTTGTACACGTAAAACTGCTCTCTGCATTTGCCTGCTTTAAACTGACCAACCTTAAAGCTAGCCGTTTGTGTTCTTTAGTCTTGGTAAAAATGTTTCACGTGTATCGAAACAGCTACTAAGCCAAATTATATCACTCTCTAGCTTAGCAGCAAGTTTTGTAACAAAAGTCAACTTTTAAGGATTTAACAAAAACGAACAAGGTTGCCTATTGACTTTAATGCGATTTGCTCGACCAATCAATGAAAACTGTTTACTATGTCGGGAAGGTCAAATTAAAACGGGCGAAATCAACTAGAATGTATACCAACGTTCTCTCAAACGCCTCCCAGCAAAATGACGATCTCTGATATAAACTGCGTAAATTTCACTGGAACATGTCAAAACAAACAGTGCGCTTGTTTCAGTGACATATACTTTCCCATCTCTCACTCGTTGGTGAGGGGTGAAATGCTGCGCGCTGATTGGACCGAATTATCTACTCCGAGTAAAATCAAACTCCAGCTACATGAGAAAATTAGCTTAAGCAAGTGCCCGGCCTATAAGGTTCACTGTTTTATTAAAATTACTGTTATCGGTACGCGTATTGTTGTCCGGAAGACAAGGCGTGTTCCACTGTTGACCCGCGTTTGGGGTCATCAGACAAAATGGGAGATGTCCTGAGTGATAATCAGTCGGTTAACAGATCAGCCAGCTTTTCCCTTTAGAATAAAACCTTTTGGAGTTAACTGTTTGAGTGACAGGCTGGCGCTAAAGACAAAGCTAAAAGTACAAAGCGAAAGACAATCGGAAAAACTAAGGAAAACTTTTAAATATCGGAAAGCTTTGGTGTGAATGTAAACAACCCCGTCGCATAAGACACATCATTTATAAGCCTATTATTTCTGCCGCGTGAAATTCGTTTTATTTCTATCGCTCTGTTTTCACGCATTTCATTATTCTACCTTTTAGTGTGTCAACTAATTCATGTGCATTTCGAGTATTTTTGAATAGCTCCAGAAGACAAGTGTCTCCGTGATTGGGTAATCGTTGAAACAACGAGCAGGCAAATTATAAACTCAGCGTGCACCCAGTCAGTCACGCAAAAATACAGGTGACAATCAACCATGACTATTAAGTGATTTGCAGCATTCGCGAAGACCAACTTTTCACATTTAAAGTTGAGCATCTGAACTTTTAATACGATCGTGTGTGTGCACACATGCATGCAAATGGGAAGCTACACCGTCCTTGTGCCTCTGAGAACAAGAGATTGCGGTACTTTCTGATCCGACAATAACAAACTGGGGAGCGACTCAGGCTGTAAAAATTGTAAAACATCCAGTTGATCGAGCAAACGCTTTAAATGTGAAAAAGATTTCCCGGTTTATTGTTTGAGGTATCATTGTCCAAAGAACAAAATTAATCTGTTGTCGTTAAAGGAGTCATTACTGTTGCACATGTACAAGCAGCGTCAAGTAGTAGGCCACTAATCGTTTAACGACGCGAAGGTTTGTTGTCGCGATTGAACATCAGTTCCGAAACCACGCAAACGCCTCAGTTTATTGTAATGCATACTTCAACGCGCTCGTATATTTCTTACGGTATTTTAAAGACATGATAAACAAGCGACTGATCAGGGTTCAAATTTTCTTCGCTAGTGTGCCATCAGTGTCATCCTAGAATATTTTTAGTAAGATGCATCACAGGCAATCTGATACATTTGGTCCCTATTCCATCATTTCAAGCAGTTGCCCATTATTCAAACAGTCGGCTATCAAACAGTGTTCTAATGTTCGTCAAAATCTTGGGTAGCCTAAAACGTGCAAGCCTAATTCGTTGTATCAGACTGACGCTAGAATACTTTATTCACAACAACAGTTTGAGTATATTTTTTCTTGTCCTTATGGCCGTTTTGTTTTCCATACGGCTTTTCAAGTTATGCTAGAAAAAGTGTAGTCACCTGTTTAGTCTCGTGATTTGGCACAGGGTACTGAAACTTGTCGAATCTCCGGACTTTTGAACAAATCTGGTAAGATTTCATACTATTTATCTCTATCAATAGGAGTAAGATTCCCCTGAAAAGCTTATCTTCCTGGGCTAGATAGCCGTTAATACTTGCCTTCAGATCAATCCAAGAAATCAAGTGGATTATATATATATATATATATATATATATACGGCTTGAAAACATCCATGATGCCAAAGCATGACTGGTAAAAAGAACTTTACGGCAAATGGACAAAGAAGGGCAAAGTAGTAAACAGCGAGAGGACAACTGCTGTTTTTTTCACCAGCCTTGTTCAAAGCGTGCAGAATAAAACACGAGGGGATAAGTAATGGGCATGTATACGCAATACGTATGCAAGCCGTCGAAGGCGACGTAGACTGAGTATTTCGGTCAGCATCCAAAACACTACAATACCCCTCGCCATTGATCACCCGATGTTCCCAAAAGAAACAAGCAACGTTTCGGAGACATTGGTGGTCGAAAACAGGAAGTCGTGGGGCAGCCTCAACGCGGATGGGCCAAGTCTTGTAGCCATAACGGCGTCGTCACAAGTAATGCAAGTTTGCAAAAGCTGCTCTGTTTTTCGCACTTCGTGATGCCACCTCCTTCAAAATACGTCCGCATGGGGTGCTCGGACTTTCGTGGCGCTTACAGCTGTTAGTAGCCTTCAACTGATCATCTTTAAAGGTGAGTGCAGTTAGAGGCTCCTGCCAGTCTTGAAGAAATGTCTTCCAGTTTGAAGATACAAAACACATCGTACCAGGCTACCCCATTTACTAGGCAGTTCAACGTGAGCTGAGTTACTTATGCATTGTAATTCAGCAAAACCATATCATTGTCGTACTCTAAGCCAACAGCTCTGTCCTCTTAGGAACGTTCATGCAGTCCGTCTAAAAGATCAAACAAAGTGTTCTATTAAACGTCTTCTATGACAAAGTTAAAAAGAAATAAGGATAAGTATACCGCAATTTACTGGGGACGATGAAGGGTGGCAAAAACTGGCCATAATTCCCAACTCGACCTAACGTACAATGATGCAACTCCTCCATGACGAATACATAATTTCCAGGTACACCAATCCTTAAAAAATAATGCATTAGTGCAGACCTATCACCGGAGTCTAAGGCTGCGTGATTATTCAAGAACACGTTGATCGTTGGCCTCTGGGAAGCCAAACGATGCTCTACCGCCAGTCGGGGGGTAAAGATTTGAGTGCCGCATCAAAGAGCAGCACGAAATATAGCCCGCTTCTTGCGAGTTTGCTATTTGTGCCTGTCGTACAATCTGACAATAATGAAGGACGAAAGCAGTTTTGATTCTATCGTAATTAGGCTAATTCTGCACGAATCCTTTTCAAAGACGAGAATAATAGCCGATTCCTCCTGCGAACAGGGAACTTTATCAGACTATCAGAACTATGGTAAATGATGAAAAGTTCACTTCCAGGCATGCTGCAAATGAATATATGAACAAAAGAAATATAGATTGAACAGCAAATCAAATAGGGGGACAACGCGGAGTAAAAGCTTTATGATTTGGTTACGGACAATCGAAGCACAAAATGAGCAAGCACCACGATTACCTGTGCAAGGAGATGGGTGAGAATAGAAAATTCGAACATGATTGGTTAACATATTGACTAATTACGACCGTTAAGTATGCATGAAGCTACCATTCTATAGTTAGTCTAAATCTTCATTATCAGTGTCTACGCACACCCTAACTGAAGTCCAAACCAAGAGACAGTTAAATAATTTCAGTCTTACTTAAGAACAAGAGATCATTTTGATTCAGTTTTAATTGATAAATCGAGAATTAAGTCAAAAACAACCACAGGACAAAAATAATCAATACAAAAAACCAGTTTCGACGTTAAAACGCCAATAGGTTTTGCCAAATTTCAGTATTTTTTAACATATTTTTTCACTGGATCAAGCGGTGAAAATTGGAATTGCTTATTCTGAGATCATCATAAAACTGTTGCTTTTACTGAGTTGTAAACATTTAGAATAATCAAGAAAAGTTTATTTGAGGTTTTCATATTTAAAACCAGATTGGTGAGAATAATGGTAAGTGTGCGGTACTGACGGACGAAACAGCTCTTTTAGGATAGATTGAAAGCCATATTTATGAGTAACTGTCCGTGGATACTTGAAACAGGAAACATAGATTCTCTAAACAGAAGTATTTACAGTATGTTGTTAGGACTTGGAGCATTATTTGTCATCGTTGATGAAATTTCCGGTCATTTGATTGTTATTTTAAATCCCGAGACCATCGTTAGGGTAACTGCCAGTATTCATCCATAGTTTGTATATCCGAGCAGTTGTCTTGCACCCGTTAATTTTGTCTCCGATTACGCACAACAAAAAAGCAAATCTATAACACAGTAGTGCTAGTAGTTTTAGTTAATGCAAATTTGTGTACAAATCTAGGGTTACAAAGTCGTTGGAGATTGTTAATCACAAACCATTTGGAATTAAGTAGACGTGCATTAGTGAATGATGCTGAAAACCATACAACGTGGTGCGGAAGTGCATCTTCATTTATTCTCTATTATTTTCTCACAGCCCATCAAGCTAAATCACAAATAATAAAAACTAGAGCGAGAAAACACTCCGTAAAAGTAATGTGTAGAAACACAAACACCAGTTGCTTCCGTACTTAGCTACAGACAAAATGGATGTATCTGTTTTCTTTGGTTGTGACCTTAAAAGGTAGCCTTATGACTATATTGTGGTTTCCAGTGCTGCGACAAACTTCGTTGTTACAAACAAAGCAAACATTTAAAATTATTGATCAGTAAAACTACGTTTTCAAAATTTTAATAACTCGTCATATCAGATGGGTTTTATTTCGTTCAAAGCCACTAGTTGAGTTGTTTTGGACATGAAGTGCAAAAATCCCGGGGTTTCCTTTTTACGTCGGCTCAAAACCCAATAAGTCACAGCTATTTGAAAGCAAGAGCACTTTTCCAATTTTTCTTTTTGATATTTGTTTTATTTTTAATTGCTTTGATAAATAGATAGGCAGGTATAAAGTTTATGCTTTACAACATTTTGCAGCAAGATGCAAAATTTAAAACATTTCCAGAATTCACCTAATATACGGGAAACCCTTGTAAAAAGCAACCACATGAACCTCAACTAAATGTATAAATTTCACAGTCAAAGTAAACTAGCCTTGGAAGCTAGAATATTAGTAAAGGATTTGTGATCTAAACAAAGTATTAGTTTTAAAACAACTAACCTCCTATTAGCACTATATTTTTTCATGCGCATGACCCATCGGTGCTAAGGATGAGCACACAACACAAGAATAAGGAATGATAGTGCCAAAATGGAAAAAACCTAAAGCGGCTACACTTATCAGCAAGCCAGACATTATTAAGCTCTTGTTTGTTTTTTCCTTTGAGTTCAATACGTAGCTATTCTTAAATCAAGGGTTTCTGGCATCTGCCCGAAGTTGTTGAAGCCAATTAGCCTCAGCTGAGAAAATCGGCAACATTAAAAGACCGTTCTAAATTTTTATTACACAGAAGATTTACGCTATTAAGTTACCACAAGTATCGTTAGCAAAGGTTTACACTATGATTTAATCACAGAAAACTCACGTTTGGTCTCCTCAGTAAACTTTTCCGGTGAATAACCATAATACAGATTTTGTCTACAATAAAGGAATGCCAGACCTTTGGCAACGGTCTGTCAGACAGTTATACCTTGTCTAACATAGGAATCTGATGGGTAACTGTGACTATGGCCGTCTGACTAAAGTTTACAAATTAAACAGCGCGGTTAACCAAAAGTCAACTCCACTCCAAAGATTTTCACTGATGGGTCGCAAGAGATGTCACTGAGATCCTCCTGTTTACCTTCCAAAGCCAAAAACCTGTGTATATTTCTGATAGCTCAGTTCTAGCAAACTTCAACTTTATCTCCAAGATAACATCTCTCATTTCTGGCGTGACATAAAATCTTCCTACAAAATTTGTTTCAACTCATCACCAATGCACAGCATCGTCGACTTTGCTAGGAATTAGAAAGTCAAATTAAAGTTCTATTTACCTCATTAGCACCAAACTGCGAAAAATAAAGTGGGTATATTCTGCATTTGTCAGTCATTTTTAATCTTTAGAAATAGTTATTATAATTTTGAGCTCAAATAATTTTCTGCATTCTTCAATTATTACAAAAAGCGTTTGGCAAAGTGATCAGTGTTTTACAATTCTCAATGGTAGATTTAAAGCCCAGAAGTGTTTGAGTCTGATTCAGTTGCCAAAATAAACGATAAAGTCGATTAATTAATTGGTTAACAACACCCAATAAAAACTTATACACAGACAATCCTCATAAAAAAATCTGCGACGAAAATGAGGAAAACCAGTCTGCTGTAAAATTTTACGTCCCAAAGGTATGGATGTCGCTCTTAACATTGTCATGTATAATTCTGTAAAAACAAATAATTCGAAAACCGGGAACGAAAAGCGATACTGCCCTCACTCATCAGTAATTTAAGACAAAATATACTAATCCCCGCATCTCACTAACTGCTTTTTGTTTCACAATTTGTTTCTAAATATGCCATAGATGCACATAAAGCTACTTGCAGTGCGATACACATTCCTCTAAGGAAATTTGGCGCACATAATTACACCAATCTAACGTTGCATATGCTACTGTTATTGCACTTGGGTGTTAATCTGTAAACGCCTTCAGATTGGATAACATTTGTAAACAACTCAGACGTTACTTTGTATTATTTAGGTCGCCATCCATCATTATAAGATACAACATCGAAGCATTACTCATAAAATCAAGGTATAATCATGAGCAGTCATCTGAGAAATCTTTTTGCAGTAATACTGCATTGTGAAGTCTTTTAAAAAGAGAAGCTTTGCTACCCATCGTGTGCTTTAATTAACTTGCTTTTTGTGTAGAACTACATAAGGTACTTAGTAGAAGTTTGTAAAACAACGATCGCTCGCAAATTTCTGTGCTCTTGCCACTACGCGAAAAAACAAAATAACTAAATTGTCGCATCGTCCCCCATGTATTGCTGTTTCTTTTACGGTACTAATCAAGGAGTGCATCAGACTAAGTATTTTTAAAAAGTGGGTACACGTTATTATTAATCCAAAGAGAAATGACAGGACATTTCTTTAAATTTCGATGAAACAACTACAAATTCCGTCACAACTTCAATATGCCGTTAATATTAGCTTTCTATGTATGACGGTAACCGCGAAAACGTAGAGACGTTTATTAAAGTACGTACCATACAAATTTTCTAATGATTTTATTCTTTATTCTATCATATCCTATGACGTGCAGAACAATGTAATATGCTTCTGGCAGTCAACCGTTGACAAAGTTCTGATGTAACCATTGCGTTCACAACTGAAACGTTAGTTGCCTGATGGTCTACAGTCGAGTGACAATGGGATAACGTCCAGTTCGGACAAAATTCTACATCAGATTGGAGACCTTATTGTGACAATTATCAATGTTCATTGGTACCAGATTTTTGTCAGCACATATAGTGTTCATTAGTGACACCCACGTACGAAACCGTCCAGTTGGACGTTCCTTAAAGAGCGCACTTCCGTCATATACATGGGTATAAAGTCAAAATGTGACCTTCAACATGACGCATTTGACTCTCGCCGTTAATAATATTTTCCATGATTAAGAAGTTATAAGAACTAATATAATATATATTCGTCCACCTTGAATACAAGGTCAGTCATATACCCCAACTGAAGACATATATGTACAAAAGAAAGTCAAAAAAAATAAAACCGCATTTGAAACTAACAGTTCTAGTCAGCTGCTGAACTCCTTAGAGTTTTGAGTTTTAACGGTTACAGGTTTAGTTCCAAACGGGTTTACATCATTATTCTTTTACGGCTTACTTTTTGTTTCCCATGGGGACCTAATGGGTGCTAGATGAAGACTACTTTGGTGCCTGGACGCCAAGGTGTACACTGTGAATCTGTACATTCATAATAACATACTTTGGCAGTTTTTGTTTTTGAAAACACAAGTCTCCCGTAATAAGGTTACTTCTGAAATCCAAGCTTTACTTTTAGGGTAATATATTGGAACCATTCAGTGTTTGTACAAACCTCGGAAAAAAAATGCAAAGAAAATTACTTCTGGATATCTTAGATATTGCTTTCCGTCACCAGTGATTAAAGTATCATAGAACTGAAGCTCTTTGGCTTTGAATGCTTCCAGGTCAGCACCACAAAATAGGAAGTTCCAACGAAAAATAGATTCGAACACTCCAAGTCTCAAAGCAGCCTCAAATAGGATATCGTAGGACGTGTTTGCTGGACGGTTGGAGATTAGCAAATTCGCAATGCTATTCAATGAGGTCAAGACTGTTTCATCTATCGTTGGAGCTTTAAACTGTGTAATAGCTAATGGAATACACTTACAAGTATCGACTCTTGACAGCAACGTGAACCACTTTATCTTCAAATCGTTAATGAGAAGCACAATATCTTCCTCATAAATGTCTTCATCCATTGTTTTAAAATCCAGTAAAAAATATACACAGCGGAAAATTCAAGTTCAACAGATAGATATTAATTGAATACCACATTCTCGAAACATTTGCAGATTCATGCAGCGCGCAGGAGAAAATAAACTGTCGACCACTCACACAAACAAAAAAAGGCGGATCCGTACCCAAAGTCTTGTAGCGTCACACAGATACCCAAACGTTTCTTGATAATTCTCTTATCATTGCAGATGACTCAACGCTATTCTGTGACGAAAATACTAAGGGACATTTTGGCTTTAACCTCCTTTTGATGTTCAGACCGGATTCGGGATCGTACCATTCCGGCCTCTGAGTGCCTGGCACTCAGAGGCCGGAAT
>LUCM01003951.1:0-11068 GCA_008360955.1 Fasciolopsis buskii
CATCCGTTCGTGCTGACTTTCAACTAAGTTGATTCTCATTTAGCACTGTCTTACAAAATATAGCATGGTCCAACCAATAGTTCACGCAAATTTGTTTCTTAATCGTCTCTTTCACTTGGTTAACATTTTAATGGGTTTCCCGAACACTACGGTGTGGCTCTTTCTTTTATACTTCATTCCAGTTCAAACCTCGATCAACGAGAGTATGGAAAAAAACTAATCTCGAAGTTCTTTTGGCAGATTAATGAGGTCCTCGTCACTTCAGAACATCTGAATATTCATTGTTTATTCTGACTTGGACGGCGCCATCCCGTCGGTGCATGTGAGTGAAATCGGATCTTGGTGGGTTACAGGATTTATTTTTGAAATATACGGAAAATAAAATATATATATATATATGGAAATATCTGCAACTCAGTTTGCAAATTTTAGAGGTTAGAAGGCGTTATAACTCGGTGTACGCCTCCTTACTTTTAAACTATATATGTATGTATATTTGTAGTATTATATACTGACATGAGTCAAAGTGTCTAAGAATGAGCTTGGTTATCGTGTTGTTTTTCTGACGAAGCTTATATATTTCCATACAAAATCTGAGTCCATGGATGTTATTGCGAACAGTTGTATCCATGCCTGCGTTGGGCTTTCATGCATTTTCCATTCCACCTAATGAATAAAAATAATATGCATTTCTGAAAAGGATTTTTCTTTTTTCGGATGATCGGCATTTTTTTCTTATGTAAGCAATAAATAACTTCAGGTGATCGCAGTTCAACAGAATTGGGAAGAGAACTACTAGAGTTACAGAATCATGGAATCAAGACACACAAACATCTCTTTAACTATGCTGTCGGCGTTCTTGCATAATTTGCTCCATATCCTCTGTCCCAGTTCTTCTGGTATCGCGTATGTTTTAGTGGAAATCTCCTAGCAGTACATTATCCAATCCTAAAGGTTCACCGGTGGGCAAAAATTCTCGATGACTACTTGACCTTTCCGAGCACTTGCCGTATCAAGATCAGATACAGAGAACTGATCAATCACAGATAAGCTATGCCCAAAAGCGCGTCGGTGTTGCTGTTGTCGTTGTTGTTTCAGATGTCTCAAAACCAACGTGAGTTGGCTTTTTTCCAGTTCACATTTCCCAAGGTCTCCAATAGGAGTCCCGAGCTGTTGAATCGCCAGTTGTCCGGAGGTTTTTCGCTGGCCGTTGTTTGACCGTCAACTGTTTGCGATCGGAATTGGAAATATTCATATCGACCATACGCAAAGGACATCGTCTGGCCGGACTTTTTGATCTATATCGGTGATGATCCGAAGACGGCTGCAAATGACTGTCGTTCAACAAGGATTGAAATAGATGGATGAGATCGTCTAGTAGACTGATATCCGATTTCTGAAATAAAATAGGCTGGACTTTAAGATAAGATAGCTTCTAGTTTACATTTGTATGCAGTTAATTAAAATCGGCATCTAACAAGAACGCCTCTAAAATGATCCTTTAGGTGATATGGTGCTTTTTCCTAGTGATCTAGTGGCAAGACAAATAGGTTGATTGTTTGGTGCTATCTCTTAGGTGATGGTGATCGCGTGGTTGAAATCACATAATTTCACCCTTAAAATGGTAGTTTGATTCCTGCCTCCACTGATCAACTTCCCACCTGGTAGTCATGAACTCGTACTTGGAAACTAGCATGGCTCAAGGTTCCAACCATATAGTAAAAGCAAAAGGCAATGGCTGCAGACCTTACCACATCAGTGTTTCCATTTAGATGGTAGAGCAGCGAGCCTCGAAGCTCATTTTCATCGAGTGTTATACAGTCCTTAACTTTTTTTTCCAGCTTTCACACCCACTGAAATTCATCTCAGTTATAGCTGAATGAGGCCAAAAACAAGCAATGCAAAACATTCTGAAATTGTATACTTAAGGCACGCAACTTGCAGAGTTTAACGAATACCTATTTTATTTCCACCGGATTGTGATACGTTGAAGTGAAAGAGCCAGAAAAAGATCCGCGAACGTAGTCACATCCCAAGTCATGTAGAGTCTTTTCTTTCAGTTTCGATGATTTTTGCCATTTATATCAGATCAAAATGCCACACTACTCCAAACAATCATCCCTACTCAATCTCTACCGGGGTCGACAGCATGTCAGTGAAATCAACTGGTTCTAGCTGAACTAGTATGACGGTGTAATTTCGTGGAAATCTGTTTTGCAGCTTTGTTTACCAGGATTCATGTTTAATTAAGCTTCTTTCTGCAACATTCGGTGGTTGATGTCGGTGATAAATCACTGACTAGCGGAATTTAGCGTTCATTCGGCTAATCGAATCTCGCCATTTTCAGTGTGCCCACCACAGTTGTGGAAGCCAAATAAAGTATGGCAACGAAGTCACTCGTAGGAATGCTACATCTTGTCTTTTCATATGTTCGATAGCTACGAAATTTCGAAATAAGAATGGTAGCGACTGATTTGTGTGAATTTTGACTAATCTGTTTTCCAGAATGTACAGGCCGTTTCCTCCGATTTTAGCTGTTTAGAGTTTAGTAATTTTAGTGTTCAGAAAATAGCAACCATTTGTTGTTCCTTAAGAAAAAACAACATAGAATAGCTTAAGCAAATCGGACCCGTCACGATTTTGTTACTAAATTCTGTTTCGCTGGAGCAACTAATTTCGAACACGGAATTCTTTGGGATTCCCCTTTGGAAAGAAAACAGTAAAGCGTAGAGAAAACCCACTGTCCAAAAACACTTCTTCTGAGTCCCGAACAATCCTTTCAGACAAAAGGCTCGTTTCATCTGTCGGTCAAATTATCCGATTAATGGCGTCGTGTCTAACTGACATTATCTTTTTTCGTCAAAATTGGATTACTAGATCGAAGCACAAGGTAGTTACGATAATGTGCACCGACAAAATTTAGTAATAGAAAAGCTATACTCCAGTAGAATCATCAAGTAAAATTTTCCGCTGCTATGGGATTCAATTAATCTATGCTTGTTAATTTTAAAAGTTTGACAGAAAAGCACTTCAAATAATTCATTGAGTGATAAGGAAAAGAAAGCTATCCGTTTTTATCTGTATGTTTACCTGTTCGGCACCCAAAAGCCCGCGGACTCTGTTCAACTCTCTTCGTTCCAGCTGACGTCTGTATTTCTCGATCAGTGCTTTTGTCATGCCCATCTGAAAGCATCGGTGGAAGTGAGCCGGAAAAACAAACATGAAAATCGTGTCATTCGGCCAAGCTAGCTCCCCATAAACCAATAAATCGCGTAAAAACCGTGATTAATTGCTGTTATCTAAAATGTTTTTTCCAACTAATGTCATTTAAACAAACGAATAAAGCAATTTAGCTATTAGGATCCTTGAATGCTAGGTGTTTATTTCGCATCTCTTGTGTGTATATGGCTTTCTCATGATGACCTATTCCCTTTTCAGATGTTTATGATGCATTGTGATACTGCAATATGGCTACTGAAATAATAAAAGTAGTTCAACTCTAACGGCATCAGATGTGAGTTAGGTTCGCAAGGCGTCGAACTAACGGTGCGCCATGTGAATTGATTTTGTGAGCCAGTTTTGAGAAAGGTTATCCACAATAATCGAAACTTCCCAAAGCTAACAATTATTTCGACCACTCTGTGTTGCCGGACAATAAAAGTTTACATAAATCAACTCTAACCCAAAAATTGCGGTACCACAGTTCTCACGAGCTGAACTTTTGAACCTGCTAGCGGTTCCGGACCTGGACACTTAATAACAAATCTCGATTTAGAAGCGGTTCTCCAGAACATTTACCGGCTTTCTTCGCTCCTCTGAAGGTGGCTAGCAATTAAACTGATGTCAATATTCTACTTATCTGGTTTATCATCGGTTTTATCTTAAGTCGAAACCGGGGGCAGCAGAAAGGACTTAGAGGTGCAGATATTGACGATCGGGGTTTGGTGATTTTCCAGGGCAAACTACTAAAAAGCACATCCTTTTTCAATGTTGCTGACGTTGCAGATCCGTTCCCGATATTGCCTTTGATTCAGATTTGAATAGTGTGACAGAAACTTTTATATTTCCACCCAAGTTGTATCGTTATTGACTTTCGACTGTCGTTCATAGTCACTGATAAAAGAAATATATATAAGACAGTTCAGTTAACTGGTGGCTTGAGCTTGTCTAGCCACTACTACACACATTGTTGCATTAGTCTTCTTCCTCCCTCTGCCTACGGTGTAGGCGAGCTGCTCCAATTTCGTGAAGTTCCGGGAGATCACTCCATTATTCTCCTAGGTTGTGATCACTCGCGTTCGGTGATTACGAGCGTTAGAGAATGAAACATTGTGTCTCCATTTCCGACGCATGTCGATATCCGACCAATCCGCCTGTTCCGTTTTCAAATGCATCTCCAGTCATGTTGTGTGACTTACCGGTGTCTTCTTGCGCTGAATCAGCCGCCTTTATTCGCGTAGTGTTTCTGTAAATTAATTACTAAAGGGTCTATGTCTCATGTTTTGTTGTGTTTTCTACTGCTAATTTCATATGCGTTTATACGTACTCCTGGGAATTTCAATCGATAGTGAAACATTACAGAAACCGTTTACCCTAAAAGTGATCAATAAGTTGATTAGTGCCTGTGTCTTTGGCGGATACCGGTCAGAAGTTGAAAGTGACCAATTTATACTGGGTGTTTTAAGAAGTCCGCAATGTGTAATATTAGATATTCACTGGTGGGTGATTTCTCTGCAGGCAGCCAAGCATTGTGGGTCATGTTCAAAGTCTTGCCCTAATTAGGTTACCTGCGTAGAAATCTCTCGATGGGATTCCAGTACTGTACCCCGGAGACCCTTGGCTGTGCTGATTATTAATAGATCCGCACCATGTCATGTTATGAAGTTCAGTAATCCCTTGAGGACATACCCGTTTGGCCTAAATGGTTTTGCATTTCAGTTCCGGGTCCCGGGGAGTATGTCTTGTTGATGATTTATACCAAAAATGAAACAGCCTTGGATGCTTCCATGGGCGTTGCTACCGCAATGTTGAGCAGTTTTCTGTACGTTTGTCGTAATCAACGTTCCACAATTCAACACGAATAAGCAAGATCTCTGGTTTTCCTACCCGTTAGTTTTGTGCACTGGACACTGCCATGGGTACATATACAATCCTGTTTATTGTGCCTCAGGAATTTCAGGTTTTGAGTTTGAGGGGACCAGTTTACGATACTCTGATTAGGGTGCCGCATTCATGTTCCGGTTAAACCTATTTTGAACTATTTAACATTTTACAGAGAATTCATAACAGAAACAGAACAGATTTCGTCTTTCGAATACCGGTTCAAGCTACCAGTAGGACAGAAAACACTACACATTGCTGGCCTAGAGAAAGCTAGATTTTGCTACCTCAGCCTTCTATTTTATCATGCAAAACACTTGATATCAAGATAAGACAAGTTTGCCTATCAAGGGATTTGTACTATTGTTCTACACGAAGTCGAAAATTTGTCAGAAGAAAAAAACGGGGATTGTGCAGAAAAATTGTCTTCTTGTCACATCGTTCGAGAAGTGCACGTATGTTTATAATTTGCAGGGCAATGAACAGGTCATCCATGAACCTGAGAGTAGGCCGGCAAATGTGTTCATGTACACTAAGTCACTTTTTATATCTGTGGGAAGCAAATTTCAACACGTCAGTCGAATAAGGGTTCCAAGTGGTTCTTTGCTATAATTCCAAGTAATTATCTCACATGCTTGAAAAAATGTCATATTTCAATATATTCCTATCCTCATTTACCTCTCTACCTATCGTCTATGCCACCGTAACACCCACCCGAGAGCGAATGAATCTTAGCAAATCTAATAAAGTTCTCGACCTAAAAATTAAAATGCCGAATGGTTTGGAGCAAGGCAGTGGTTCCGATAGATTCTCGAGGAAATAAAGGCCGGAAAGATGTGGTTTGCCTATATAGCAACTGTTTAGCTGGGACAAAATTGTATAGTCCCTAGGCTACCGTGTTATCTGCACTCTCGGATGTAACACGACGAATGATTCTTTGGTTTTTGCAAGATTTGGATTGAAAATAAGTTTTCACGGTTAATTTTGTTTGAAGTGTTACAAAGCAGAATTCTGATCAAAAGAAAGTGGACGATACCACAAGGGTACATAAACTTCCCTACACGGGTTTACACACAAATGGAGCAAGTCGGCATTCCCCAAAGTGGACGTTACATTTCAGAACCGCGAATCTTTAACATCCTGAAGTATTGACTTATCAATGTGGAGCTTTTAACAGCACAAATTTGTCTTCCGTTCTTTCAACCGTGCACTCTTTCTCTATCTTCAGTTTGCGTGAAAATGAACCAATATAGTGGCACGAAACCGTTCGAATTCAAAACTGTTGTGCCAGGATGAATCCGAGTCATACAATGACATCACGCTCATAACGAGTCTTAAGAAGGCAGCAAGCTCCAAATCAGTTAATTTCTTATAGGCCATGTTTTCAGTCGAACAACACAACAAACTTCAGCAACTCACACGTGCACTGATAAGAAATCTCTACTCATTGAAGATTGTTTTGTGCAATATCCGGACCAGGAGGTGTTATATGGATTACGGAGTGAACGCGTGGCCATCTTCTTACATGAAAGGCTCCCTACTGATGTCCAAGTGTTTCAATGCGTCGTGATCAGTTTTGTGGACCTTTGTGTTGAGGCTCTAAATCGGAAAGGTTCTTCTGAGTTACCCAAGGTCAAAACCCAAATCCACAGAGTGCAATAAATATATATGTATACGGTACATATATAAAGAGAGAGAGAAACATAAGTATGGTACTGGCTACACAGTACAGACACGATATGATAAATGTCGGAATTAAAAATCTATGCATTGAAAAGTAGTTGGAGCCAAAGAAAATGAAGAAGTGGGTAGCAAAACTGCCGATTTCTTTTGATTCTGCATCGTCAACACTCGGTAAAAGTAAGTTCCATCTACGTTCCGTTTGCAGATCTTGGTGTATCTTATCAGCGCATTTATTTTTGAATCTTTGATTAAACTTTAGTCAATATGGACGCATTCTTGCTTCGGGGGTGGGTTGCTAATTTACTCTTGCTCTTACTTGCATACTTGACGATTAAATATGTCCGAGAAAGATTCACGACTGGTGTAGATGTGAACTGCTAAAGCGCACAGCACAGCAAGCATAACACGATGGAGTCAGTCACTCTGAGCGACAAGATTTGGCTGCCTGAAGTTATAAATGGATGGGCGATATATATGTATTGTGCAGCTGAGATGCATTAGACTACGCGCATGAGTCTGGTGTTTATGAAATATGGTAGATCGTCCCGGATTCGCGTATCTATTAGGGTTAATTGATTATGCACGACTTAACAAGGACGAAAAAGCTATTCGATGATTGTGTGGATTTTGATTGTGATTTGGATAGACAAGTAACGTAATTACCCACTTTTTACATACATATCATCATATACCAATTACTTCATCTCAGGTTAAAATGCATTTCAATGACTTACTTTCACCAGTTGTCTCGGTTCCAGCCACAGTGAAGCGGCAGCTGAAACGGGTTTTGGATTTGTTGTTGGATTTCGAAGAAGTTCATGTGTGACGTCTGCCGCTTTCTTGAGCACCTGAATCCTTGTTAACTTTAATTGACCAATGATGCGTGAAAAAGAACAAAAATAATTATGAGTGTTCCTAATGCAAAGCAGTTGGTTTGTACGGCTTCTCCGCTTGGGCTTATTTTATTCAAACCCAGTTTCTTGAGATTATGATCAGTTACGTCTTTAAGTCAGTCACTAAAGCACTAAGGTGTTTTTCTCTGTTGCACTGAGATCACTGTGACCTTGAACAGTTTGTCCATGAGAATGTGCTTCCCGATCTACATGAAGAACGGAAACAAATAAGTCGTTACGTGGGACAAAAGCAAACTTTACAAATATATTTCGCTTCTCTGGAAGACACCATCGTGTAGAAAAGCTGGAAGGTCTTCCATTAGACGTCTGTAAGCAATTTTATATACCCAAGATACAGTGCTTACAAACAACTAGAAACTCTAGCTCACCGTACACAAAATCGAGGATAGGTTTCACAATTTCACATATTGCAGGTGTAGGGAACGTGGTAAAGTTTCGCGTCCCATTTCATACCCAATTATCATTCAATGATAATGTTCAGCCCGACCGCATGGTAGACACCCGTATCTGATTCGTGCACAAATCACTTACTCACACTGTTTATGTCATGCTTATCATTTTCAAGTAAGTTAGCTTGTTAACTGTTGTATGACTAGGCCGCAGATGCGGGGATGCTAGCCTTGACTGGGGCAGACCCAGACTCACTAACCACAGGTAGGCTTTTTATTGGAAAAGACTTTGCCCTGATGAAGAGCACACTGTAGTAATGACAACACTACAGTGCAGTGTCTCGTCCCTAAATGGATTCATTGTCATTCCAGTCTTTTCAAAAAGTCGTTTTTTGTTAAAGACATGAATCCGATCTCGCATTCGCCCTCTTCGCTGGAAACCAGGAGTGAACACCATCTGTTTTGAAATAAATAAAACCAGTAGATATCAGAATACCGTTCACTGGTCCAAAGACATTGGCGATATCATGTTTTGCACGCAGATTCTCTGACCTAAGGTGAGGTTGCTTATTGCCCTCGGATGATCCATGTAGCATGGCGAGTAATCGATAGTATAAAGCCGGTATGTGAATGGGAAAAACATTTAACTACACTTTTGTTAGCATCGCATAAAAGCTGCTTCTTATTCCCTAACCTATCTCATGTTTCGGTTCCCTCTTCCATTCGGGTTTCAGTAGACATGGATAAAGATAATATCTAGCACCAGTATTGGTGGACTGTCTCGTAAATTAATAACCGACCAAACCATCAGTATAAACATCACGAAGGAATTAGTTTAATAGACATTATTCATCTGCATCATTCCCCCACTAATTATCTAGTACTTACAAAAATTGTGCACAAGAGAACCAGCCAGATTTCTGACCTGGCTAAGGTCGTGCTGAACAAATATCTACCGTAAGACAAATCTTAGAACATAGGTACGTATTCCATGGACCCGTGCTCATCTTTCTTGTTATGAAGGTGACGTTCGATTTATTCGAGTGAGTAGTTCTTCGGCGAGGCCTCTTTTTGAAGTCACCTGAAAACTGATTTCGCTTATTCAGTCTCTGCATGCAAGCAACGGAAGCCGAATCCGAGCTTACGGCTGTCTTTCACTGGGAAAGTGAAGTTTGTCACTAGGATGGTAACGTCTATGGTCCTATCCTCATGTCGGAATAGGGGGACTGATATTTACTCCAACAAGGACCTGCTCGTTGGAGATTTCGAATTAAGAAAATGCAATCTGGTCAGGCACATTAGTAATGAGCCGACGTTTCGGTGACCTTGAGTAACCTTTCTCATAGGATGACCGCCTCGTTCTGCACTTTTCCCCGAGGCAGGTAATGTTTGGGAAACGGTTCGAGGTGAGCAATCGACGGCATAACAAAACTTTGCCCAACGAATTGGCCTGCTTTTGGAGCAGTGGTTATCATTTAGTTAGAGATCACTGGATCACCCTCCCCCCTTCGAAAAAATGAAGGTTGAAGGCAAAAATGATGCAGATCAATACTGCTGTTGATGAAGCTTTTGTGTTCACAAAATTTCCTTTTCTATATAATTGTTCAACTAACTAACTTTCTCCCTATCTTTCACCATTTCCGGTTCTCGTTTTTCCTCTTTAGTAGACTGTGGTGTGAAGTTGCAAACAAAACTGGAAAAATAGGTGCAAGGTCGTCAGTCTTCTGTTGGCCTGCGGCCCCTTCAATGCAAATGAGGTACAATGTTGTTCCACGAATAAGGGAAGTAAAAAATATAAATACAAAAACATTGCAAAAAACAACCCTATAGGTTGAACATGTTGAAACTGATCATGTTTTGTATGGGGTTTACACATTGTCGTTCGGCCCCGCAGTCGGTGCACACGGTCGGTTTGTAGAATGCAATTTGTATCAGAGTTGATCTCACGCGTAACCGATTTGGTTTCCTAACTGTTGTTGCAAGCACATATCCATTCCAGAATTGTTATTACAATTAAACAACCGATTACTGAGTATCCGCACGGAGTGACATAAAGGCTGTGTCGAAAAATCGATGCACTGTGCGTTGTTTTTAATAGTCATTGATATTACGTTCATAAGGCAGACTTGTTGGTAGACACTGCTTCGGTTCGATCGGTTATCCAGGGACACTTGTGTAGATTGAATAAAAAACGGGTCACACGGTGACGAATATCACGTGCACTTTGTGGAACCATCGGGTCCGAGAACCGCACTGTGTGAAAACTGTCGATCTTTCGGAATATAAAATCACAAAATGGCAAAGCTCGATTGAGATTATATACGCTTTTAACCTAACCGACCTGTTTGGATAGTGAAATATCCCAACTGTGAAGAAACTATTCGGAAAAAAACATCTAAATTCGTAAGAAGCATAACCAACATTCTTTGTCTCAAATAGGGAAGAACTGAAAAACACCATTTTACAGCCCAGTAAAATGAATCGGATTTTGAATAATGAGATGTGAGCAATCGGAGCTACGAACAACCGATGGGAGCGCAACCATGTTGCAATGCGAACTTATATAGTTCTGCGAAATTCCAGATTTTCTGATCACGGTTTCAGGTTCCTTCCTAATTGCATTGTAATAGAGCCATTAAGGGTACGAGGTGCGTCCGCTCCATAAACTTCATGCACAAGGTGTCACATAAAGGACAATACAGCAAAAAATATGCATATGAGGTCACAAGCGGATATCCTACTAAGTAAATACAGCCAAGTAAATTGTTTAATGAAAAGTAAATTCGAAGCATCCATTTCAAAATATCTGTGCGGCGATCCAGAACCAAACATACGACCGGATAAAAAACGTTGCGCAGATCAGTAAACAATTTATCATAGAAACCTCATCGCTCTATCTATCCATTAATCTATCTTCATTTCTAACCACACCTATCCGTCTATCTATCTATCAATCTATCCACTCGTGTCTATCCATCTATC
>LUCM01003951.1:12557-40407 GCA_008360955.1 Fasciolopsis buskii
TTGTGTTTCTATGCCTAACAGACATCAGAGGTTCTGCGAGATAATAACGAACTGCCAGCTTGTTGGAAATGCCCGTTTGTTTAAGCAAATTGATAGAAATCCAAAATCGGCCATCAGACATACGGATCCGGCAATACAATTTCGCTTGTTACAAACAACCAAAAGATTGAGCTTCCAAAATCACTCAGATTGTCTTGCCAATCCTAATGTCTCAAACATTGTCTACCAGTTCATTTTGCAGTTGCGCTGACGCATACATTGACAAAACAAAACGGATCGCTGCTTGACTCCGCGAGTGTCAGAGTACACATCGAAATAGATGTCCAAATCCATGATGCAACCCACCATGACTTCGTTGTCGAACTAAAATCTCCAACCTCCTCGATCGCGAAGCGTCGGGTCGCATCAGGTCACAAGGTTGACGACTCAATTTTTCCAGGTACTAGTGAGCAATTTAAGCCGCAAACAACTAGCCTTCAGTGAGGCTGTTTATCAGCATGTACCAATCATTGATATGGGCCCAGAAGTGACTAACCAAGAATACTAGTCTGCCTTGGCATTAATCCGGTAACTGTGCATATGAAAGGCACCATCTAGCTCAATCCACTGCTTTGTGCGCAATCCGTTGTGCACAAATTCCAATATTTTTAGTTCACGATCAAAAAGTTTAAACGGAATCCTTGCATCTGAGGGCAATTTTCTTCTTTCTGTCGTGGCAAATTGGATAAAGGGGACGCAATGCTTCAAGTTTGTTTTTCTACTTGATTTTTTCTAAGTTGACCTTTGGCCTTAGAAGAATGACTTTTGGCTTAAACAGTTAAACTGCCTTAGTTCTGTGAGTGTGGCAAACAACTTAGTTGGTGCCTCCAAGCAGATGCTGAAAATCTAACAGTCCCGCGTATGAGCAAACCAGAAGAATGCCGATGAGTACGTTCGTTATCCAGGTTTTCTCGCTAACGGCAAATCGGAAACAGGCACCTTTGGATCAAGTGGTATGCTTAATTAATCACAATTAGCAACGGCTAAAATCAGATGTTACTCAAGTGAAGTGAAAAAGCCAGAGAAGAACCACCATTGCGAGATTAAACAGCGGATTTGATATCCACGGAACTTCGTGAGAATTAGCGCGTGTGTGTGTGTGTGGAATAAATGGGAAGATGAAACGGAGAACAATGTAGAACAGAACAATTGTTCTAACCACTATCAAGAACGCATTGGAATTAACTACAAAAATTTCTTCCATTGAAACGAGTCAAATTGGCTCACAGACCATCGAAAAGTTCAGAAGCCTCATGTTATAACCAGAAGAACAACTCAGAATCAGAGATCGGAAAAAGGTCGTAGACAAGGCCACGTGCACGAGATGAAAAAAGCCCCATTTCCGTAAAAATGGAAGAACCGAGGCAATCCAAATCCAGCTACATAAACTAGCTACAATTAGACTTGATGTACTGTCTCTTTTATACGATCAATAGGATAAAAGAAGACACAAGCACAATTTGGATAAAATCACAATTTTGGGCAAATCAACCAACCGACATACGAGGAAGGTTTTGCTCTTTGAATTACTCGATCTACAGGCATATGGAATTACGATTAATAAACTTAATTACTTCATGAACTAGTGATTGCCGACGACACGAAAGGCAACAAATTCATACTAACGCAGTAGCCTTGGTTGTGACAAAAAATAGACAGCTATTGGTATATGCGGAGCACGAAACGATAATCAGTAGAATGCAATTGCATGTGTTTCGTTATGCCGACAAGTTTGGCAAAGCCAATAGACATGTGAAGATTTTAAGCTTTTAATAAATGGTAATTGCTCATCATTATTTATTCTATTCTATAATGCTGTATAGCTAGTCTTTTCAGAACAGTAATGCGAATCGCACAACTATCACATTTTTTTAGGGATTCTGATCTTTGATTTCGACAATGAGGAACTTATGAGAATGAACAATTTGAGATAAGAACAACACAAGTGACAGACAGAGTTTGAGACAGAGTTTTCATTAATTGAATGTTTTCAAAAAAGTGGGTTTTTCGTTTCTCTTAGAAATAATTGACCTTTTATTGGAAGAAAACAGTACTGCAGCATTTTCGTGCCATCTTTATTGTTTACTCGGCTGTGCACGTTTACATTGGGACAGTGTCCATTACACTCTTGGAGAAGTTTTAAAAGATAAAACACGGAACACGGTGAACTGCAAGTTTTCAAGTGGATTAAGCATCTACCACTGCAAGAAGGTCAGAGATTCGAATCGCAGATCCGCCGGTCGGTTTGGTCGTAGATGGCACTTAGCAGACACGGGGTTGTAGCAACTCCTGACTTACTGAGACATTACGTGGTTCGATGCCACTCAAGGTTTCAGTGTCCTGGTTGTCTCTACACTGCCTGTCCCCTTCCCGTGTGCAGAGAGCCCTGGCCATCTTGAGGTTACCTCGCTTCAACCACTCATACGGGAAACGCGTTCCAGAAAAATCGTGCTACCAGTGGAGTCTTAAAAATCAGAGTTTCCCCTTAGCCGGACGTCAGCGTATCGCAATCTGCCAGTGTCCGAATGACCCCAAATGGGTGCATCTCGATCTTCAACACGTTTGATGTCACAATTGCTTTGAACCCTGTACAGGTTCATACGTCTAAACTAAGGTTGCATACTATAAGCAAATTTCTGCAGATCAACTAACAGAATAGCACGTATGAAATAGAATCATATACCATGCAGAAAAGTGTTTTTGGCTGGATGTAGGGGGAATGGTATAAACAGTTCATGAAGCTCACCTGCTCATTTAGTCCTAACAGATGACGAACTTGCTCCACGCGTTGATTTATTTCCGTTCGACGAGTTCTTTCGGCCGCAACTTTCTACGGACAGGCAATCGAAAGGGTTTTTCGGTTAAAGTGATGAACAGTAACATTTCCAACCTTATTTCGAATTATGCAAAAATTATTCAGATTTATAAATGAAATATTTGGAACCGGGCTAGAACATGTCATTTTCACATGGTCTCGCAAAATACCAACTAAACGCAGGTTGCAGGGCAGTGTGCTAGCATTCAGTAGACCTTGTACGATGCGAGCACAAATGTGTCCATATAGGATGGATTAATTTTCAAACCATGCAGACAAAATCGCAAGTAGTCAATTGGATAGTATCACCGAAAATGTCTGGCATGATTTGGAATAAAGTTGATATAACCAATAAGTAATGTGGGCAATAGTATAGCTAAGTACACTTGTCATTGTCATGAAAACAATTTCAATTATTTCGCTCCAGATACTAGCAGTGTGCATTGGAAAGATCCGGTGACTTTGAGTCGGCAGTCTTCGTCGAATATGAGCCTACCGAAGGAAGCTAGCCGCATTATAGGATCACGTGCCTCATACAAGGTCGATTTGTGGGAAAGTCGTGCACGAGAGGGGTTATTCATCTGAAGGCTGGGATTAGCGACATTTAAGGAGGGCAGTATCATGTGTTTATGTATGGTCTACTTGCTAACTTTCCCGGAAGTGCGGGCTGCCTGCTCAGAAGAGAGCAAGTACCATATTACTGGAGCCTTTGTCTTTTTTCAGAATGTCTTGATCGTTCAGCTTGAGATTTAGAGGGCGAACGTTTCATCACCAGTCGAGGTGATATCCCATTGGTGATGTCACATCGATTGGTGATGAAACGTTTGCGATCTAAGTGGTAGACCTACCGATCAAGGCGTTCTGAAAACCCTCAACGTCAGCTACGACTGGTACCAATTCTCAAAGTCGTTGGGACAATTCTTCGTAATTCAAAAGTGAAGCTGCGCAGTTTAAAAGTTTTTATGTTATCGTGTCAAGTCCCTTACAGTAACTAAGTGGTCAAAATAGTCTGCCCAGAACAGAAGTGTTTTTTCCGCCGGGATACTGAAAACCGGTTAGGAATAAATGGATATAACACGAAAAGCCCCCGAGAACATTGAAAGAAATACAAGCCTATTCAACCCGGTAACCATTTGGTATGACAAGATGCTTACTGATTCTATTCTAGCAGGTTAAGAAAAGGTAAGCCTGAACAACACGAAAAAATCACGTGATATAATATCACTTACCCGTTTTTTCTTCGACTCCGTAGGATCCATTGCTTGCTCATTCGATCAGTGTTTGAAAAATCTCGTCTGGCCTTTTTATCCTTTTCAAACTTGCAAAAATTGTTGGCTTGTTTGTGTATTTATGTTTTAATCACCACTGTTTCCGTTACGGTTGTGTGCTTATTTGTATGAATATACACGTCCAACGTCAGAAACGGGTTACCCTACCGATCAATTTCACGCTCCGCGACTAGTTCAATCCACTGAAATGCAACCGTGTCATGCGGTGTCGCGTACACGTTGACAGGTGGCGTCAAACAAATCTGACAATTGTGAAATTCGGTTGCGTGCAACTAGGGCAATTTCTTTGGGATCCGCGGGCTTAACGCGTGACGATGATGAACGATTAAAGTGACGAACCAAAAGGCAAGCGTTTATCGTTTTATTCAATCGTCACACCAAAAAGAAAACCAACCACTTTCGACCCCGCCTACCTTGACCACTGTGGCTACTATGATTCGGCCTCGGAAGCTGTCAAATGGCTAATAGTTGGAAAATCCAGATCTGATTATTTTTTCCACGCGATTGTTCATGTGTGTAACTGATGGCGAATCTTTTGTGCGTGTGTGTGTGTGTGGGGGGGGTAGGTGGGTAGGTGAATAGGGGTGGGACAGAGACACGGGGGCTGAAAGACTTGTGCGCCAGCGAATCATCACCATCTAGACGTATAATATGGTGGGAAGCAAAGCTGGTCGGATCAAAAGAGACAGGGATACACGATAAAAAATAATGTTACCAATGGGTGATCTTCACGAGGAAGACTGATTTCCTTAATGAGGGACTCGATGGGAAATAGTGACAGAGAGTAAGAGGGGACGTCTCTGTAGAATGCCCTGCAGCAAATTCGTGTTCCAACAACGAAGACGATCTAAAATCTAATCTCATCCCGAGGGCATTGGAGCGTAATAGAGCGGATTAATTTCACGCCTACGCCCACCGTGTGTCAATGTCTTCTTTTGCTTCGCAAACAAAAAAACCTTTTCACAGTTTTGAACTGTGAACAACACATTCTTTATCCCCCCAGTTCAACGGACCTGTTCCAATGGTGATGTCATCACATCATTCGAGACTCACTTAGAGCATGGACCATCTAACACGGGTTTCGTTGAGGTGAAAACAAGGGCTTCAAACCCTTGATTAAACACCATTTACCAACTCAATTTCCGAATGCCCTTGCTCTGTGATTCTTGTGTGAAGTGACAGCTCGGGAGCTGCTGTGTTGCCAAACGTTCAGATGTGTGAGATCATTCTGTCAGTGAACTGAAAATCAAGGTTGTTAAATGAAGCCCAATCAACTTATGCAAGATAGCCCGAGGGAACGGGAGCAATGGGAACAAATTTGGCTGACAGACCTACATTTCCATTGAATCCCTTTCTCTGGTTGAGACGACCGATAGCGTAACGTGCAATCACAAAAAAGTGCTTTCTGTAAACTGACCACGGCCCAGACAGTCTCCACTGAACAGTTTGATGTTGCGTTCGAATTCTTTTGCTGTTTCATTTTCCCACAATGATGCGCCTACAGTGACACCGGCGATATCCTGAACTGCATTGGAATTATTCCTTGGCAAATAAGAGGAAAAAACCAAAACAACAATGCAGGGATACATAGATAGACAGACACACAAGGCTCCAATTTGATAAATAGATAGGCAGATAGATAGATAGATAGACAGATAGACACGAATGGATGGATAGATAGATAGATAGATAGACACGAATGGATGGATGGATAGATATATAGATAGATAGATAGATAGACAGATAGATAGACACGAATGAATGGATAGATAGATAGTTAGATAGATAGATTGATAGATAGATAGAGAGATGGACAGTTAGTTATATAGATAGTTAGACTGACAGATCGATAATTTGCCACGAGGCGATAGAATAATAAATAGATTGATCGGTAGATGTTCAGATATATGAATTTATCTGTAGATCCATATATATTTAGATAGATAGGTCGTTATTTGTTTTGATAGGTCGATAGTTAAATTGATGGGATTCACTTGAAAAGTCTATATACATATAAATATATGGATAGAATCGAACGAACTGATAGATACACTAATAGATTGACCTTGTATTGCAGCCCAAAATATATGGCAATTTCATATCTGAGCCCTTTCTTTTATGTTCTTCTTCGCTTATTTCTATGCACTATTTTAAGGATCATGGTCCTGGTAATATAAGTGCTGCCGAATTGGTGACAGAATCAGAACGCGGGAGAATCAAGCCCAAATGCCTAACAGGTGACAGTTCGATCACCTTAAAACTTGTCTACCGTACCGAATATTCTGTCTTCGGAAGGCAGATCTTATGGTTCCCGGATTATTCTGCTCAACAAAGAGACTGGACAATTTGACGAACTCTATGTTTTTCCTTAGATTCATGTCAATTTTGACCTTATAATCAGGCAGTACATTAAATGACTGTTGTGTCTGAGGAACGGAATCACTGGAAAACTAATGCATTAAACCAAAAACAACACCGGTTTTCATTTACCAAAGTACAAACTCCGAAGGCATGTACGAGAGTGAAAGGGAGAATAAAGCTCATTAGTACAATGGAACATTATGTTCTTGAACTTCCGGGCAAGCTTCCACACATGGGAAACTAAAGGGGATATAACTTTGAATAAGGATCAGTCTCTGACATCCTCCGACAAAATGAAACCCGCCCATACGAATTAGAGAGTTATAATCGTGACCGAACCTAACGATCTTAAATTGGGAGTATGACCGCGCATTATCAGGTGGTTCGCGGTCAAAATGATGTTATTCACCTACGTTCCGCAATTAGCACATTCCAAATGGATACATCAGATGAAGGAAACGTACTAGTCCTGAACAGGACAGTTTCCGTCGCTGAGGTGAATAGAATCGTGGGCTTGGCCAGCGCATCCTTTCAGGGGTAATAAAAAGCTGTTGTGTCATAAGTAGGAATAAATCAGAATCAAATCAATCAATCAATCAGTCGTTTTATTTGAAATCAAAGTGTGCTCTAAGATCATAACGACGGCATCGGTTTTTTGCATCCAAGAAAAAAGCCCGATAAGGGACGAAAGCAAAATACACATTCCGCCTACATGTTCGATTATATGGAACAGATCAAGACCATATTAAATCTTCCAGCAACTCAGATGGGTTGCCTTTTACAATGTTTGCTTTTCTGACTCCCCGGCCCTTGGTGAATAGCGATTTAATTATGTTTAATGCGGACTAAGATTAAGTCGAACGAGAATCCAGTAGATTGTTTTCATATCGCCAAAGTGATTTCGAGTGTGGTTAGATCGCATGCTTTTTGTTTCGTTTACTAGACCTTGGCTCATCAGTTTCCTGCCATTTTTCACAGTGCCAATCCGAAAGTTTAGCAATCCTTTACAGACGAAACCGGGAACAACTTCTTTATATAGCAGATATGGAAACAGGCAATTTGTTTTAGTCCAACATTGTGTACTTGTTATTGACTAAGGACCTAGCATCACATCCTGCACTTGGACGAGTGCGCGATCATAACACTTACCAAAGAACACAAGAAAACGTTTGCAGTTTTTGCTACTAGTCAATTATGCATATTCCCCTGTCAGAACAACATGAATATATATATATATATATATATATATATATATATATATATATATATTAGAGCCCATCAGCTCGATTCACAAACGGTTATGATCAACATAAATTATATCCAGACAGCCGAGCGGATGAGGTTGTGACGTTTGAACGTGAAGGTCACGACTTCGAATCTCGCCGTCGGCCAACTTCCCCACTCGGTAGCCCTTTGCTGGCCGCGGCCCCCTTCCTGAATTATGACATACATTATTGATTCATTAATAAGAGAAGTAAAGGATAATGAAAATCCAAATAGGTGTAGCTGTGGCACGCGTGACCGTACTACCACAGGTCCGAGTCTTGATTGTACCGAAGAATTTTACCGTTTAGATCTTTTCGATGGTTTCCTGTAAATTTTTGCAAAAGTCGTCTCAATAACTACGGGTATCCGTTGTTGTTTGTCATGGAGATGAGTGATGTTGATCGTGGTGGGGATTCTGAAAAAGCGACTGAGGAGATTTGCACTAGGACAATGCCAACTCGACTGGCTTATAGATGCTTACGACCCGAACACCAAGCTTACCGAGTGGAAAATCATAGGAATCCACGAGGAGAGACGCAACAATGCATCCCATAACTGAGTGAATCTTTTTTATGAATACAAAATTCAAAAAACTCAAGAGAATTAATTTATAAGTTCATTTAATTTTTCATGGCATCTGAGGCACGAGCCCTTTGACAAAATTATTTTGCTATCACCTCAGAAAGAGTGTAAAATTTACCTGATTCTTCTAGAATTTCTCAAGTTTACAAATTCACAATCAGCTTCAGTCAGCAGAAGCGAACATTCTACAGTGCGCGGGATGTGGAAATGAAATGCCACACACACACACACAGAATTCTCGGGTTGCAAAACGGACCTGACAACCATTCAGACTGCATTTATTTGAATACCCGAATGACAGATTTTACTGGTGAGTAACAAATCGAACACTGCTCTTTACTAGGTTTACACTGACCACAAAATAGCGCGTGTCCGCAGGGTATGTTCATCTGATCGGCTTCTCGTTGGTCACAGAAGATGCATCTGTGTTTCACAACGGGCTTGTTGGAATTTTTCAATTTATCTTGCAAGTCTGTGGCAATCAAAAGATATCATAATGTAATACAATATAATACACAGTAATGCTATCAGTACGTCGAGATAAAAGAATAATTCTAACTATCTAATGCCTTGTGATGTAGACGATAGTGTATGTTTGAGAAACTCAAGATTAAACGAGTCGTATTCTCTCTGGAATGATATTTCTTATGATGACATTCACCAGGACAAAAATTCACCCAAAAGGGCCAATATTAGGTATGGAAAAAGAGTGAATCAGTTGTCCAGATTTAAGCTTGGTTCACTTACCTTCAGCCAAACTTCACTTACAACTGCAATTGGCACTACACATTTGCCGAAAGAAATCGTCGGACTGAGTCGTGTGATTACCTGGGGTCTTCTTACTTCAGCGTCTTCTTTGTTCTCGTCGAAGAAGAACCAGTGAGTTTGTGGTGCTTTGTAGGTAGCAGCTAGCTTTTCATATGAGAACTTATACCCATTATCACACATCCTCATTCACACTGTGATTGGGACTGGGGAAATTGACTGAAGTTCGCTTAGTTTGTGCGGCTTATAACTGAGACCACATCAGAACGTCACCTTTGTTTCACGAGGAAGTCCGCTATTCTCAAGTTTGAGATCGCAGCCGATTTGGGGCTATAAAGTAGAGAGTGGATCGACCGTAAAAGGATTCGTTCATCACCACCAGTATCGTGCCGGAGCTCGATGATTTCGTCAGGTTGACTGACACTAGTCACTTTGAGGCAAGCACGCAAGCCCCCACTAACCAAATATTCTATAAATATCTCAACAAAAAAGCAGGAGAGATTTTGTAGAGACAAATCAAAGACAACGCCGTCCGTTTAGTTCGGCCGTTGTGCGAGATTTTGGAAATATCGAAGACTATGGAAGATTCCACATTCGACTAACGATTTATGGCGATCCAGTAACACAATAAGTCGTTCTTGTTTTAGGACCTAAAACAGACAAGGTTTGTGCATATTCACTGTTTAAACACTGAGCTTTTTAACCGCTCAGTGCAAACACCCTAGGACGTTGGTGCAATTGGGATTGAACAAAAAGTGGTTTTGGTGATCAAAACTGTTTGTTCTATCACATGTGGCCATGAACTTTTTTCTGGTGATAATTTTGAAAACTTACGACTGAAATGAGTGACACAACGAATTTTGATCATCGAGTGGACCGGTTAAAGAATTTACGACGACACTTTTCCCCGTACAGATAAATGAATAAGCAATGCGAGGTGATTACAGAGGAGGCAGTCGATCCATGGTCTGGCTGTCTTGCTAAATAGCATGAATACTTTTCAGACTCAGGGCTCGGTTAAATGGAAAAGGTAATTGAAGTAGTGTTTTATTAGATCAATTTAGGTTAAAGCAGTACAGCTGACGTGCTAACCAAGACGTGTAGATCTGCCAGAAGGTTTTTGAACAAAAGTAATTCCGAGCGATTGCAGCGTCGAACGGAGAAAATAATCGAAACAAATATCTGGCAACAAAATAACGAAATAGGATGCCACAGAATTGTAGCGCAGCCAGTCAATGGGCGCGCGCATTTTAGCACGTGTGCAAATATTACAGGAGCGCTGCCTTCGTCTTACCTCTTCATATGGGCATGGAAACAGGGACGCACACAAACACTTATATCACTCGGGCACGCTAACGGTTGCACATACCCATAATCAAGAAAGACTAAACTCCATTTATATTTCAGTTTATACAATTTCCTTTCACGCACCTTAAGTAAAAATTCAGTTCCGAATGGCTTAGCATGCTCATGTATCTGTACGGATAGCCTGCGTCTGAGCTCATGGTCCGTCAATTGACAGGTTGAAATCAATAACTCATAGCATCCCACTGTGCAACAGCCTACAGCTTATCTGGAGGAACACTTGCAACAAGTTGTACTGGCGGCAGTCTGCAAACTTATTACTCGATGAAGCATGTCAGTGAATTGGTTTATCTTTCCACAGTATTTAAGTGGATTAGGCAACTATCATCAATAGGCAAAATGGTTCGAATCCCAGATCCCATGGGTCATTTTGGTGATAGGCAGCAATCATCTGTCTCCCGGCTAATTACCATCCTTGGCTTATTGAAACCTTATGTGGTTTTATGCCATCCCAAGCACCAGGATCGTGGTTGTCGGTCCCTTCCCCACACTGCATAGTGAACTATAGTGTTTATGGGGAATCCCCTTTCGACTGTTCTCAAGCATAAAACATCGCATAAAAAGATAAGAAAAGGAGCAAGTTAACTGAAGTCGAACAGTACCAGTCTATTCCGAAAATGGATGCCAAACCCACACTCATTATGCTTAAGGGGACAGGGAATGTGAACGAAAACAGAATCGAAATTCATGCGCAATACTTTCTTCTTCTTCGTCCCAACAGCTGGTAAGTTATGACCAAAATGTTAAATACCCATGCATTTGTTCTTCAAAGAGAAATATACACCTGAGAAAAAAGTAACTGATTTTGGCACAGACTTTGATTAAGCAACTGTAACAGGGAAAATCATTTCCAAACATCACGGGAAACCGATGGTGACTAGTCGGCTAGAAGCGAAGACAGGTTGGCTAATTTTTTACGGGATCCGGTAAATGATACGCGAGTCAGGTCAATGTTGAATTGCAGACCTGCTACCCATCGCCCTAGTCCGAGGACAGAGTCGAAGTTTGCCCAGAGGCAAGCGGATCGCAGTTCGCATTTGAAGACCCAAAAATAGACTGGAAAAACTGAAGCTAGAGGGGGTCAGATTGTGCTTCAATCTGAACCACTCTTCTTATCGACTGATTATGACTAACAGACGAGAGTTGTATCAACGGATGGGGGACACTTCAGTGCTTCGTGCGAGTAGAAAAAGAAACCGGGATGAACTAGAGCCTTAAGTGACTTGACTGGAATCTCTGGAATTAGCTACAACGAGTTTGCATTTCAGAGAAACAAACTTGTTAGAATTTTGATTCATCTAACTAATGCCATCTGCAAGTCATGGTTTACCCCAATAGGTTGCTTTATGAAAGAAAATTAACGATGAATGGATTAGATTCGTACGGTTGTGACCATGTATAGCGGTACTTTCCATCATATATAGCATTTTGTGCCTCAAAATTAATTAGTTATACATCATCCAATAATAATAAAAATGGTTCAAAAGAGCAATGGGACTGATAGCGGGAGACCGTTTGCCGGGATATGACGCGAAATTCAGACAGACTCAGTGAGTCATTCTAAATTCCAAAACTCCACAGTGTACCAGTACGTGTCAGGATGATCTGCTGTCTTGTTGGAGAAAATGAAAATTCACTATTCGGATGGCTCACGTTCCTTGATCATCGCCAATAAATTTTGATTTTTTGAACAAATGACCGACTAGTTTCCAAACTAAATTGGATTGACATAAACCAACCTTTGGGATTGATTATTCTTAATGTGATTGGTAGACTGGATGTAAACGATACAGGCAGCCTCAGTCGTTCCATGTGTTTCAATGACTGATTAACTGAGCAGTGCTTGCTTCACTTAGACACGTGGGCATGTTGTGTTTCTGTGATTTGTGTATAAATTAGAAGTTACCATGGGGCAAATCAACCGTGAAGTCTTTGAATTCACTTTGTGTTTGAATTCATGGATAAATGGATAGGAACTCTGTCACTTATCAATCCTCACTGGGACTTCTGTGAACAGGTTGGTCACAGTTAGGATTTCTGTTTATAATACAGGTATTGTGCATCAAAAGTATCGTACTTGAGGGAACAGAGCCACGGACAACGAAAAGCTCTCGACTAGCGAAGCGATTGACCACAACAGGAACCGAACTGACAAATTTTCACACCAAAAATCATGGATCAACTGTAGTATCGCCAGTTTCCATTAAGGCTTTGTTTGATGATGTATACACGCACTTCTTTGGGTCGTACCATGAATAAGATCGCTTATAATCAATTTAATGATTTTTACTAGTATTTTCACTTTCCAAAATCTTTGCATTTTTAACATTCCAGTGGATGAGTACCAAACTCAATACAATACTAATGTACTTGTAGCATATTCCATGTGATGCTAATTTGTACCCGTTTCAGCCTAATTTATATCACCCTGCATGCCATATTGCCACTTTGTTTCAAGGCGAAAATACTCGTGTTTTTGTGGGTATAGGAAAAAAACATATTCACCTACTCTGATAATTCATCCATCGGCGTTTTGCACGCTTGACAAGTCGTTGGCGATCCACACAACGGGTCACATCTCCCGGGTCTGTAAGCAGCATTTGACAGAGTCCAGTCTCGTCAAAATATTGAAACATGTCTTCCTTGGGAATCTCGATCAGAGAAAGGTAGGTTGGTTCAAATTCTAGATTCTATAAGACAAACAAATCCACAACGAGGACATTGATTTATTATTGATATTATTATTAATTTTTGAATTACATCACACTCAAATAAATGCTATTCCATTTGTTTTCATGCGTTTATTGATCTTCGGACAGTATCAGATTACATTGCAGAAATTGTCGGTAATCCAAATTAATTCATTTGAAACAATCCGAATCGAGTTCGGGATGACGTTGTTGCACGCTGACTGAACACGACCGACAATGTGATCTGTTTTTGGGAATTTGGTGACCTGTCGTTTACAGATCAAGAATCTTCTTCAGTATTTTGTTTATTTCACCAGTTAAGTTTAATATCAGACAGCTAGTGTAATACCTCAACCATCCTGATTGTTTTTGCCATAATATAAACAATTTTAAGAAGCAATTCAACTCGCTTATCCTGAAAAGCAGTCGATGTGCTGTAGTACTTTCCATAGTGCACCTCGTTGTATAAAGCACGTTACTTACAGTTTATTTGTTTTTTTTTGTCATGCAAGTATACACCTCAGTAAGCAATTAACCAGCCATGTGGAGCAGCGAGCTAGCACAACTCCCATTTATGCAATCGGATTAGCACCATTCTCCGAGTGAATCTAATGTCATCGGGTACAGTGTTTCCACAAGATGCAGTTTCAACCTCTAAAACGATTGCATCATGGAATTTTGCTTCTTGCCCCATCCTGGCAGTCATGAGTACATTGATACAAGCTCCCAAGAAAGTACTACTGACCAATACCCTTGTGGCATGGAGATATTTACAACAATAATAATAATATTGGCAGCAGTAATAGTAATGTTAGCAGTAGTAGTAGTAGTAGTAGGAATAGTAGTAGTAGCAGTAGTAGTAGTAGCAGTGGTAGTAGAATTTCAATGTTCAGCTCGACACTGAACCACCAGTGCATTTGGGAATCATTAACAATGCATATCGAATACGTCTCAGCTAAGAAACAAACCTGGAATAGGTGCTGCCTCAAGTGTTGGAGTTTAACAGCCTGCTCGACTTCGATAACTGCTGAGGGACTGTACCCATCACCGTCCGGTCCCGGATTTTCATTCCAATTTCGAATGCATTGGATGTGCACTTTTAACAAGGTTAAAGCAACACTACGGCTACACAGACGTTCCACGATCTCCTACCGGCGATTATATATATATATATATATATATATATATATATACGCGCACATGTTAGGAAATGTACACGTAAATTTCCGATTAATTCCTTGCGAATTTGGCGACCTACTGATTTCACTGTGCATACCACCACCGGACTTGGGCCTCCGTTCTTGTTCACTGGTTTACTGGAGTAGTTAAATTCTCGGTTTTGTGCCTCTCCGTGCTCACCAATCTTTGGGACGGATTGCGTGGTTTATGCCTATGGCCAGTTATTCCGGGGTTTTATATCAGCACCGGAAAATAACAAATAAAATGGTCCTGAGTTTTTGCACTGCGTGTCGCTTCAGTGTTCACTGTGTTCAAGAATACCAGATCAAGTCCTGTGTGTTAGGTTTCATCCTGCTGAAAGCCACTTGTACGAGAGATTTTGTCGAACTGTCAAATTAGATGCTCGATCAACCAGACTACTGTCCCTCAGCATCAGCTCAAACGGGATCTCAAACCTTTTGGTTGTAGCGAAATTAGCTAGACACATTGGAGTTTCAAGTTCTCAACTGAATTTCACTGGAAATTGTCGATATCCCCTACTGAATGACCATCTCTGCAAGCGGGCAAAGGAAATTGCTACTATTACTAGACTAGAATAACAATCGATTAACACCCGGATCTGAATCCGACCTTCCGGAAAAGACGGTACATCAAGGTTGTGTTTTCCCTAAGCTGGTCCAACAAGTTACTTCAAAATATTTCTGGTCAGTACATGAACAACTCAATGCAATCATCCAAGTTTTGTGGCTAGTGTTGATTGGTTCTGAGAAAACAATGTCGTTATTGACGAAGTCTCGAAAACTCGATTATTCTGTAGACTGGGGCTCCGATCATTTTCACCGGCTCCAAATAAATCCTCCGCTTGCTTTATAAGTTACAAATTTCCATCAACAGTTTTGTCCTTAAAAAGCCTAAGTACTTTTTGGAAAACTGAAAAAAATTGGGAATTTTACCTTAGACACCTGTTTGTGAAGGCTCTCTATCACCTCAAAACTGGAGCCTAATGGGATAAACATTTACTCCTGAATGTTAGTGTAGCAGCAAGACCGCTATCTCTTTTAGCTCATCTGCAGCCGTGAACTGAATTAGGGGAAATTTTATAACGTATCCTATCCGCCTTCCTAGACCGAGGTGAAACAAGTTGGGAAGATATCAGACACGAGATCGTAAGTAGTCGCAGAAGTTGCTAGGGAAACAATGTTTTTAGTGTAATCATCTAACAGAGCTGAAGAAAGGAAAAGTAAGAGATACAAAATCCATTCCACCCTTGACACTTGACTATTTGAAAATGGAATGAGCAATGTTTCATTCCCGCGTCATTTAGCGAAAATTTGCTTCTCATTCCGTGATGCTGAAATCCCAGGCGCTTGATCAACAAGCGAATTAAATTCAGGGTTAGTGAATATTTTCTTAAGAGATTTTTACTCGTCTAAATAGTTATTCTGACAACATTGAAATTTTTCTAAGTTGTTTTCGATATTATGATTATACTTATTACTATTATTGTCAATAATGATAGCATTGGTGTTGGAATGTATTGTTACACGTATCTTCTTTGTTGTTATTGCTAACACTAATCATGAATGTTGCGCTGAGTTGCATAACGTTGATGATCAACCGAATTAAGTTGACCATTCGGAGTATAATAAGGGTGAAAATGAATCGGATGATGATAGCGATGGTTAATCAAATGATGGTGATGATGATGATGATGATGATGATGATGGTGACGATTCGGATGACAGTGATCATGAACAGGAAGATGAAGGTTTGTCGGATGATGATGTTGATGTTTGTAATTTGACTACTGATAAACGATTTGCAATCCTACCTTTTCTTTTATATCAACAGATCCATTGTTACGTATTTCAGTCCCATTCGCCGGACTTGACTGTAAACACTTCATCAGCTTTTCCACTAGTTGAGATTTTTCTATAATCCACGACGGTGGACTTATCCGATGACGCATAAGTTCCTGTTTCACGGAAGATAAGGGTTGTTGCATCCAATAGGTCCATTTGTCTGCATTTGGATCAGAACTGGCAAACTGTAAAAGAGATGGACGAGGCGGAAGTTGTTGGTTGTCATTTCTTTTGAACGAATCGTCCCAATAGGTGATCGCAAATTCTAGAACCATTGATCGACTTAGTTTTGGCTATTTAAACGTGAGTTCATAAAACTGACCGTTCAGATGAATAGTCTGTCGAACAGGGTAAAAACGAATACACTTTCGACGTTACACCAATGTAAGAGTGGCTTTGAAAGGACGAATCCTTTTGTCTGTCGAAAGGAATCGACGATAATGACCATAGTTCTAGGGAACAGTCAAAGAAAAATAACTGTTTGACGTGCACTTAAGTACGTGAATTAGGAAATCACGTCAGTCACACGCAATCATTCAAACGGTAACTTCTGAAACCTTTACATAAGAAATATTGGGTCCATTGCAAGTGTGTCCTTTCCTATGCTATTGTCAATGTCATTGGGTTTGGTGTTTCCAGCTGAACTCAACGGTTTTGTCTGGGGTTTCAAATCGCATGTGACCAGTCGTGATTCTTTCGTTTATCCATGAGATTGTACCTGTTACCCAATACAGAAAGTGATAATTGGAATTAGTGCCAACTGCAGCGACTAAATTGTCCGAGAGAAATTGATTGGGATTCCACTGCGGCAAACGAGGGCCACAAGCTATCGAGATGAACCGGAGATTTCCCAGCCCAATATTGCATACATAGAAGAAGAAACAGGGAAAGTTTGTTTTCGGAGCAAAGCGGTAAAACTTGGCAAATGCATGTTTGGAACAAAGGAAGTAAAAACAGTTCCGTTCGACTTCCTTTTACTGGAACTGAAATACTGCGAAGGACTTAGAAATTTCAGTAGTGATGAAAGCTTTCCAGCCCGTAAAATACGGTTTAATTTAAACACTGATAGATCAAACAATCTGCAGCCGTTGTGCAATTTCCGCGTATACTTTTAACAAGTATCTGAATTACTTCTTGATCAATATTCACTCATTCTCGTGTGTCTGCTCTCATGATATCAGTTGCCGACGAAAATGTTTTCTATTTACATGGGTGTGCTGTGTTGTGAGCGCGAAGTCAAGCACTTAAGACCACGACAGAATGAAATCAGTCGGACACCGAGGGCAATTGTGTTCACACATCACGTGAGTGCCGCGAAGGGCGCGATGCATTAATGAGAACGAGAACAACGGTCAGTCAGTCAATCAAGATTCCACCTGGTTTCTCAAAATCCGGAATCATTCGGCGAAATGATCCAAATAAAGTAAATATTAATGCAGAAAACAATTCCCAATTTAGGCAGTGATGGGTCAGGGTACCTAGGGGCATTTTTTCAACACACCAACCTAGAAGCCAGCCACCAAAAATATTCTTTTGGTTTTGGCGGATGCTACTTAGTTTGACTTGAGCAGTGGGAAGTTTGATGCATCGACTAGGTAATTCATCATACAGTACCAATATTCAACATATTAAAGTGAACATCGAGGCTGTTCCATCCCTGTTAGGAAACATCAAGATTGCGGCCAAACTTAGGGCGAAAAAATGTAATTTAAACATCACAGGTACTTAGTTACCAGGACTAGCACTCAAAGGTTTAGTTAAACCTCACCATCTGTCTCTGATTTTTCATGGCCACTGGGTGTTTCCTACAACGATTGACTACTGTGAAGGTGACCGTTGTGAACCACTACACTCAATCTAATGGTCACGGCGTTCGACACGGAGTGGTTCGTCCAAAAATGAAACGACTGCACAGTGGTTCCATAGTTTCCAGTGTTATTCTGTACAGTACTACTGACTGATGAGTCATCTAGTTGAAAGTAACTCTACAGAAGGTGAACCTTGCCACTTGGGGGATGTCTCCGAGAAATAGTAAGTTATGCGGCAGTTTTCAGCTACATGCAAACAATCGAAATTCCATAAAAAATAACCTAAAAATTTCCAATCGCAAGATGATCCACCTATTCTACTAGACACTGTCGAGTAGAATAAGAGTCATCTCGCCAAAAACTCCCGTGGAATGCTCCCAAAGCGGGTTGATGACCCTCAATGTGACTGTTCCCTCCCACTACGTGCAAACCATGTGCGGCGGACACACGCGGTACATATTCACTAAAGATTAAGCCATATATCGGTGAACACAGTTCGATCGTGGAGCACCGCTAGTTTGATTTACCCAGACCCGACCGAACGTAACACGTGGTACGAAAGGGCAAACCCTCAGTTAAAGCGACTGAACTGCATGTTAATCCTAACAGGACTCGACTGGTCAGGCCTAGCTCTACGCTACTGGCAATGGCGAATCGCATTCAGTCTGTTTGAACACTTTCAGTTGCTTGCACAGAATGACCAATCAGACTATGAGTTTTGTGGCACCTATGTCATGTTACTTGCGTTGAACAGCCGAATCGGTAAACAAAAACACTTGAATACTGGTGCCATCAAGTTCGGTGAGGTTTTGCTGGATATAACTCAAAAATTCCTCGGTCGAATTGCGTTAATTATGTCTGTATCGCAATTAGGTACCACTTTCAGATTTTGCTAGTTTTTTTCGTATTTTTTATATTTGTTATCAAGTTCTGGCTATCATTTCTGCTGACTTGGGGGTAGGGAACGGGTACTACTTCGATGATGACGATATTCGTGCGGGTGCATTTGCATCCAATCCTTGTGATATTGACGATCCACGGTTCTGTTTCATTCATTTTTTAGTTCGTAACTGATACGAGACAGCCATCTATTGATAAACCAAAAATTCCTATTCCAATTGTTGTCGACGATATTTGGCCAAACGAGTTCATATTCATCTGGGCTATTATGTTCGCAGTCACACTTTTCACTTCAGACTTGTTTCTGTTTCTTGGGACTAATGAAAAGAATAGAATAAGATGATTTCTGCTTTGATTGACTGCCCTTCGGATTCCGCTCGCAACGCACGGGAGGCGTGTTTGCCCAACCCATTCTAGCTGATCTGAATTACTGTGCCAGGTTTTGTTCAGGTATCGTCCCCAGTGACAATCCACAATATCCGATAGCTTCAAAAAGAAAGACACAATTGCTGTCCATTAATTCCAGCCCAAAGGGCGTGCAATCTGATGGGCAATCAGTCAAGCAAAATTTCACCAATCTCACACAATACTAGTACGTAATTCTAAGGTATATACATGGAAGTGAATTTCGACTGAAATGACTCTTCCGTAAAAAATCAATATGTTAGCAAACTTTGGTTGATTATGTTTTGCTGAAACTTTATGCTAAATTATCATATAGATCACATCACAGGATGAGGAGTTGCTGTGAAACGGCGTTTAACTTCAGATGGAATCATTCTGTCGGTCATGAAGAAGCATAAATACAAAATAAACTTTCGGTCAGTGCATGGTGCACCAGGTATTTGTGAGATGACAACACTTGTGGATGCAAAATAGTGGGTACCCAATGCCGCAAAAGGTGTCAACGTAGAGCCGAAAATTACTGATCAGTTTAGTATGCGCGGTTCTGAGTTGTCCCTGTGGCAGGTGGTTTTATGTTACATTACGTGCACTGGTACATTTAATACAAGAATGTTGATGGTGCGCATCCCTTCACAAAAGTACCCCTTTAAATTTTGTGCTCTACACTCAACCAGTACCTGGAAATATCTTGTGAGAAGCGAATTCTGGCGTTAGCATTGATCACTCTCACAACTCGAATGCGACGACGCACACAAGCGTTAAATCAAGTAACATCAAAACTACGCGCGGCTCTCTATGTCAGCCGAGTAATTCTGGTGGTTTGGAGCTCAGATCCAAAATTGTTCATTCTTAGATTTCGATCAGGGTATACACCAGGAGATGAGAATAATGATCCATCCGAGGTGTGATAAGACAGCGGTGCCGTGTTGCCTCCAGGGTATTCCAGTTTCGCATTGGGTGCAAGCACACAGAAGTGTGACTTGTTTCAAGTTGTGTAATCCAAGCCTAGTTTGAAGAGCAGACATTCACTGCGACGTTTCGTCCAAATGCTTTTGCCGAAAACCATTTGTGGGACTGAGCATTGTAGTGTTATAAAAAAATACCATAGTACTGAAAAGTTGCTTAATGCCTGAAATTTTTTATTGTCTTCTCTGGTAGATTATGGCAAAACAAGGACTTGGATTAGTAAGTTACTGGAATTTCTCCGATTCGAAAACATGCATTTGAAAGTAATAAGAATGTCTGAGTAGCTGTTTAATTAAAATTCATATATATATACATATACATGTATATATGTAAACTTCCGCTCATTGACTAAAGTTGTATCCGGAAGCATAAACGTACCGATGTTGAGCACTCGATTGATTCCTGAATGTTAGACATTCTCGGACTTTGCAGTTCTTGCGAGTGCAATGCTAGGAAGCATAAAGAGCCTGTCCCCGTGCACGTGTGCGTGTTGCATGTATGTATGTATGTATATAGGCACGTACTGCTGTTACTGTATCACTAACCCGGACCGACCGTGTTCGCTTGACCATGATAGTTGGCCGAAGGAAAAGGCCAGGCTGTGCCAGGTGAACTTTGGAAGGTACGAACACAATCCGATTGGATCCGTACCTCAACAACGTGGGCGAATAATTCGTTCGGCCGTTAGCAAAAGTAGTTGGTTCATGCGGGAACCAACCTGCGTCTTGTTCGTTGGTCAAATCCAGAATGAATTATCCAATGGACAACGAAGGGGTAGAAGACAGAACTGCGGTGATTGTAACGAACTGCTTCCGTACTAGCTAGGCATTGTTCATCTCGCTTCTTCACGGCTTACGGATTTTCGTTACCCACTTTTACATGAGAAATGCAACTGGTAAATTAATCTCAGAAAGCCTTTGGATAAGGCGAAAATTACACATTATTTGCGAATCAAAGCATCGTTTTTCAGTTCCCAACGCGAACACCCAATTCTCAATACCTTGTACCGCAGTTCACGAGCTACCGCCACCCATTGCCGCACACTACGACTTTCGTTCATGTACTACAAGATAATGCTCCAAAAATTCTACGATTGGCTCGGAAACCACGGGACAACATTAGTCTTCCCGCTACTCTGCGTACTCCCAACCCAACACTGTCGTTATTTGGCACTTTGACCATCACATAGACTTCATTTAAATGACACTTATCAGTCGGTCATAGATGGGTTTAGCTCAGTTCATCTAACTTTCCTTACAGTCATTAACCTTGCATGAACCTGCTCTCGTTTTGGTTGCTATCACGTAGCAGCGAATAGGGGGGAATGTGAAACCAAGAGATCAAAAGACAGAAGGATTAGAGGGTGGAGAAAATATTCCGAATTGGGGCATCCGATCGACTGCGTCATTAGGCCAGTTTGCCTAAAATCTCCATCAACTGAGTTGGGGTATCTTGTGGACCCCAACCTCGAAATGCAACCGGATCTAGTGGAGACACCCCATTGGTTAGAGCTTCTGTCATTCATCTAGATTGTGGAATGACTACCTCTATTTATCTTCCGACCCTCATCTGGAGTGAAAGACAGCATTTGTCAATCACCCGGACGATGCTTTACACGTGTCAAACCATATAAATCAGACATCTTGGTCACCTTTCTTCACGCACGAAGAAGATCCCAAAAATGTGAGGATGAGAAAACCGTTCACAAGTAATTGTGAGCTTTGTATAAAAATGAAATAAGCAACCAACCAACCAGCCAGCCAAACAACCAAAGAGTCGATTGGAAATTGTGGATGAAAATACAAGCACAATCTTATCAGCACAGTTTTTTATACCACACGCGTTTTGAACCATAATGAAAGCTTATCATTAAAAGAGCATGCATTCTTCTATGCATGCTTTGACACTTGAGTCGTAGCAGACTCCGCTGTGGATTATTTACCTCAGTGATCTCTACTGTGAAGACACTTTGTTTTTAGTCCCGAATGTCTTAAATGCGAAGCATGCTATGGCCTAACAACGAGATGGTAACCAAGGTGTTTATTCACTTTATATGATTGATAACCCAACAAACAGCTGATTTCTTTCAACCATAGCTGGAAGTCGTAACGTGATAGCACAGAAGCATTCGATAAGTAGGCATGTGTAAAATCTGTCCAAAAAGGTTCAAGCTATTTATCTACATACGACACTTGGCCCGGGTTGTGGAACTTTGCTGTCCATCATTTGATATTCTAAGTGGACCTAAACAATATTACTTTTTATCTCTTTACCTGTTATTTTGTATTTTTCACTTCCTTTATTAATGAAAGAACACAGCATAACATTTTCAGGAAGCAGCCCGCGGCCAGCAGAAGGCTGCTAACTGGAGAAGTTGCCCGTCAGTGGGAGGATTCAAGCTCGCTCGTCCAAACGCCACTGTCTTATCCGCCTGATCAGGGCCGGTTGGCATTGTCGGCGGTAGTCAAGTGGATAAGGTAGTGACGTTTAGTCGTGAAGGTCGCGGGTTCGAATACGCTCTCCGGTAATCAACGTCCCTATTTGTTAGTTCTCTCTTGATCCCGACCATCTCCTGGAAGTTGATGTACACTTTCGTTTCATGAATAACAGAAGTGAAGATAAAAATGAAATGGGAATATTGGGAGATTTTTAAACTTTCTTCACACAGTGTAGTTAAGTTTCACAGCGTTTTATCATTAAACTGGTCCTCATGGAATTTTAAACTACTCCATTGAAATCAAACGACTTACGGAAGTGGACATCGCATCAATGCTTGTAATGTGAAATTCTACAGATCGTAACCGATGTGTACTCGGGGACCGGAAAGATCTGAAACGATAGATTAATTCGACTCATTGCCCGTACGGATAACTAATGGCAATGGATTCTGATATCTTGATTTCGATTCAATTGGTTAGTTTTTCCCATTCACGAGCAACTTTCACGTTTTATTTCATTACTTTTTGCTTTATTGTATGGACTTTTGAATACACTGGTCTCCGCATTTCGGTGAAAAAACAATTACGCTCATTATCTCGACAAAAATGAGAAAAAAATTGCGTAAGATGGACTGCGCTACTGGCCATGAGCCATTGCTGAGAGGAACGGTCGAGACACGATCTCAGCAATTGCTGACTCGGGTGGGCATGGAACGTAGGACTGAACGCGCAAAAGCATGAGAGAGTGCCACATCATACAGAATTTGAGCAGAATATGCCAGTACGTTGTGCACAGACATTTATCTGCAGACAAACGATGATCACACATTCTGATGGATAAATCATCCAGTTATGTGGGATACACACGATTAACGATTGATGATGCCCGGAGAAATAGCTCAAAACCTTTCTTTCATAGATCTGAAAAAAATAACACAGAAATAGTAAAGACGGGTACAAAAACAAACTGACACAGGAAATGAAGAACGGTACCCTGTTCTAAATCGAAGTGTCTAAGTATTTTCATTTGGAATGATAGTTCGCGGAGATTTTCAGGACAAGTGGAAATAGGAGATGACCATGTCAGATTTTTATTGGCGTTGCCCAACTAAATGTATCACAGAATCTATCCAAACAAATGCTTTTGTGTTGATTGAAAACGGTTCAAGAGAATAGGCAGACCGAAAGAGAGAGAGAGAGAGCGAACAAATAACAAAACAGTTGGATAAGTTAAGATTCTTACATCATGGGACAGAAAAAAGGTCAACGCGACATAGGTTACTGGAAAAGTCTGCATTTTCGGGTACTATCTGACAGAAGGGAACATTATCAGCATGCTTAAATAGGTGACAGGAAGAATCAGTTGACGAGTCGCTAATATACTTGGAGGTATAAGGAAATCACTGGACCCTGAGGCACTCTAGAGGCACTCCTGAGTTGTTAAACTGCAGCGTTTATTTCCCCCCTCCCTTTCAGTCATGTGCAACGCTTACTGCTCGTAAGGTATTCTGGTAGTCATGATAATAAATGTGTTGGACGAGCAAATGATTTTAATCTGTGAAATAGAAGTTACTTTAGATTAGAACGGAATTCACACGACTAGTGTGAGAAGGCACCACGTACAGATTTGATCGATATATCCAAGGGCTTACGTATGTAGTGAACAATAAAGCCAACATGATCTAAAGTGGACTTGTTGGATTTATTAGCCAGCTGAAAACGATCAACAGAAGGATTCACGGAGGCGAAAGGTCAACGGAAGGAATGCCGCGGGTTCAGACTATGGTACAAGTAGATTTTGGAATAAGAACAATGGAGACGGGACTCCAGCAATCAGGAATAGAAGACAATCCTAGTGATGCGTTAATAGAAGAAATCAATCTATCATCCAGAGCCGAAGCCTGAAGCGTTAGAAGACAAGAGGATAGACTATCAGAACTTAATCTTGTGGTTATTGTAGTCAAGTGAATAAGTTTGGACATTTGTGTCTTGTAAGAAAGGATAGTTAGCTTATTGTCTTGATGCACGAGTGTAATCGGAATGTCGGTAGAAGTGTTGAGGAAAGCTCAGTTAATGAGGTCGACGTTTGTAGCACATTTCATTAGCTCTTTACCCTTCTCATCTAGACAATGAATGTCTTTTTATAAGAATTTGCCATGGTCACTTCTCATGAGTCAAATGACTAGTGTCGTGGTACTGTGTTTAATTTTTGCTATTTTTAGAATGGAAATATATCGACCCGTGAGTTGTCACAAGATTTGTAGAATTACACATTTAGTCTCCTTGGAGATTTTAGCTATTCGAAAGATATATAGCATTACGGAGGGAAATGGTTTCGAGTAGATAGCGAATAGCACAAATCCTACCCACCGACCTTTTGATGGTTTTAAGCGTCATTTAACAGCGATTCCAGAAAAAATTGAGAATACATGTCAAGTAATTTCAAAGGCGGGAATGCATCACAGCCCGCCAACCAGTCAAACCAAGGTGTAATCATTAACATTTCACTAGCATGCGGGTCAAACTCACGCAGGTTTCTGGTTTTCGAACTGTTCAAGTGGTCATAGTTTCCAGACGATCACTGCAATTCAACCACACCACTTCTGTTACTACTCGCAATCATTTGCGTTTGTCTAAATAACCTACTTGAAACCACTTTATCTTTCTAAGGCTGTTTCGTAACTCTCACGGAGTTTGTACAGGTCATTAAGAGCTCATTTAGCTGACTGAAATTTGTTCACAAGACTGACCATTAGAAAAAAGTGCTTCATTGCCTCAGGGCCGTATGGACCAAATTAGTCGCGCATCTAGCCTCGGAGATCGTAAGTTCGTGAAACATTCTGAACACACACGAGCAGACGTGAACACGAACGTACACAATAGAAACTCTAGATAAATGAGAAGGCCCACATGTAATAACGGCTGAGACAACAGACAGGGTGCACTTGTGCACTAAGCTGAGCTGTTCACCTATACAAAAGGAATACAACCTGTCATGTTTTTCGTTGAAGACAGGGTCCAACAAAAACGACGACGGAAAAAGCAAGTTTGATGAGTAAATTACATTTTTTTCGTGATCTGAAGAAAAGAAACTGGTTCTATTAGCTGGACTTCAGGATGAACAAAAGCAAAGCAATATTGCTAATTCCTGTGGAGGTAGCTATAACAAGCTTATCAAGAATTCAGGTAGAAATTCATCGACAGTCTGATCCAGATAGTCACCTCCCAGATCACTCACAAAGAAAATCAATTCTCCCACTCCTGCATGAAGTGAAATCACTCATTAATTGCCTGACGAACTGGCTGAATTAACCAATTAGGCAATTGATCAAGCAATCAATCAACTAATCAGTCATTTAACTGTGGTTTTCTTTTCTTTCCTTCTTTTTTAATGGAACAACAATGTTCGTCATTTTCAGAAAGGATGTTAAAACTATCAGAGGGCTGCCAAGTAGGTTAGTTGGCTGGCGGTGGGGGGATTTTAACCCGCCCTGGTGCTGACCCCTTGGCTATCGCCTCCCTTGATGGATGGCCCAATCATTAGGTGAATTAGTCAATTTATAACTTACTCGTTGACTGTCTTTTCATCTGCATAATTAAACATCCTTTCATTCACCTAACTTGCTATCACTTCACTATCGAATTTGGCACTTTACATTTTTCATTTCGGACCTGTTATCGCTTACGATCATCTGCATTGGAAATGCCCATAAACCAGACCAATAGAAATCAATAAATATTCTAAAATATTTGCTCGTCATACAGCAACAGCGTCACTAACTAACGACATATCGCGCAATAACGACGAGGCGCTTCCAATTTTAAAGCACTTATTCCTCTTTGTCCAGTTTTTCAAGACAGAAAGAAAGCGTATATCACAAGATGCAAGCATTCCACTTACTCTTCTCTATTGTGAAAGTGAAACGTTTTTCTAAAAATCGAGCCCACAAGGTGATCGAATGGGACCACACAAAGCTCGCCCGACAAAAAAGCCACGTAGAATGATTAGTAGCTGCATTTCGCAAGTTTTGCACCAGTCGCATACAAACGAGGTTTGATAAAGACTCTTTATCATCTCGTCAGAGGCATTTGCTCACCTGGCACCCTCCGAGTAGAGGAAAGCTTTTTCGCGCAATACTAATTCGCATTGGTTACCCCGCGAAATTTATCGATGCCCACAGTCAACAACTGCTGCAGGGTGACACAAATTACAATGCAAAGAAGTAAGCATGCACAACAAACTGGTATTCACGAAAGATCACGTTCCTAATGATTCAAGTCAAAAACTCGATTCGCTCGGAAAATCCACACTCCTAGCCGCAGACCTTGGTATTCGAACAAGCACCCGGAAGATTATTCTGAGTCAGCATAAACCTAGTCCGATGTCACTTTCTCTGTCACAGCTGGTGTACCAGTTCAGCTGCAACAGGAGAGACGTCTGCAGCGAAAGAACAGACCGAAGGCATTCACAACGGACTGATGAACTATTCCCAATTGGTTGGTCAACTCTCTGTCAGGAAACAGGAGATAGATGTCCTGATCGTGACATTTGATGAAAGCCAAACAAGTGGTTAACGGCATTTCATTTTAAAACTTTCTTGAGCAGTAATGACCAGAAGACTCTAGTTTGCAGTCAAGTAATACTAATACAATTACATAAACTTAAAGTTTGAACGCAAAACAATTAAAGCACAACTTGCGCTTGCCATTGATAGAGTGCTATGCAGGAATTAGCCTCTAGGCCCGTTTACTGCAGTCAGCTAAACTGAATGAAGGGAACTTAATGTTTCAAATTTGTAGAAAATAAATTGTAATGAATACAGTGGATTGAACTAGATAGGAATTTTTATATATGCAGTTACTGCTAAAGTAAAGCTACATGCAAAAGAAGGTCATGCTGACTAATGCCAAGGTAGACTAGTATTCTTGGTTAGTCACTTCTGGGCCCATATCAATGATTGGTACATGCTGATAAACAGCCTCACTGAAGGCTAGTTGTTTGCAGCTTAAATTGCTCACTAGTACCTGGAAAAATTGAGTCGTCAACCTTGTGACCTGATGCGACCCGACGCTTCGCGATCGAGGAGGTTAGAGATTTTAGTTCGACAACGAGGTCATGG
>LUCM01003951.1:40417-65019 GCA_008360955.1 Fasciolopsis buskii
ATTTTTATAATACATGCAGTTACTTGCTAAAGTAAACAGCTAACACTGCAAAAGAAGGTTCATGCTGAACTTATGCAGGCCGATAGATAGCTTTCTTGGTTAGTCACCTCTGGCCCATGATCCACATTGATTGTGATGCATGCCTGATAAACCAAGCCTCGACTGAAGGGCTTTGTTTCGCAGGGCTTAAATTGTCTCACAGTACCTGGAGGAAAATTCGAGTCGTCAACCTTGGGTGAACCTGATGCGACCGACGCTTCGCGATCGAGAAGAGGTTAGAGATTTTAGTTCGACAACCGAGGTCATGGTGGGTGTGCGAATCATGGATTGGGAACATGCCATTTTCGAATGTAGTACTCTGACACTCGCGGAGTCAAGCAGCGATGCCGTTTTGTTTGGTCAATGTATGCGTCAGGCGCGAGACTGCAAAGTGAACTGGTAGACCAATAGTTTTGAAGACATTAGGATTAGCAAGACAATTTGAGTGATTTTGGAAGCTTAATCTTTTGGTTGGTTTGCGTCAATCAGCGAAATTGATACTCCTGCCGGATCCGTATGTCCTGATGGCCGATATTTGGATTTCATCAATATTGCTTAAACAATGTGTGGGCATTTTTTAGAACGGCTGAGACAACCAGAGCAATTCCTTTCTCGTAGCTTCAATGCTTAGTCTCCGATGCTGCTCGATGAAATTTCCTTTTGTAACTATTGTTTAACAACCTTCGTTTTGTAAACTCTTTAGCTTCGTGGCTGATCATGGGTACACATTTTCTGCACTTTGTTAAAGTGTGTTCGAACTAATCCGCGTTTGTCAACCGCTGGTGCGAACTTGGATAATTGCAAGTAAAATCCACCTCCAAGTGGCTGTACAGGAGATTTTGCATTGCAGTGTTGCATCCTGACGTTTTATTGATGAAATTTCTAAAGTAGGTAAACGACTGAATTTTTCCTCTCCCTGTGAATCAGAAAAATAGGGATGGATAGACACCGGATTGTTGATAGGAGAGGAAAAATATTCTTCATCAGAGGCAAATTAAGATATCAACTTACGGTTTGCAAAGAGATAGATTCAGAATACCATCAAGTGTCTTTTGCACACTAGTACCCCAGAAATCGCGTTGGCTTAGGTTGAACTAAAATATTTACTAAAAGTTGCATCAAGTAGCTAAGCTCTGTCGGTCATATCTAAAGCCTTTCGCGCAGTTCTGTAGGCATACCTGCAGGAGAAGTCATCTAATTCGAGTAGGGGTCGATCGCTTGAGCTAGCGACCCGTGGCCGTGCAAATCAGTGACGGATAAGGTGCAGACTGCTCATGTGGTGAAGTTCAACAAAACCGTTCAGAGCCTGCCCGGTAGCGTAATGGCTAGAGGCGCTCGACTCACAATCGTTCGTGCCTTGTTCGGGTTCGCGTCCCAGTTCGGGCGCGGTCGATGTGCGCTGCTGATGATTCTTAACAAGGATGAAACAGCTGTGTGATGCTTCCATGGTTTCCTTATGGTTGAATTGATGCATGGGTATCAATGTGTGAATGTATTTCATTGTAAAATATTTCTCCTTAGCAAGGCCGAAATTTCTCCTTAATGAAACCCGCAAAAAGGAAACATTAAAGCCACTGTTCTCGTTGCATGAAACAGGAAATTTCTCACTGTACCCAACCGGAAGGATTAAACGAAAGCTTTATGAAGAAATAAAGTAATGTAAAAAGGCAGCTGTTTTGCGTTCACGATCGAGAGGAGGACAGGAAATGTTTGTGTGTCACATTTTTCAGCAATTACAATTCCGATGAAGTGCCAAGTTATGTAGATCTGAAATATTTGCTTTCCGATTCGATAATCATTCTGTGAACATTGTGGTATGTGATTACTCCTTGTTCTAACTTCAAACTACCTCAGATGGTATTAACTGCAAATGCAAGTTCAAGGATTGGTCACTCCGCATGTGGGAATTTCCACGTTCTGATTTTTTTCTCCGCTCTCCCGTGTGTGTGTGTGTGTGTGTGTGTGTGTGTGTGTGTGTGTGTGTGAATGTGACCAAGACAATTTCATAGCCGATATTTATGTACAACTTTCTATCCGTGCATGTGTCCAAAAAATACGCGTACACAAACCAGTGCGAATTCACTGGTAGATCAATGTTTCTGTTTTCTAACAGACAATCACAGTGTACACATTGATTGGCGCATCATCATAACTACGTCTGATAAATTTTTATTTCCAGCACAGCCACGACAAAACTAGCCCTTGCTCCTTTTACTGGCGCTGTCCTTTCTACGGTGCATCACACAAATATATTAGTACCGCCTCTGTTACTCGCTGCGCGGACCACACAAATGCCACCTTTGTGAGCAAAGCGCCAACCTTTCCGATTAACTTCCTTGGTTTCTTTATTCATTGCAATCACATTCATCCGTACGATGTGACTGACAACGAAAGAGAACATGAAGAAAAATGTTTCAGTGAAGGATAGCGGTATACGAAATAGCATCAGGGCAACAAAAACAGCCCTCACTCTTCTTGATAGGGTGCCCATCCGCTTGTCCAGGAATGTTGGAAGCATTTCTCGCCACAGATTCGTCAGGGTATTTTTCCACCTACTAGGATTTGGTAAGTTCCTTATCAGCATAATCTTTTATTTCATGTGGTCCCACATATCTTCTGTTGGGTCCAAATCCGGAGATCTAGGCTGTGTTATACATCCGATCTCGCAATCACCGCTGAAATCCTAAACGAACGTTGCCAATGGGGAAGTGCCTTGCCGCTTTGAAGTAGGGAATGTATTGTTTCGATGTAAACCGCCGACAAGTGCGCTGTCTGTGCTGGCAGGTGTTCCTCACTGTTGACTGCTCAATTTACGGTCACAAGTTAACTTTTATCACCGGATTATGTTGCCCCACAAACGTACACTGACCACCGAAAGCCCAGTATAGTCAGCTACCCAGTTTCATGACAACCTACTTAATTTATTCTTCACATCTTTGTTTCCCGGTCTGCGTATATGACCGCATGATTCGATTCGACTGTACGGATTCTTATGAAAAAACCCTTTCCATTCAAGTCTCGTTGCCTTTAAGGTCCCTTTGCTTGAAGTGAACTATCATCCGGAATGGTTTTGTTTCACCATCTTCATTGCTCCTAGGCTTCCTTTCACCAAAATCATACAGACTGCCCAAATTCACAGCGTCAGGCAAGATGACTGTTCACGCTTTGGTCAGCACTAACTTTAGACTTTTGCTCGGGAATATATCATAGATAAACAAATTTTCGGACCTTTGGATCCACGCTCACGCATGTGAGGTCTGCGAGCAATGACAGCCAGCTGGTTTGTCTTGAAAGCTCCCTTTATTTTCACCAAAAGATCATTTGATTCATTAAAGAAGCCAGGCGCTGACTTCGTAATCCATATCATTCGCGGCTGGCTCGCCAACTCTAGCTTCGTCTTCAGTTTTTGCAGCAGTGGCGTTCAATCTGTCACGGCTAAGCTCCACCTCAAATTTTAGTCTTTTAGTAAAACACTACGGACACCATTCGTTTCTAAGACGTGGTTATACCTGTTACTGTTCCACTACTGTCTGACTGATTATGTTTCATTGTTGATGATTTCAATCACAACCCGTTTTGCCCATGATTTGTTCGGTTTACATGACTTCTGTCTTGTCCCGATCGGGAAAGTACAGCTTAACCAGAACAAGTGTTCAAACATGCTGAGTGGCTTCACTGAAAATATCACCCACCCGGTTCCATTGAATGCATACTTTCACATTTTCTTTAAATTGTTATTTACTTTCATTCTGTACACCTATCGTTTATCAAGACCAAACAACTCAGGCTGAAACAGATTTTGTCATCTGCTAACACATAAAAACTACAATCGTCACCATCTTAACCATCATCATCATCATTATGGTTCAGCGTTAAGTAGCGGTACAAGTTCCACTGGCCATTTCGCTTTTCACCACGTTACAAGGACTGAATATGCAAAGTGGACAAAAATTAAACCTACACAGATGGAAACGATGGGAATGCAGTAGCAGTAGCCATCACACGGAATACAGTCTAACTGTGAAATTCAGCGTACAAGGCAATCTCTAGATAATTAACCAGATGGTTGGAAAAGTAGTTTATAGACTGTCTAAGACCATGAGCTGGGGAAGAATAAACGAGAAGAACCTTAACAAACTCAAGAATATAAATTGGTTCACAATGGATAGAAGTAAAGTTAATTTTCGAGCTAGCATAATCGAATCAAATAAGATGAGTGTTACAACAATGACGACCGCTCAACGTTATAGTTTAACCCCTTTTTCGCACTTCGCATCTGAAAACATTGTTCGCATTGAGATGAATATCACCGCAACCCGTTTGTCAAGGCACATTCACCTTTATTGTAGAGGAGTGATCTCAGAATTCTTCCGTTCATTCGGCGAGTTACATGGTCTATCTTTCCCGAAAGAACGCATATAAACGAAAAAGCTAATAATTTACGCACTTTGTTTGCTCAGTTATGCCAAATGCCAACTGTGGATCTAACTTGGTGTCGTTTATTGAATGTCCACGTAACGCCACAAACACACGATTGGCTCTGTTTCTTATCGAACATCAGAAATAAAGGAACCAAATGAAATGCTCGGTAAGCCGTGGGGAATTTAAGAAATGAAATAATTCACCGTGTGATGTTATCGCTCAATCCACCATTAAAAAAGCATGGAAGCACCAAACAGCTGTTTCGTCCTTGTTAGGAATGATGAGTAGTGCATATCGGCCGCGCCCGAACTGGGACGCGAACCCGAACAAGGACGAACGATTGTGAGTCGAAAGCCTTAGCCATTTGCACGGCCACTGGCCGCTTGCGCACACCGATTTAAAAAAGTGCCGGAGTGGAAAAATCTTTGACCTTCACGATGATTTCGCGAAACAATGATATAAAAAACAATTGAATCCGGACAACATGGCTCAATTCAATGGACCCCACTACGTGTAATCTGGATGAGAATCAGCTTCCCTGCGCGTGTATACACGTTTAAATGCGTGCATCTTCATCCACGCCTGCATGCACATGTGTACACCAGTCGAACCGAACAGAACGTGTTGAGGTCAAGTCGTGACACAGGTCGTTACTGTTTTATCTCTTCGAAAATTATTGGCGCTGCTACCTGCTCAATGAACCCTAGATGGGAACCTCTCTGCTTATCTGTCTGTCTGTCTATCTGTCTGCCTCTCTCCTTCTCTCTCTCTCTCTCTCTCTCTCTCTCTCACACACGCACCACAATGGAAACCGGGTCGAATGTGAACCGTTGAAATAAGCAGACGCGAATGGTCTAGTGTATCTTTTTACCATGTCGAGTTACTCACTGGTACTTATTCCGACAAAAGAATTTCCATTAAATCTCAGTTCAGATTTGACCCATTCAGCGCCGGTCACCTGCATTTTTCCGTAAGCCGAACTGTTAACCACGTGATGTTCTACCAACGCACGTCCACAATTCAGGTCAAGGCTGACTGTAACGGAAGTGCAGGAGACAGAACAAACGGAAACAGAATGGACGCTATAGGCGGTGGTCTTAACAGCATTCTAGAAGCACCTGAAATCAACACATCTCAGAACTTTTCGTCCGAAGTCGCGTCACCATGATTTCGTACACAGATGACGGGTGCAACAACTAACCCATTAGTACATAGTCACGTTCGATTTCTCACTGTGCTACCACATAAACATTCGCTTAGTGGAATAAACATACAACAGACGGAGACCACTTTACCAAGCGATCAATTTTTAAAACATTCAATCTTGTTCCCTGAGGGCGATAATGACAATACAGTTTTGTTACCGAGCCCAGGCATTTGTGCGCTCGTCTCCGTATCGACTACAAGGTGTACCCAGGGTAGTTACAAGCTGAAACAGGTAGTCCTCGTTGGTGGTTATTGATCGCTGATATTTAAGACGTAGTTTCCAAGTGAAAATATCATTATGCGACGTCAAGCATCATTGTGAATCCATGTTGTTCGTGTTTCAAACAAATTGTGGCTTCTCGCGTTCACTCTAATCAGGATCAAGATAAGATATGGGATCGATTAATAACCAGCTTACTGAAGCAAATGGCAGCCGTCAGGGTAATCGATTTTTAAATGACGGTGAATGAATGCTATTAACTTTCCGATAGTGGAAAATTGCAACAAGTTTTCAGCGTTTAAGGAACAGTTTCTTATTTCCGAAGTGAAAATAATGCCTTACAGTCTTCTTGAGGCTTTGACTGTTGGTTCTGAGGTTTAAATCGTAAACAGGTGAATTCGCCAGGTCATGGATGCACTGGACTGCCTTCTTGTACATTTGCAAGCTGCTTAGGCCTTACTTTGACCTCTTAAATGACTTTGGAACCGCTGCCGTGTTCATGCAATCTTGAACTGGTGGCTTTGGGAGTCCTGAGGCAAAATGTTGGACCTATGGTGGACAAAACTAGGTGAAGCTGGTAGTAAAACGTCCCTAGAAGCATAAGTGGACACTTTTTCAGTTGCTCACATTTTGCGAGAGTGCAAGTAACCGATCTACTTTCTTCATCTCTTCATAAGTGATACTGGTAGCATTTGACAAACCACTTTGAATTGCTTCGGATATCTGCTGCGAGGTTTTTCCGATGATACCAATACTCAGCTCTCTTGGAGAATAAAAACCATTTCAGATTTTCCAATTTGACTGATCACCGAAATGAACGGAGAATAAACAAGAGACCAGCACTTTTTCGGGGGCGTATCTTGCAATTGCCAGACTTCTTGCGGTAAGATCTACGAATGGTGAGTTGCACACATGATTACAATATGTTCGGAGAGGCGATTCCCAGACACGGCTACCTACCTTTTTAACCAAACCGGTCAATACTGTTAGACAGTCTTGATCACCCATCAAATAGTACGACCAACACATCCAGCCTTACGGGAGCAGAAGAGTTGATAAGAACACATACGGATGAGGTGCACAATAGTAGTCGATCACTGAGTAACTAAGAAGAATCTGGATGAACTGAGTTGGATATTTTAGAGTGAATTTAAATATTAGTCTGGTTTCCAGTGCACAGTGATGCTTTTCGAGGCTCGGTATTCGTTAGACTTGGTGTTGGGATTGCAGCGCTTTGTCACCAGACGAGATGACATCGGAAGTGCGGAACTCATTCAAAAGTAATTGACCACAGGTAGTCTCTGTACCCTGTGCTGACTTGTTGGAAATCGCCAGGGAAAGAGATCCTTTTATCTTTGGGTCTCGCATCCTCTTTTGCCAGTTTCTTGCTGCCAGAAATTGCAAATTTATGTATTCGCATACAATGGTTTCAGTGATGTGTCGTGTTCAATGAGATAACGTCGTGGCATTTGGACAATGAAGGCGGCGGGTTCAAATCCTCTAATGGCCGATAAGCCTCCCTAAATGGCACTCGTTGGCAAGGTGTCCATCTCTGAAGATGTATGCGGATATTTCATTAATAAAGGAGGCAAAAAACAAGAGACAAACTTCTAATATTCTCTGTCGAAAAGGATATCTTTGCTTCATTCAATGGCAAATATTCAATTGGATAGTTCAGTTTGCGAGCTGATCGAGCGGCAGTGCGCTTGCCTCCTAGTTTATCGCTCTCTGAGGCTCTCTTGTTGAACTTCAATAATTGTTTTGTGTAGGCGAATAATATCTTAGAATGGTTCACAGTCTTATGGAAACCAGTCGTCTATTGTCCTGTTTAGTTCACACTCTTTATTAGGCCACCGTTCTTTGAAGACATCAGTTGTGTGAAACCCACCCTCTGGATCTATTCAACTGAAATAGCTAAAGAGCAGCTGAGAAGGTGTTCGACTATCGTGAACTCTAACTGCGCTGGCTTTTGGAAAATGACGCTATTATACGGACAGTTCTGTCACCGCTCATCGAACGGTGTTCTGTTGCTGTCTGACTTTTCGTTACCCTTGTTTCACAGTAGCCGTGTGGCAAACGATCGATGTTTACCGGTACTGCGCTTGTATTGGTACTTAGTTGTCGAGTCACATTTCCTGACGCTGTAATTAGGCATGCATCTGATTTGAGCATGTCAGCATCCGATACTTCGATTACCGGGAGCCGTCGTTGTTCTGCCCTTTCAGCTCTAGGCCTCAACAAATACACCGGAATAGTTTGTCAAAAAAGCGATCCAAATGCACTTAATAGAAAGTGTAAAATCCCTGACACAAATAGGTAGCTACACGGGAATTTCATGCGGTTTCAGCCCTACCTGATGCTACTTGTGGATGAACTTCGTCACTGTCCCCAAGGCGACGTTAAAGGGACTGCGCAATGTGTCTTGTTGTTCTTCACGGGTAACTTGAAATTTAAAATGTTTTGATTAAAAAATGGAACGTTTTAGCGCCAATCATATTAGAAAGTTGTTTAATGAGATTCCGGTAAAAATGAGGTTGAAACAGACGGCTTTTTCACGAATGTCCCCGAAAAATACTCAGGAGGCACTCAAATAGTCAGCTGTCCTAGTTACTCTAGCTTTTATCTACCGTACTAATGAAAATGCGGAGTAGTAATGCGAAAGTTTGGTGAAAGTTTTGTATTTCTTGTTACTCTTTGGTTGATATTCTCCAATAGACGAATACATTCAACTCATCTTTATCGTTGCTGACCCGTTTCGCCTGCGACGTATTTAGATCGGACTCAACAAAGGCAATGCAGGCGGTGCTTTGAGTTCTTTGTTTCAACTTATTCGTCTCTTCAACCCAGTGTGACCGTATTATCAAATACCCAACGAAGGCAGGTGCTGCGGTAATAGCAGGTGAGATCGAATCTGTCTTACAAGTGAACGAAAGATTGCACTTGAAAAAAATACACTGTTCACAATATTATTAGAAGTATTTCATGGTTCAGCACAGGAATCTCAGGGATGGACAAGCATGCGTTAGTAAGACGAGAGGTAAAACGTGTACTATTCCACAATCTGGTAAGAAAGAAAGAACGCACTTAAGTCAGTTTACTGATAACAGGTCATAGCAGGCAATCGGACAAACACTTTCCAAGCAACTTTATGCTGTCGATATCGACATCGGTTTTGTAACAGCCTAACGGTATGTAATTGGTGAAATGAGCAAGTGCATGGCACGATACAGAGGGGCTTCTGGGAACTTCCGCGTGAGCGACGGGAAGAAGATGAAGTGAGCACCAGTCGACTGAGCATTATCCTCGTTCTTGCTGAGGGTCAAGCGATCAACGTTGTGGCATCTCGACCTGAAGGTCGCCGGTTCGAATCCTCTCACCGACGGTCAACTTCCCCACCTGACGGCTCACTGTTGGCCACGACCCCCTTCCTTATAGTGGTGTATATTGTCATTTCATCAATAAAAGAAGTAAGCAAATGAGAATGATGCAAACTGGGACGCTAGGCTCCCATCGGAATTGCATTTGATCCATCGTTATGCCATTTTACGACCAGCTGTTTATGTGCCTAACTTCGGCCTGTTTCTGATCCACCTTGTGCAGGCTTCAGCAGCAGCAAATTGAAAGCAGAACATCTTTATGCCAGCGAAACAACCCCGAACAGCACGAGGTTAGACCACAACTCAAAGGAACGAGACGACTGGCGTCAAACAGACAGGACTTTGCGGAAAGCACCTTTTCGAATTCGTAGCAGTTCACGATTCATCTGGACTACCATACAAAGTCGAAGCGCGGGAAACGTACAATCACCCTGTTCCAAACTCTGTACCGAGTCCAAATAGATTGTGATAAATGCGATTGGCAGATTTTTCTTTGTTCTACTCAGGCAAATTTGGTTTATCTGTTTGATCAAAAGCATTCTAGTAGCGCCGTACAAAGGCCAAGCGAATGTGAATGGTTGAGACGCGGCAAATCATCGTTAGGATGGGGTGCGCGTTCGTTATTCGGGTTGTATACAAATATATATAAGATTGGTTCAGCTCAACTGACAAAGAATTATCAACGAATCACAGTTGTGATTCTTCCGTGAACTCTTCGACGGAATGTTTCCATGCACACTCCTGACGCCACAAATTCGATTCTGGTGAGACATACCAATTCGGAGTGTACAAGTATGTGGATGTTTGGACAAGGGAGCATCGGGTACGCATACCTGACGAGCGACAATAACCGCGAAACCGGTCATTTGTTCCCGGGCAAATTTTGTTCACGCATCCAGATACTACTTACAACTTATATGCATATCTTTACCTGGACTCATCTCCCCCGGAGCCAGAGGGTAGTTGGCGCACACAGCCCCTGTCAGAATTATACATCAGTTTTCCTAGTGTAATTGCAGGGCCCTTGTTTCCGTGAAAATGTCCCGCTTTTCAAACTTGATGGCTCGTGAACATCGCCTCATCGCAATCTCCAGTCTCATCCCTGGTTCGTGCGTCGCACATCAGGCCAACATTAGCGAAGCATTTTAGTACAAATGTTGCTAAACAGTCCACAAGTCTAATTTAATTTTCTTATTTTCTATCTAGCATATTTGCATACAATTGTCCGTGTTTCACGCGCTCTCAACTTTTTCCAACTAAGTGATGTGTTTAATTTCTTTTGTCAAATGATATCCGGATAAATATAAATATATTAATACCGAAAATGCAGACGAACGTGCTTATTCGGCAAGTTGGCGCTTGTTTACTTCAGCCTTTGCGAGTGCAAAGTCTGCAGATGTTGCAACCCAAGTCACATCGATTTATTCCCTAAATTCAATTCATCTGTACAATTTCATTTCCATATTACTTCTGCTTGTAAACGCTGATGCCATTCAGAAATTGGCTTGAAAATTCCGCCTGCTAGCAGATCGAAAGGCATTCGTTCATGCAAAAGGGCCCGAGAGCTGTAAATATTTTATAGTGAACTTCATCGTACTAATAATGACCATTCAGGTATCTGAGCATAACTAATGTAATGGAACAGAGATTCTTCTTTAAAATGTACTTTTTTAATACAAAGATTTTGCATGAAACTCAATAAGTTATCTGCCTTTTATAGGCTCCGTCACTGAAATGGCTCCCCGTGTTTACACCATGGTTTGATGGACATCGGCCTTCCTATTGAAGTGAAAAGAAAACGCTGACATTGGCCGAATGGGTTGTGTGTTACCTTACACTTGTGGTGATAATTGGATCTTAGACCATACGGGGCTATGGATCCAGTCTTCTGAACATCAGACCAAACTTGGTGGGAGTCATTGGACTTCATCAGCTTAAGTCTGTAAATTGCCCAAATACAGCTGGCCGCTGGTTTTGAGAAACAAACAAACTGAATGAACGCGGTGAAAATGACAAATTTGCCGAAAACTCCAAGTCTTGTAATATGCTCAGTCAGATCGGGAAACACTCTCACTGTTTAACTCGATCGTAAGCGGGGTAGTCTGATGTGCAATGTCAAATGTGCCTAGTAATTCGTTCAGTTCCATCACAGAATCACAAATGATGAATATGTTATCCATATACTTGTTAAATGAATCTACTCTAAAGAAGATATTCTGCAATGGTGCTCGCTGTTGATTGGCCGGGACTAACAAGTCCACGATTGAGTTGGAGAGAGAAATTTTTCCCGTGCTCCGCATGCACGCCCGCATCCAGTGGAAAACAACCACACAGGAAGGAAAATGTTCGGCAAGCCCTCTTGGGTGGGACAATGCACACACATTCCTCCAGCTTTATTTCACTCAGATATCAGGAGAATCCGGAAATCTGCTTCACTTAAGGATAAAGAAATTCACTATTCGGATACACTTGATAAGGGGTGGATTACTTATGGGTGTCGCTGAAGATAAAAGACTACTCGGATAGAGTTGTCTGCAGATGCATGGCGGAAAGAGATGGTCAGCCCAGAATGCAATTAGCAAAGAAAAAATGGATGCATTCAATGGACAGAATCCATTTAAACTGCTAGAACACCACTCATATAGAATCAATAACACATGTATGAAACATTCCAAGGAATAGATGGCCCATCATTCCGTGGTCCGAATAAATATTACCTCATACGTATCAATCTTTTGTGCTACAGCAGTCCACGTGTTATTGCACCACATGACAGGTTGGACACTTGACGTAGCGACTGTTCAAGAAAGAATAACTCCTCGTCTCCAGTGCCAGGCAAAGGCCATAAGCAGTCCGATTCCGCCATGTCTGGTCTGCAACGGACACCAGACTGATCGACCCGCAATCTTCAGGACTTTCTTAGCGAAATCTATTGGTAACATCCAAGAGATATGCAGACGGTTCCTCAAAGAATTACTCCCCTATGACCGTGATCCCAAGATTGGTGTTGATACAACATAAAGTCTTCATTTTGTCGTCCGTTCTCCATTGAACATTGTGAACTGGCATTTATGATCGTGCAACCTGGAGTCCCATAATCGTGGAAGTACTTTAAATATGGCCGGTTGACTGAATGGAGAAATTCTAGCAGGTAAGCGAAACGGACAAAGTTTCTGCATGGAACGAGAAATAACTCTTCGCTGCTTTCACATTTGGTGTGCAATGGGCAGCTGCTGATCCTGACTGGCCTACAAAACATTCCGTCAGGACAATCGTGGTCGCGTTTTTGCGGCTGCTCCTGGTTCAAACTAACTCTAAAGTAAATAAATCATAGACTGTTACACTGGTTTGCAACCTTTCACTATTAGTCGTGTCCAGTTTTGCACTAAGTAGGAGAGGCGAGGAAAACTTATGTTCACTTTTCGCGATCGCGCATTGCGTTAAACATCAGAATTTATCTTCAATGTTTATTGGCTGACTACTGTGCAATTTTCAGTAGCATTTGGTTTTTCATAACAATTTACATTGCAACAATGTGTTCTGCTTTTGGTTGCAACCTCACAACATAGTCAACTTAGAAAGGTAAAACAGAATTAGAAATACCGAAATTAGCTACAAGGTAATAAGTTGCCGAATCGTAGAGAAGTGGATTAATTTTGAATGTAAGAGCACAATCTAATGCAAGAATGAGCCATGTCGCTTAGTTTACAGTCATCGCATTTGGGATCTCGTAGACCCCAAAGCGGGAAGTCTAGTTGAACCTACACTGGCCAATTCATCAGTGAAGGTTTTCATACCCGTTGGTCACGTTATCGAATGACCACGTCGATCCATCATCTTCCATCTGCCAACTACCTTGGGCAACCGCGCACAGGAAAAGGTGCTTTGTGGTCATGAGCGAAACATGTCCGAACCGCATGAATCCATTCATATACGGTTCCTGTTGTAAAGGACCAACTCTGGGCTGAATCACCTTACGAGCAATCGCAGAGTTACGGACATAAACCACCTACCATATACTACCGGTACCAAAGGTACGGTAGGAGAATTTTTCAAGTAACACTGACTCTTTGCGTACGTTACCGGTCCCCTTCGAGAGAAGCGAGCAATACACGTTAAAAATTGCCGTAATGATCGGATTTACAACCAAAAAAACTAGTTTCGGAAAGGACTCTACTTTTATAAATTCACCGAGAAATTTATCTACCGGAAAATAAAAGGAATGGCGGCGAAAACCGGTAACTCTTGCATGATAATTCAATTCATAGCTTGCCTGTAATCGGGTAAGTTGCGATTATGTCTTTGGCCGAACTGCTTCAAAGACTCGTTACAATCGGTCATGGTTGCTTTACGACAAGAGATGAAATGCGAAATCACATGGCCTTAGACGGATATGATATAGTCTGGCAGATTCTGAATGAGAATCACTATAGAATAGACGGAGAAATTATAACTATCCGTATCTTTCTCCTCTCCTCCATCATCCGAATCAATAAAACCATGGATAACCGAATCACGATCGTCTCCACTATTCCCTCCCATCAAGGGGTTTATCCTGTCCAGTTGAGAATATAGTAAATGCGGATCCAAGCAAAATCGAAGCAGTCACATGGTCTTCAATATCACCGAGGATAATTATTCGCTACTTCTTTAATCAGTACCTAGTATTTGTGCGAGAAATACTCCCCAAGTGTGTGTGTGTGTGTGTAAAGTGAGCTTATTAGACTCATCGAGGTTTACACGCTACTGGCATTGACAAGTACTCATTTTCAGGTGATCGGTGAGCGTTTTGGTATATCAGTGTTCTAAAAACAATTCCAGGTTGTTTTGATAAGAAATCGAATAGACATTTCTCGTGTCGCTGAAGTATCCAGCGCTTGATGAGCTTGATATCGCGAAACTAGGACATTCTTCTGTGACGTCATGTTATGTGCTTGAATAATTTGTAGTAACCGAAAAAAAGAATTTTGACCAATGCCTTTGGTACATCGCGCACGAGCAAACATCACATACGGAGAAAACGTATCGCGGAATCTGAACGTGTAAGTGAGGTCTTGGCCAGTGCCGAAACGTTTGTTCACAATGTGTCCAAAATGAAACTGATCGAATCTTTACAATTCGAGGGTTTTCTCGGTTATCAAGATCAAGCGGCTGATTTGCAAATTTTAATCGAAAATCTTTGTGCTAAATCGAGTGCTCAGCATCAGCAATGCGCGAACAGGACTAGACAATCTGAAGTCTGCTCTGGTTGACACGTACTACCATTTTACCACTATGAAATCTGGAATGAGTCATGCATGGGGATTAAAGAAGAATAAAATGATGCTGTTGCCACGAGATGGCGAAGACACCGGTCTATCAGTTCTTGACAGTGTGGATTATATTGAAAATATGAAAGCCTACCTAAATGTGTGAACAATGTCCATTTCAATATAAAGTACGGAAGTCAGATGAACAATTGTTCTTGGAAGTTCCAAATCTGCCATTAAAATTTGTAAGATGTGAACCCAGAAGACAGTGGTTGTGGTGACATGGACGGGATATCGTTAGTAAACTTATCACCCCTACCACCTGACACCAAATATTTACACCTCACTATGTATTTACACAGACACCAATGAAATCGCTGTAATTATTTGCTGTATCCAGGGCTCTTTTCGTACACATTGTAATGGCAAGTTTAGAAATTCAAAAAAGCATCTGTTCGCCTGATTTGTGTTCCCTTCTAAGAGACAAATTTAAATTTCCAAAAAAAAGAAACTGAAGAAGACAAAGACACTCAAACAGCAACATTATTGCTTACGAGCTGGCATGGCTGCGGTTACGAAGACTCACTTAGCTCCAACACAACTGACCCAAAGGTATAGCTACACCATTAGGATCGCCAAAAATCCACATGCAAGCTTCTCCCTTCGTCTTATCCTTGGCCTGTGCAAATCAAAGCGTCATACCACAACTACGGCGTTATCGAATCACTTGCCGCCGACTAGATTACCAAAGACAAAGAACGGACTGAAATCAACCTTTGAGCCTATTGTTTACTTAACGAACCTAATTGTAAAAGGAAGACTTGTGTTCTGAGTGCGAATATCATCCTTACTAAGAGCAGTCACAAACGGAAACAGTCGAGTGGTTGGGCAAATTCATTTAAAGTAATAGAACCGAAGTCGGCATTTTCTTAGGTAATACATGAAAACCCTTATTTCCGTTTGGAAGAAATGTCTACTTTATGTTTAGCTAACAGATCTGTCATTATTGATAAAATTCAGTAATGAAAACCATGCGTGGTTCACTATTAGCCGAAACTTTCATTACAAATTAGGAAAATAGTTCATATATGCTGTTAAACATTGGAATTTTGTTTTAGGAGTGATTTGTGGCTGGAATTGAACTTAGCGGATGAAATAGATAAAGAGATAAATTATTACATGAAATAATTCACCACATGATATCATCGCTCAACTCACCATAAAGAAACCATGGAAGCACTGTACAGCTGTTTCATCCTTGTTAGGAATCATCAGCAGTGCATATCCACCGCGCCCGATTATTATTCATTACATTTAACCCCGTTTATCCGAAATACTCCTTCCTCTATTGTGGCTGACGATGAAACTTTAAGTGCACAAGTGACGTACTCCTGATCACAAGACAAGCTGACAGAGTGGATTATTTGTTTTAAGCTCAGTAAATGGGGAGTTTTTTCCGATTTGAAGAGTGGTTTTAACCAGATTTGAAATGACTGGAGGTCGCGTGATGATTAGGGTCACGATTATGTCACATGCGGTGGCAGGTGGACTCCGTCAAGCGTTTCACCAGCCGTGGGAGTTTTACACACGCCACGGAAAAGCCCGAAAAATACGAGGGTACATCTCCAACTGAACCCCGAATTAATAATCAGGGGCATTGGTTCACAATTTACTTCATAATCTGGCTGAGTATAGATAAACAACACAATTTTGCTCGCTCATAAACAGATCAGTCGACAATTTCTTGGCGATCAACGAAAGGGAATTTTTTTGAATAAGTCAGAAAAATAACCAGCCGATGGCAGCCATATTTTCCACACTTGGGAAGCAGCCTTTCGAATCAATTAAAACGATTCTGGATTTTCACTCACTGGAGCATCCGATCAGGAAATACAAATTTGTACATCTAAAAAATTGTTGAATGACTGCAAAGACCCGCATTATGATAAGGCTTCGTGGATAGTCCAATTACATGGACGAATGATTAACATTAGATTATGCGGAAGTACAAATAGACCGGGGATCGTGACGCACATCCAACGCTGAATGCAATGTACACATTCGTGTGGCTGAAGGTTAACTTCTAAATACACAACCAAAGTAGCTGTGTCAGTTAGTATCACTGGTGTGTGGGATGACTGTTAATCTATGCATGCATAATTCACGGGGAATAATGTTATTCCAACTGATCATTTGAAGATTTGACCGAGAGTTTGCGGGGGAAGGGAAATGACGGTGCTCACTTTGCATAGTGAAACTGAAAAGACCAGTCATAGCAACTATTTTGACTGAATCGATTTAATTCTGATGGTCCATAGTAGTATCGGTAGTTGACCATTCAAAAGACTGTTTGACAGTTGACCATGGATAACCTTACCGGTATCTAGGGGTTTCTTTCCCTTTTCAACGAATTGCAGAACTCCACCCCTAAATGTTTGGTGCTATTTCTGAATGAAGGCATACATGATAACCGACAATGACTGCAGAAACGACAGTTGTATTACTACTGCCGACTGGTAGTGGTACTCTGGATGGTTTAAAAGTTGATCAATCGAAGAAAATTTTAGCCAACAAACTTCATCTCTTTTTGTCCTGTACTGACGCACAAGCTATGTTGTCTTGCAACACCAACTGGCACAGAAATTTGATAAAATTATGCGTTCTCTTCCACCGGCGCATGCCAATCACACTGGTACGATTGATGAATCACAAGCACGTAGGTTGTGACTGCTGTAGTACTAAGAGCTCAGAATGCCTTACGTCCAAAATGGCTACTAATTTAAGTAGTACAAAGCAGAATGATGCAAATGGTGATATCCCGCAGACTGATCTTTGAACTACACTCACGGTAGCTAACGGTGTAGAATAGTTGCAAACTTGGTTGGGAAGCATCATAAATGTTGATCATTTGAATCATCTTCGGTGCAATGGTGTCATTTTTTGCTATATGTAACCCGGTTTTCTCACGGTCCGTTGATTAACTGCATCAATTCGATTTTGGTCCACACTTAGAAACGGCATCAACTGGGTCAATTTGGCACTGTAAATTGCGACACATGAATAATTCTATTCTTACCTTTAATTTCCAGCGGATCCAATAGATAGATGAACATATAAATGTAGAGTAGGATAGGAAAACACTATTCAATCCGGGATCACCGAAATATACATCAGAAACAGTGAAACAGCAAATGAAATTGAAGGAACAATGCTTCAATCTTCATGAACGTGCATCTCCTGCTTTTAAAACCAAATAAAAGTAGGTGTAACTTTTGAACTTGTAATCAGCGAACGAAATGCGGTCAGTCAGTGAAACGACCGAATAGGAGATACTTGTAAGTACTGAATTGGCTACGACCAAATCTACACAGACGAAGTCAACAAAAAGACCACAGTAGAATGGAAGTAAGTTCCAGTTATATTTACAGCCCATGGCCTTATATAGAGGGCTGGAGATATACCGATTAGTGGAATCCATACCGTCCAATCACCTCCGCGAAATGCTTTGATGTCCCGACCGCTTTTCGTCACAGTTCTTATTGGCCGCTTGTCTACGCAGGCTGTACCAGACTTCATCGCGTGACATGCACGTGAACTGACCACAGTAAGGCAAACCGCTCGATTAATTTCACCCAAGCCAAACGGACTGGAATTGCACAGGTCTCACAATTGCTTGCGAGCAGTGTGTGCAATTGACAATGACATCTGAACAAACCTCGGTAATTCTGATTAGCCTAAATGAAAACCGCTGGGGATTCGAATCATTACCCCACGATATTAGCCACCTGGAAACGAGGAAGTAGAACACTGGAAGACTGTGCTTGCTCGGCAGCTGTTATCAAATACAACGCAAAAGATAACAAGAAATTATGCATGTTGAAACAGGTTCCAGAATGCTCACCGTGTAGAAGAAAGTACAATTTTACTACTTTGCGACAGAGCCTGTGATGGAGGACACTTACTGAAACAGTAAATGGCACCGTGCACGATAGCGTGGGTGGACAAGAGTAATGTCCATTTTTAGTAGATTGTACCAAGATCAGCTTTGTCCAGGAGCTTGTAATACATCTGACCATCAGTTTTTCATTTTTCAGGTAAATCATCCACTACCCTGGACAGAAGTCAACACAAACACAACGATATCGCACTGATTACGTTGTTCGTTGAATTGAGTGAAAATCCCGCATGAAGATTTCAGTGATTATCGATGGGCAGATTCAGCCGGCAAACTATTAACGAACTGCATTGGTCTACCGAACAGATCTTGTCGTCTACTGAACTCGGTCTTCCTCCAGAGTTAGCTGGAGCGGGCGATGGTAACCCGGAGATAGAATCGCTTGAACATTTCCGGGATGAAATAATTTAGACAACCCTTCCTTTTCCTGTGTTTCAAAACAGTCAGCTGTTCCTATTTAGCCACGGATATAACACTACATCAAGGTTATCAGTGCCATAAAGAGCGTAGATGATGCAACACAAGTCTTTAATATTTTGATACAAGTCAACATTTGAGAGAAGCTGGAAACTTCACATGAGGTCTGTCTGAAGTGTAAATTTAATTTACGGATTATGGTTTGCCACACTGTTCAAGCAACAGTTCAGCTAAAGACATTGTAATTTTGATTTCCAGTCGAAATTATGCAATTTGGCTAAATGCACATGCTAATCTGTGCAAAAAAGCGTTTCTCTAGGAGATTACGTTAGGTCACAACAACAACAAGAATTTCCTTTGATTTACTCATGGACTTAATTTAGTCAAGTTCCAGTAAGCTATTCATCAAACCAGTCTACATTGATAAGGTCATGTTTTAGCTCAAATTTGTCCAGTTGCATCCGTTACTCGAGATAACCGAAATGTCGACTAACTACCAAACACCCCGATAACTGTGATTGAAAATGAATTCTTTTGTCAACGCACTATTTCATACCCAAATTTAACTATGCGGAAAGCTGTGCCCTGAGTTTTGTCTCTTTCTGTTCACACAGCTGTGAAACCAAGCAAGACACCTGGGAAGTCAACATTAAAAGTCAAGCAGTATGAAATGGGCGGAAGCAGAAGACGTCAACATTGGATACTGCAACTACAAAGGTTGTGAGGTGCAGCTAGCTGACCTAATTAAAAGTGCTTGCATGAAAAAGGGCGCAAGTAAGGTTGTTTAGAAATGGTTTCTATGATTTTCGTGTCCGAAAGAGATGCACCAAATTACCTTGTAAGGGAAATGACCACGGAGTTGAATCGGGCAAGTTGCACCACGAAAAGATTGAAATCTCACTTTTGCTACTGACAAATTTACCGGTAGTTTAACGCTGATGGAATTCCTCGGTTTCCGCGACAAACTTTCGGGCTGGACACATTTCTGTCGCACGCCATATCGTCATTTTGTGATATATTCACGGGGATGCCGTTGGAAAACAGGTGATATACCAGAGAGGCCAAAGGGGAACATTCCAATCAGACCGCATCTACAATCCACTATAGCGGTGATAGCAAGATGCCCATTGTGATGATTACGCTTAATTGTTGTCCATTATTGATTGTTTTACGAATGAAATCATCCGAATTCGAATCCGACTAACTTTTATTTGTGGTCCAGCAGCGGCAAAGATTACTCTTATCTATCCCATTAGATCATCTGGCTTCCCATATTCTGATGTTGCATCATCTACTCTAAAATATGCCGATTTGAGTTGTGAACTTCTTTACACAGAATGGCTAATGTGCGAAGTTGATGGTTAATTTAGAAGATTCTGAATTTCACTACTTTACTCCATTTCGAACGGACGGTTAACTGATGTTCTGCTGCCTATTTTTGAGACTCCTGCATTTTCTACCGTTAACGGATTACCAATCGCACAGAAACCTGTCTTAAAGAAACATGAGAACACTATAAATTTTGTAGGATGATAAACTCACTCGCCTTACCTCCGAAAAACGGAACAACCAAAGTCCCACCAGCTGAAGCGAAGAGAAATGTAGGATGTCTGTGATTCTATTCTTCAACTGGGAAACCCAATCTTAAAACGTAGTTTTTTTCTGTAAAATGGAAACTTGGATACATAGCCAACTCATTTCTGTCTGAAGTTTCCTAAACCTTAATAGAAGCTTGTTGGCAATTCTAATATGCAAGTCGATTCACTGAGTCCACATACACCTAGAAGAAAAAAAACAACTCCCAGCCAGATCAAATGCAGCGTAACCACCGTCTGTCAAACAACCATACTTCTAATGCAGTATTCTTTTGGGCTTTGTGGTTTGTGCTACAGAGGCCACGGTGTATTGGCGCTTCTATAAATATCATAAATTTGGACATTTTCGGACAGTTTGTCCTAAATTCCAGGCATATTTCTTAAGGGCCTCCAATGAGTTATCCTCACGTGGTTTTAGTAATTCTTCCGTCACAGCTAGTGTGCCCGATCGTAGGTGTTTCTAATCCTGACTGGGAGAATGACGTTCAAGGCAGCAGCCCTTGATATGTCCTGTATCTAGATCACGGGAAGACGCGCTTCACTTAAACGTGTAATAGCTTTTCACCTCAGTTACCTACTGGAATTAGTCGGTGCCCTTGTTAAGATATGCGTGATTCTCACAAGTAAGCCAGATAATTCAGGCTGCAAGTGAACTATTTACAGGTTAGAAGCACACCAAAATGATTGGATCCCAACGAGTTCTTAAACTGTGAACATACCGGTTGGCAAACTAGTCTTGACAGCAAAATACTTACACCAGCCGATGTAATTTCGTAATATCATTTGTTCCCAAGGTCTGCCCAATGATGCCACTGATAACTCAGCTGATCATCGAAACGGTATCTTCTAGTTTAGGTGGTGTCTTTAACTGTGTGAATTCCAAGTGGTGCGGAAAGCCAGAATTATTTTCCAGTTATTCTCATATCGCTTGACGGTGATCCGCCACCTTTAATTTTCCCGTTTTTATTTCAAGTTGTGACCAACAATGCGCGCGCCCCCTGAACGGCTGCGCTACAGTAAGTGCCCGTTGCGTTCAGGAACATACCGAACTGACTACCAAAATATCCAAGGCTCCTCCGGATATATCAAACAGTTCAGGCGGTAAATGAAAAATCTGCAAATTGGAAAGAACAGTGCCCTGACTGAATCTTCCAGAGGTTCTCTCCTAGAAACACCGGAAATGGGGAGAAAGAAACTTACCGGGTTGTAACTACTCTTGACCGCACACGCCCTAGCAACGTGACGGTACTCATCATTTTAAATAACAACACTTGCTCGCTGATAGAAATGCTCTAGAATTTCCTCTACCTGAACCAAAGAACTTTCGCAATTTTCGCGTCCTGTACTTCGAAGAATCACAACTCGATGATGCGTGGGCGATTCAACTGGTGGTGTTGATGATTTTGTTTGCTTTAGGGAGAACAGACAAATTTCCAGAAAACAATATGGCAAATTGAGAGCGTTTCTGAAATATTCTTGGAAGAGGATTGGTCACTTAACGACACCCAGTCTCCTGAGATTTTCCTGTTTTCATTTTGAGCCGCCACCAGTGTAAATACATAACTTTTCAATGTGGACTGTCAGACACAGACTGTCAGAGTTATTTTACGAGTTCCCAACCGCTTACTGATCAATCTCTTGTTTACAGCTTACTTATAGATGTCGGAGATTGCAACCACCTACTTTTACGCCCCTTTATAATGTCAGTTTCAGAGACATTGCTCAGGCTCCAACTATAGCGTCTTACGTTTTACGTCAAAAAACTACCAAGAGTCCGATCACTCATTCTCCCAAACATTTTTCCTTCAGGTATTAGCGACCACAAACCGATACCGGTCGAATATGGGACTCATTCACATTGAGGACGCATTTCTCGCACTCGATCGAAACACATCAGGTTTAGTGAACATGATAATCCTTTGGAAAACGTTCCTCTACCGCAGAAACTCCCTTTATTAGCTACTTGCCGCGTTGCTTTTACCGAACCTCAGTTTTAAAATGTGTCACCACCAATTGACCTTTGAGCCATGTTTTTGACATCTGCTGTCCATAAATCACTAGTTCTTCGGCATGGCAGATTGGCTGCGTTCCTCAACTATCCCTTTTTTATTTGTGGCTGTTAGGTCCGCTTCCGCAGGACATCATCTGTTGCTTGCCTATATGGTTGTGGTCCAAAACCTCTTGAATATGGTACAGAATAAGTTTGACATTTTGCGCACAACCGTCCTCGCAATGGAACTAAGGACTAGTCTTGGTGACTGGCACGCAGTAAGGATCATGCCCGTCCCCAAGGCCATAATCCAGGTAAATCTGTCAACACAGGTCAGATCAATCACCCTCACCCGTGGTTGCCCGAAACTGATGGGCCGGTCATTTTTAGAACAATTTCCGGCACCTTGTACTACTACCGATGAATTCCATCAGATGAACTACAGGAAAAAGCGCTGGAGATCAGAAGTGATTTGCTCCTTAGTCCGTTTTTGTAGGCCTTCAAACGGTTGAGAGAACCACGTGCACTGAGCTCATCTAGCCTATTCATTAGCCTTTTATTCTGTGGCCTGTTCTCTCTTATTTGGCACATCGTAATCATTTGGCTATCGCCCCTATCTTCTTGAACAGCTCTGCGGCTATTTCTCCAAGTGACATCAGGATGTTAAATTAGGAGAAAGTTAATCTTGCCACTTAACAGCCCTGGTGCAGCGCAGATCGCTGTTTGATCGACCCTTTTTACAACTTACGCTAGTGGCCTATTTGGTACCAACTCCACATGTCGTCAACTTTCGGCCGAAAGCTTGTGTAGGAAGTGCTGAGGCTCAACTACAAACACTTTTCATTGTGCACTTTCTAGCAGCTAATGTTCATTTCAATACTGTCGTTGAATTCCAGGGGAAGACTGTTGCGGGATTGTACAAGTCGTGTACTGGCACAAAAGATTTGGAAGAAAAACCAAAACTTGTTGATCGAGGCAAGGCTGATCATTTGAACCACTAAAACCACCTTTCCCATTTTTCATTCCGACGCTGGTTTCATCATATGCATCGGAGTTTATCGTGTCCCGTTAACTGTTTCTTGGAATGTCAACTGTTGCTGTCTTACAATTCCCGAAAGACCAGTCTGACTTTGTGCTACCATGAGGCGCTAAGTGGTGCTTGCACCAGTTCACACTTAAAGCGTTCGCGCTCTACACTACAAATAACTCCTGCCACTGAGTAACAGACTTCTTTAAACTCACATGACGTAAGAAAGATAAGAATTACCGGCGTGAACAAAAAATAAAGACGGAATGCACATCGAGTGACTTTCTCACAAAATACTCAATACCCCGATTAGTGCAATTTTTAGTAACATTTACTAGCTGATAAAACTTGGCCAAACTACCAAGCGACTACAAACAATGACTAATGGACCTAAGCTCTGGTGAATATTTCCCCTTGAAAATGATGAATACATTCAGCCAACTCGAGTCCTGTTCGTGTTTTTTATTCGTGATTCGTTCGTATTCATGATAGCATACCTATCGACTAATGCATGCCGCGTCAATAAAACAAATTCAGGATTCCAGTAGAGTAATTCAACTAACTGCGTCGAACGGCTCGCCAAGATATTTCCTTCACACTTCAGGAGACGAAGCAGCTCAAGCTGTGAGTCAATGCGTCGTACAAGTAGTCTTAAGTGAGAAGGCTGAAGCGACCCTCTTAGACTGGATCCCGGTTAACAGTCGCTTGTGCGCCGTCAGATTGCAAGGATCAGTCGACGTCCCGAAGGATAGTTGTGTTAAGCGCAATTTATTTGTCATCTCCGCATGCGATCCAACAGACTGCAGCATTGACATGCAAAAGAAAGAGTTTCATGACGAACGCGTCACCCTTGTTCGGAAGAGCAAAGGCCCTGACATTGTATTGGCAGCAGGTGATTTAAATTCACAGGTTGGAAAACGGAGTGCATCGGAAGCCTGTTTAAGTGGGCGGTACACCTTGCCTGCTCAGCGAACAGGCGACAGGCTTCTCCAATTTCTGTGGACAATAACGTACTCCTGTCTAGAACAAATTTCCGACAGTTCGCGTGGCAAGGAGATATGGCGCTCTAACTCTACAAGTCTTCATCATAATTACCACTATCGTT
>LUCM01003951.1:67235-85903 GCA_008360955.1 Fasciolopsis buskii
CAATCGAAACAAGCTGCCAAATACATCACCTGCTTGATTTCGTCCTAGCGCTCGTTGAGGTGCTTAGTTCATCGGATAGTTTTTGTTTATAGCTGTTGCGAACAGCCGAATCACATAGCTATACGACAGCCAATCGGGTTTGCGGCCTGCGTCGATGACCATTCAGCTGCAGTAAAAGTTTCATTAAAACTAACGCATGGTCCGATTTGACATACGTGGTCCAGTACGATCTACAGCTTTGGACAGAACCACGCCAACCATATCTTACTGCGATTTGGTCGATCTGACTTTATATATATATATATATATATATACTTTAGTCATATCACCTGGTCTGGTTATGAAATGGTTGGGAATTAAACATCGAGCCAAAAGATGGGAATTAAATACACAGTGAATTATTCAGTACGTGGCATTCGGGAAATCAATCGCTGCTCCAACTTTTGTGATTGCTGCCTCTACAATATAAACGACCGCTAATTTTATCACACCGGTTCTTTAAACTGTAAGTATATGCAAGAATTACTGGAAACATATTTTGCAACATTCTCTCCCGAAAAATCACTTTCTCTGCAGAAAAACAGAGAAGCACTGTGAGCTTTGGTGGCTGCAGGGAGGCTACCAATGGAAACCGAAGAATTTCGATGGTGAAGACCAACGCATAGGCAAATGAGTCGTCTTGAAATTAGTATAAAAGGCTCACGGGGAATACGGGAAAATAACTTGACAGTAACATTTGGTGGCAATTCCAGTACGGTTGCACTTACATTTCACACTTAATCACATTGCCTTGAAAAGTGATTAATGAAGTGGCTACTGCCATTGAAACCGGGAAACAAAATAGGCCAACAGCAGAACGTGATCGTTCTTGTAAAGTCAGCGGCAGAAATGAACGATGTTAGATATCAGGTACCTAGAACCAAGTTATTTATGTGAAAAATTTCACAAGAATTTCCAACGCAGCTTTTTTCGTTTCGCAACCACTCAACTAATGATCAACATTACTGGTGACAAATGGTACAAATGTGTGTGCCTTTGCCGGCCAGTGTAAGCACACTGACCACAAAGATGCAGCATCCACGAACGAACTGATTGGTGTATCAAACAAAAGATTAAATTAGCAAAGAATGAATTATCTTGTTCAGTACCGTTTTGTTCTAAATACCGTATAAACAGTCGAGAAAGAGAAAAAACCTATTGGGACACAACGTGATTCTCCAGAGGGGGACTCTGTACACTCGTAAGCCAACAGAAGAGTGCGGTTCGGTGAAATTCGATAATCAGAAATGAGTTTTGCAAGAAGTCCGAGAAATGGATTAAGCGGCCAGGGGGAATAACTTTTCCGAATAGTTCTTGATAACTTTGTCACACACTCGATCAGCTTCGGGTAGTTTGATTCCCATCATTTCCGGTGTCCACGAGGAACTCTCTGCTTGTCGGACAGCTCGAATCAGATAGCTTTCAACAAATACAGATGGAAAAAAGACAAGGGCGAGAAACAATGAGACCGGGACAAATAAGGTCGTGTGAATAACTCACTGTACCATCACTGTTCACATCCGAAACGATGAGGCCAGGTGATTTAGCAGGGTTTTACAAAGGTCAAATTTATCCGTTTGCAAAAATACTTGAACACAGTGGGATTTGAGCCTGCATGGAATCACCATGCGCGTCTTGGTATTGTGTATGCGCTTACAGACTACCTTGCCAGGTCACAGCGATTGATGTTCGAATCTCCTACACAGGAACCATAGCATTTACCCAATGAAATTAAATTAGTCCGAGGCATGCATTACAGTGGATTTTTTCATCTGACTACCTATAACAAAGTTTTCCGATGGAACAGGCAACTGATCAATTTGACTCACGGGTATTGTTGACATCTCTGGCAGGATTCGAATATAGCCCAGATCAATGAATTTCACATAAGGAACAGTGCAACAAATATCAGCAATTGACAACACCGGTGAGTGTGAATTTGCGATCAATCATATCGGACATGGTGAAGCAATTTCGTGACAATATTTCTAACTCGTTAGAATAGCTATGGGCAATATTTTGGTGGGGCGACATATTAAGTAATATCCACCCCCAATCTATTGGTAAAAATCAAGCATTTGTTTCACTTGTTCATAACAATTATAGCCAATATACAGGCATGCCAGACTGTTATCCAGACCGAATGAATTAATGTTCATTATCAAAGCTTCACACTTTGAGTTCACGAGCAAACTGAATTTCGCGAAAGCATAGCATACCTTTGTCTTCTGTAGAAATCATTAGCAAAGAACATTTATCATTCCCGAACTGGAATGCGAACCAGGGGAGAACGATTCTGAGTCAAACATAGGCATAATTAAGCTCTGGGAGTTGTATCAACCGTATATCGAACATCAGCACGATATATGACAGTGCTGCATACTGAATCATTGGAAAGTCACATCACATCCTAAACTGCTTAGTTATGAAATACATAAGCTTATTATTATGGTTGTTTATAATGTCTTCTCTTCTCAAATCATCAAGTAAACGGCAATCATTTAAAGCCCAAAGACCCGTGGCCTTCAAAATCTAATGACGAGTGAAAGCGCTACGTAGAAAATGTTGATGTTGATCTCGGGTACCCTAGTGGGTATGGATTTTAATTCAAGGATGCCAGTCCCAGGTTCGCATACCGGTTGAGTCGCGATGGATATGAATCATTGTAAGCGATTAGAAAACGACGTCTGAACAGACTCAAGTGGGTAACTATGGTTAGCCCGGATGGGAATTGGTGGCACAGTGTTAACACACCCTCCCAGTTGGAAAACCCGGGTTCAAATGATCAGCGCGAACGATATGCATCAATGATGAGCTCTATTAGGAGCGAAATTCGATTCTGGTGCTTCCCGGGTATAACGTTGACCGTATGACCTGAGATTTGTGCGTGAGAGGTAGTCAGCCAAGCATAGAGTACATCAATCCCACAAACTACTCACAAGTAATTGCGACCTTAATGTATTAACAAACTGCATGAAGATGTGTAGTGCTTCTCCGATTTTCAGCAGTAAGCCCGATGGTAATAGTGCTAAATGATGAATCAATGAAAATTTACGACCAAAGCCTGTCAGACAGACGAATCTTACTGTTCGGCACATGGTGGCCGTAAAATTCCAAAGACGCTCAAATGCTCCCAATGACAGAACGCTGATACCTTGGCCGCCTAGATCTACTCTGATGAAAATGGGAAATCCAGTTCTATTTTAACCTCAAAAATCCAATACAGTGAAGTGGCAATCTTCTGCTCAACGAACGGAGTTTTCTGATGTGCCTTGTATCCTCCCTTCCCCAAAATAATATATCTGTGACCAGTAAGAGACGGAAAGCCACAAGAAATCGTTCATCATCTAGCAGAAAGGTTCAAATCACCATCCTTGTTAGGAATCATCAACAAATAATCAACTCTGTCAGCTTGTCTTGTGATCAGGAGTACGTCACTTGTGCACTTAAAGTTTTATCGTCAGCCACAATAGAGGAAGGAGTATTTCGGATAAACGGGGTTAAATGTAATGAATAATAATCGGGCGCGGTGGATATGCACTGCTGATGATTCCTAACAAGGATGAAACAGCTGTACAGTGCTTCCATGGTTTCTTTATGGTGAGTTGAGCGATGATATCACATGGTGAATTATTTCATGTAAACATTCAATCTCCTACTACTAAAATGTATCAAGTAATCAAGCTCTGTAGGTCATATCCAAAGCCCTCGTCGTACTTAGGCTACCTGCAGAGAAGTCATCTATCAGTAGGGGTCGATCGCTGTGAGCTAACGGACAGTAACCGTGCAAATCAGTGACGGATAGGTGCAACATCATGTGGTGAAGTTCAACAAACCGTTCAGAGCCTGCCCGGTAGCGTAATGGCTAAGGCGTTCGACTCAGAATCGTTCGTCCCGGGTTCGCGTCCCAGTTCGGGCGCGGTGGATATGCACTGCTGATGATTCCTAACAAGGATGAAACAGCTGTACAGTGCTTCCATGGTTTCTTTATGGTGAGTTGAGCGATGATATCACATGGTGAATTATTTCATATATCACACTATCGGAGAAGTTAGAATTTAACGGGTAAAAAGGATATTCACGTTCTATTTGTAGCAGGCAGAGAATGAGTTTGGTCAGTTCAGGGTTACAGCATTCCGCTTCAACATATAACTGTTTGGAACAGTGAATCCCCTAGATTCAGCTGAATGTGTGATTGTTCTGCTGTTAACTGACTGGCCCTTACGGATTGGCTTGTCGAATCTGTCGAGACTATTTGTTTCTAATGTATCTACTTTCTACGCCAACTAATATAATTTATATGCGCGGTTGAGGAGAATAACAGAAATGCTAGCACCTCCCAATTTGTATATTCCGACCGTTCGTTCTATTCAACATTACTGTGGAGTGTTTCACCCACTAGTCACTATGATAAAATTACAGGTGCACACACAGACGTGATGCGGGATAAAATTGAAGAATCCATCTCACTTGTCGTGTGCTCGCCACTGCAAACGTGTATCAAAACACCGAACTAGTCCAGAATCGACCCGAAGAAAGAACCGCTGGAGCAAAAAGAATCCGGAATTCATGGCACGAAATTTCACATTCAACATCGACACCCCATTGTCACCCAATTCATCCTCGTACAGTGTTGTATCCGCATAGAAAAGTATGGGCTCACGCCGTTGAAGCAATGCCATATCTAAACCGTTCTCATCCGGCACGATATTCCAGGGACCTGATATCGACAGAAGAAAATAAAAACAAGGTCGTATAGGATTCCGTCTAATTAACGGGTTCACTTCCCACCACATGCGTGGGAGTTCCTACGTGTGCGCCGGAATAACACCAACACAGCTGAGATATTCTGGCAACAGGCAAGCGGCTCCAGTTACCAAGGTGGCAGGTATAGATTCAAGCCAATAAACTTAACCCCTTCCTATCATTATTTACTCCATCTTAACCATAAGTACTTTCTGTAATGCACAGTTCAAAGTGCCTCTCGATCGTTGGGAATGGGTGTTTTCAGGCTCCAAGTTGTCTCATCCTGAAGACCTCTCAAAATGGTTCAAAATGACTGTGATTATCAAACACAGATCACACTGACATCGAAAGGCGGAGGTGTTCCCACCGGAGTGCAGGGACGAAGGAAAATAAACGACAATTGTCACTGACGGGTCTTCGCTAGACAGTCTAAATGAGATAACTAGTCCTGATTCCAAACCAACTACGGGCGGCATACGAAGCATATGGCACTAATCCCACCAGCATTCGCGGTGGAAGGGCGGACTAGAAAACCAGAATCCCTGGCCTCATTCTAAGGACCGGTCCGGAGTGGGCTACTGGGGGGTTTCAAAGAGTCACTTCAGCCTTGTATTATCCAGATACTATTCACATTTGCTGTCCATTCTATAGACATTCTGCCATCTTTACTGAGGTTAGCTTCGCTCAACTGGCGAAGAATCATCAACGAATCATAGTAGTAATTCCTTCAGACTGTTCAACAAAGAGTTTCCATGTGCACCCTTGGAAATACAAATTAGATTATGATGGCATATATATATATATACATAGAGAGAGAGAGAGGGAGAGAGAGAGAGGAGCTCGATAGATTCCGGGATTTCTTTGCAACTATTCCAGTGACCTTGGCATTTCCAGGGCAAATTATTATAATTATTTACATGCCCCATTCATGACACTGCCTTGCAGATCGAGTTATGGTCATTTAAGCAGGCGTGACCTCCCAGGGCAAACTCATTTGAACATGGAAAAATTTCGACTGAAAATTGAAAAGAAAGGGTGAAAGTGGGAAACCCCGATGAACACCACTTCTTGCGGTGAACTGCAGTGAAAATTAGGTTTAAATACAGACTTGGCAAACGAAAGCCCACACACAAGGATGGGAGAAGAGAAACAACTTCCCTCAGAACACCCTTCAGTGAAAGACAGTTTCATAAGACGGCATAGTCAATTGGGCCGAATGCCGTTTTCAGATCCAGAACAAATCGTGGCCCTACGGAAGATGACCCTACCAAATGAACAGTCACCATCATCATCGTCGTACGGTGTTAAAAACCAGAGCGGGTTCCAATGACCGCTATCTTTCCCATCATGCTGCATTTTTGAATAGAAAGAAAGATACAGCGTGGACAGAGGGTGGACAGGAAAGGGAAAGAAATATTGTGGTGGCCATTACATAGAACGCACAGCCTAACTGTGCAAACGGGAAATTCTCTAATCCTGACTTGACAGACAATGACAGCACGACTGCCCCTGTTCATGGTTAACTATAACATTGCACGGCTTAATTCTCGTGTGCACGAGAATCACTAGATAACTGGGGAAGGGGGTAATGGCCGGTGGGCGGTCGCTTGAAAGTCTACATCTAAGTATGACAAAAACCCGGCTATCAAAGCAGAAAAAATATCGCACAAAATCCCCGATATAAAGCAACAGTTTTCTGCAAAAACCTGTAATCACTGACCTGGTGCTCGAGATATAAGATATCACAATTTGCCCAATCAACAAAACTTTGTCAAAACCTTTCGAGGTCAGAAAATCATAGGGGAAATGGAAAAAAATTCCGACTCCATTGATAATCTTTACCGAAGCCAACCAACTCCTACTATACTACGAGGGGACAACGGGCACCTCATATCAAGAAAGCGAACAAAAGCGCATCAAGCACTTCAATCAGTTGTTCTATTGTCCTTCCACTCGCTCCATAGGTGCAGCGTCAGAAACTGACTTAGACAATGTAAAACTGACATGGAACTACCCAACGGATTAGAAATATTGGCCACCGCCAATGCGGTAAAAATCAAATGCTAATTCAAGATAATCAAGATCTTGTCACCTTTAGTGGATTGAACAGTAATTCTATTATGCCGATACGGTATGTGCTTCGAACCTTAGAAGGGCAAGGGTATTTCTTCAAGACTAAGAGAAGCCTGTATCTGTACCTATGTGGAGATCGGATGGAAGTATTCAATTGCTTCAAGCACCTCATGAATCTGATCCTACCTGGCGGAGGCATTGGAGAGATCACAGCACAAACTGTAAAAGCCGGAACAGCTTTTGCGAAACTGCGTCATGACATCCGACTTTCTCTTAAGGGAAAGGTGCACAATGCAACAGTTCGATGTGTTCTGGTTTACGTTTGCGAGACCTGGCCTATCCATGTTGAGGATGGCCGATGATTTTCTGTTTACTACCACCGAAGTCTCCGAAGCATTGCTCATGTCTGGTGGAAACATCGGGCGAGCAACGACGAGGTGTTTCATCGTGTGCTGAGTGCAAACAGACATCTACCATATCGCCTTCAGTTTTCTGGAACTGTGCCGCATATGCTTGTCTGACGTCTACCTTTTCGTGCTCTTCTTGTGCGTGTTAGTGAGAAATGGAAAAAGCGTAGAGGTATGAAGAAGTTAGTTTCGGTTTTGGCCTCGGTTGGTACTTCCCGCCTTCCTAGTTGGAACCCAACAGATGAGGTTTGTTTGTCCATTTTCCGTAAGGTTATATTCAAATGCTGTCACACTAGAACCGTGTTTACTTTCCAACCGATGTGAAAACACTAATCAGTCACCGCTACGGTCAATTGCGTAATGAGCTGTGAGCTACGAGAGGTAAACCAAATACACTATTTTGCTTTCAAAGATTGCGTATATTGCGAAAATATCGAAAGTCTTGACAAATCCTTATTTCGTGGATCAAAATGTAGTCGTTGCAATTGTATCGTACTGGGACCTAATGCGGTTACATACACCTAAAGATTAAAGTTATCGTTCTCATTTATAAGCGCAATAAGCTTTAAACACTACGGGATATGACTTCTCCGTTACATTCACACTTTCGGTATATATCAAAAACATCTTGCATCCGTTTGGAAGAAAAACACCTTGCATGGAGACTTGAGGGAGTGATATATACATCTAATAGAAAGGAAGATACTAAACGAGAAATATCTAACAGCAGTGACGACTGCGGTAAGTCACTTCCTTACTTTCGAAACAATCCCTTCCACAAGATAATTCATATCCCAGTGGGAAATAGAAAATTCGATCTCCTGTTAAGTCTAACTGACCGCAAAAAACTGGAGTGTTCATCAACTGCAGTAAAACAGACCGCCTCGGCTTATGCTGACTTATGTGGGTCCGATGTGCAATATGAGTTTCACTTCAGGTTGACCAAATGACATTTTCATTACTAAAAACTACCGTGCATCTTCACAGTCTCGGAGATAAAAGGAACGATCATGCAGGAACCAGTGAAGAAAAATGATAGACAAAACTATCGCTCGCCAGCCTCTATCGGTATGGAGCAAAGCAACAGCCATCAAGTCTGATAAAACTGGTTTTGCATTATGAAAATTCATAACAAAACTATATAGTTAATGATGGTCAACTAGTGAGACCAAATTACCCGATAAAGTTCCATTGTATGGCGTGGTAAAGGTCCAATCGTATGGTTTTGGTTGGTCCCATGATTCCTCTTGGTTGATACGGGCTTCACGCCAATCCTTGGCAACTGGAAGCTGAAATTTAGTAAACTCGTAAATCCATGCTGCGCGAGCTACCAACTTCTAACGGAATTTCTTTGGAATTCACACCGGCCAATGCATCAGGTGTGTTGAATGATATTGCAGGTCCGTTGGGATCTGGAAGCATTGGGGACGATTAGGATAGATGGAAAAATGTATGACTTACTTTTACAGGTTATTCGGAGACTATTCTTATCAAAGATCATTTCTGGTAGGTTGGGTAAACTGAGCTGGCTTTCGAACTTCTATCAGGTCACATTGGCGTTGATCAGAAAGAAAGAATGAAACAGTACTTTCCGCTCTTCTCCCAAAGACTTTAAAATATGGTGTTCCGTAAGGGTGATCGACCAAGCAGATGTCTCGAATGTGGACACTTTCGGCCCAGGTGAGGCAGTGGTCATCACGTCGTTCATAATTTTGCAACGTGGGATTATCAGCGAAACTAAGCAATATTTACAAAAAAGTTCTAAAACGGAAGGGGCAATCACTGTACACAAAACGGTAAGTCTAGGCAGATAATAGCTTGGCCGAAACTAAATGGTCTGAAACAAACGCTCCCTTAGTTCTTCGTTCGCCATCGTACCAGGTAAGAATCCGTAGACTCGGAATTGAGGTTCTTTCCAACTAAGGATTCATTTCAGGCATGGTACCGGTAACGTCTAGATAACCAACCTAATGAAATGAAGGCTAACTGTTCCATGCCAAAAGAAAACATACGAGCTTCGTTTCGAAAGAGAAAAGAATTTACGAACATCTCACAAATAAATACAAATAAGATTTCAGAATTATGTTAAGATACTTAGCTGATTTTATGGTAGTCTGCTTCTTCCGCGCAAAAACGTCTGGTCATCCGGTCAATCTTATTCTCAAAATTATCACTCCCGAGTTTTGCTATCAACTAGGGTCGCGGCCCTGATTATAACGATGGGCATGAACTCGCGTAGAGCTCTATTGAAGGCGACATTAGACTTGGTGCTACCAACTGTAAGGTTAACTGTCGCAAAAAACTGCACGTTGACGTGGTGTAACGTGTTGTGTGCCTCCATGACCCAACAAGCTGTACAGGATGGTTTATCTCAGGCCGAAAATCCAATCATGCCTGGAAGGTCAATGGATAGAGGCCTGACGAAGTAGTCTCCTGGTCCTACTAGTCGAGGGTTGATCTAAGTTGGCATTTCAGTCGGAAACCCAGTAGAAGAATAACTGATCCAAGTAGATGGGTTCCCACTCAGCTATACCTCGCTGCCTTACGGTTATATTCTTGTTAGAACTAACGGCTTTGGTTGAAAACCCCAAACGTTCTTCTGATTAGCGGCTGAATTCTCTAACAGTGCCGGCTCATCAATCCCCATGAGTTACACGCCTATAAATAACTCCATACTGCATCGTTCGTCGCGCAGGATAATCATGACTGCGCTGCCCATTGCGTCGAGCGAAGTGGGTAGTGATAAGCATGCTACTGCTCAGAGTTCCCTCTTTTATTCAACCCGTCTCCAAGAAAATCTCTTTGCCCTCTCTACCTACGCACAATGTTTCCACTGATAACACGACCGAAACTCGGAACGGTTCATTGTCAAATTGTGCATTAAGTGGTTTCCAGTCTGTTAACTCACATTTTCTCAAACCTCGTCAGCCTCTGAATCTCGGTTCCTTCAGTATACGCATTATGATACAGGCTGGCTAACAAGCGCGTTCAGCTCTGGCAGTGGACTCACTTTCGATTGATGTCTGCCGCATCAATAAAACAAATTCAGGATTCCAGTAGAGTAATTCAACTAACTGCGCCGAACGGCTCGCCAAGATATTTCCTTCACACTTCAGGAGACGAAGCAGCTCAAGCTGTGAGTCAATGCGTCGTACAAGTAGTCTTAAGTGAGAAGGCTGAAGCGACCCTCTTAGACTGGATCCCGGTTAACAGTCGCTTGTGCGCCGTCAGATTGCAAGGATCAGTCGACGTCCCGAAGGATAGTTGTGTTAAGCGCAATTTATTTGTCATCTCCGCATGCGATCCAACAGACTGCAGCATTGACATGCAAAAGAAAGAGTTTCATGACGAACGCGTCACCCTTGTTCGGAAGAGCAAAGGCCCTGACATTGTATTGGCAGCAGGTGATTTAAATTCACAGGTTGGAAAACGGAGTGCATCGGAAGCCTGTTTAAGTGGGCGGTACACCTTGTCTGCTCAGCGAACAGGCGACAGGCTTCTCCAATTTCTGTGGACAATAACGTACTCCTGTCTAGAACAAATTTCCGACAGCTCGCGTGGCACGACGACATGGCGCTCTAACGCGACAGGTACTCTGAGTCAGGTCGACCATATTCCAGTAAGCTACTGCCGGCGCGGTTCTGTTCAAAACTCTAGATCGTACTGGACCACGTACGTCGAATTAGACCATGCGTTAGTTTTAGTGCGATTTCTGCTGCAGCTCAACGGCTATCGACGCAGGCCACAAACTCGATTGGCCGTCGAACGTCTATTTGATTCTACTGTTCGCAACAGCTATGAACAGTGTTATGTTGCCGAGTTTGGTCGGTCTATGCACACACTGAAGCACAAGACACAAGTTCTCGCGACGCACAATATCACAGGAGCACACAGCCTGTAGTCCAGTAGGACACGAACACACACAAAGAGGTTGGAGACACAAGAAGATCGGGCTCAAGACTCAAGGCCCGTAGTCGCACAGCGAATGGGACAGATCTGCTGCTCCCTTGAATGAGCAGCCACACGGAAAAATAAGCGGCGCGAAATACGAACAGTTAGCCCAGCCCGCTAGCGGAAAAGAGAAGACGAACACAGAGTACTGCCGCGCGTTCATTTGTGACCCACCAACACAAGTCAGAATTCAAGTGAGCTCTATCGTTTATATAGTTTTGTTGGGTGGCCCTGATCGATGTGTGGACTAGCCAATCACAGAACAAGCTTTTATGAATCTTTTTGCGGACATAAAAATATTCAACCGCGCAGTATTTAAAATAACGTCAATTTCGAAATATGGAGAAAAGGACAGATTATTTTGGAAAATTGGTAGCAGAAATGAAATCTACGGCTTCAAAAACCATGATAAACAGAATCTATTCGACGAACTAAGAACCCGACAAGCAGCAATGTAGACGAGCAGTGGGATCAAATCAAGCAGGCGATAAATTTCGCAGCAGATCTCACCTGTGCTCTTAGGCCTAGCGTTCATCAAAGACACTGGATCTCACAAGCGTCAATCGGCCTAATGGAGCAAAAACGCCAGCTGCCTAACTGCAAGGAAGTGGATAAGATGGGTCGACAGGTGCGGCATCAATTGACGATAAACCCTAAAAGTGACTGTGAAAACCGCTGGCTTAAGGCACCCGAAGAAATGGAATTAGCAGTCATTTCAAGTAACGGTCAAAGATAGTTTAAGCTCATACGCGACACCGGCGGACGGTGAACTTCGGTTGGTGAAGTAGTGTGCGATAGAAATGGAGAGCTTATCCAAGGTAGACGAAAAAAGATGGACCGTTGGGGCGAGCACTTCAAGGATCAATTAAGCTGGCCGCATGCGAACGTATTTAGGCCGACGTCTGTGGCTGCGAATCCATGGGAGGTGGCTCTTGACCTCCCAGCGGAATTGGAAGTGTGTATGAGTGTTGGAGCACGGACTTGGTCTCAACGACAGATCTTAGCGCAATTGTTCGGAGGACGTCGGTATTACCCTTTTTCTCTAGCCTGGAAGCGCTTCTCATGCCAATCCTTCGCGCTAAGTCCTCTTCACTCATCTCGAAGAGTTTTGACAGGATGCTCTGGAGCAAGACTACGTGGTGATCCAGAGCCTGAGTCATCCGCTGTGTCGACTGCGATATATTCATTACCAGAATGCACTGTTCTCTGAATGGGGCGAGGCTGTTTCCTCATAATGGGTCTGTCGGTGGCCAGAGCCCCCCTGCTTGTTGTTAACGATGATATCCGCAGTTTTAAGCGACTGGATGACTCAAGCGAACGACAAGAACAGTGGCTGCGGTAGGGCAAGTGGCAAATTCACTTCTGGTACAGCGACGTTAACCTCTGTATTGTCTGTCATCATCTGGTCCGTTTGCAAGGACTCCAGTGTCGGCTTGGGCGTTGGGTAAAACACTTAAGGAAGCAGTTTAGCTGGTCCACGGTCATAGTGGGCCTTCCACTTCTGCTTGCAAGTGAGCCGATACATTTGGATACCAACCCTCCATCCGAAATAGGGGTCATCGGGGAGATAGCCTCAAACTGGTGCCGTCCTCGTCCAAGGGCGATGGGGAACTGTTAACGTCGGAGTTAACAAAAGCCCCAGGGTCGATTCGGCTAAGGGAAGAGGTTCCCAAGGATTGGTGTGAATAGGTGATTGCACCGACTTAAAAGGACTACAGATCCTCATGCAAAAAACCGCAGAGGAATTAGTTTAGTGGGCCTTACATCCAAAATATTCGCGGGCATTATCTTCCACTGACTACCCAGTACTCGCGAAAGTCCTATGCATAAGAACCAAGCCGGTCTTCTTCCCGGTCGGGGTTGTACTGACAAGATTTTCAGTCTGCAACAGATCTTAGAATATAGGGACATATCCCGCAGACCCACGATTTCTCTTCCTTGATTTGGAAGCAGCGTTTAGCTCGTGAAAATCTGTGGCGAAGTCTCCCATTGAAGGGTGTCAGAGAAAGTCATTTCACTCATCCAACCTCTGTATGCTAACAAGCGAAGCCAAATTCGCGCTTGCTGCGATGTTTCACTCGAATTTACCAAAAGAAATAATACTCGTCAGGGTTGCACCTTTTGTCATCGAGATGGCTATAGGTAGCCCTATCCCCATGTGAAAACAATGGCACTGATATTTGCTCAGACAGAAACTTGTCTGACCTAGAATATGTGGACGATTTAGTGATACTGAGTGAAGATTCAAATAAATTGCAGGCTTCTCTTCGTTTTCTGAACGATAATGTAGGTACGTTTCTATGCGTTTCGCACCTTCGAAGTGTAAAATGCTGTTGCAGGACTCGACTGGCTCAAAGTCGAGGCTTGTTCTTGCAGGGGAACAACTGAGGGGGGTGGACAGATTTAGCTACTTGGATAGTTGTACCCTTCCTGTTGGTCATAAACCGGATGCAGTGTCTTCGTACATAGAATTCATTAACCTGAGGCGTCCGTGGCATCGGCGCGGTTTCCGGTCACCGATTGGCAGCAGTAGGATCAGTACTGCTGCGGCTCCGAAACATGACCAGAATTGCAAAGACTTTTGGTGTTTGCACACCGTTGTGCTCATGGTATTGGCAGAATATGGTGGAATAATTTTGAGTAATTCAGAATTAAGCGTAAGGTAATGGGTGAATCGAAATAGATTGATGTGGTTGGGGCATGTCTTTAGCATGCCCATGGAACGCCTGTCTCTCAAGCTGATTTTCGAGGCAGCTGATAGTTGGAGGATGGTTTGGGGTGGCCAATTGACGACATGGATAAAAATTAGAAAAGCTTTAATCAGTGGACTGGTCCGTGCAAGTGTAGTTACACTACTGTGTTGCGGTCCACGAGATCCCCCGGGTGATCGTTGGAGAAAACAGATGATGTGGCCCAATGTCGCAGTCAGTGGCGTTCTTGTATCTAAAACCTTTCTTCTTCTGCATAGTTCCTCAACTTACTATTTTGCAGTCGATCTATCATTCCCTGTTCTTTTGTGTTTAAGCAGATGGTGCTGTGAGGCAGCAACCAAAACTAGAGCAGGCTGGTGCAAGGCTATTGGTTAGCCAAATTGAATTGGAACTGACCCGAGGTTTCACTACGCACACAATCCCCTGAGGGAGCGCACACAACGCAAGAACGAAAATACGGCAAACAGGGGTCACACGAAGTTCAGACTCCATGGGTCCCTGAAAATGATGAAGTTAAAAAAGCCCTAAATTCACTGATAGGCAGACCAGGTGAGCCCGTTTGACACAACTGTCACACTGCAAGACTTCAGCGTAAAGAACAACAACCATCGTGCAGCAAACACAACCAGACTTGCAGACGGCATAATAAGAACAAATGATGCCCGTTAGATCCACAAAGAATGGCCGCAGAACACAAACACATTTCCATGACGTTAACGAGCAGAAACAAGAAACCAATGAAGTGGGTGCCTTTAGTTTAGTTTTTCACTACAACGAAATACTTGACGTATTTCACCAATGAAACAGTTACCTGCCATTCATAGGGAACCGCATCAGGACGGCGCCCAGTAGATATTACCATTAAGTTTCACGGTTCTGGTTACTTCCTCAAAGCATCAAGACCCGCGGATAGATGAAAATATCGAAAGAAAATCAAATTCACGTTTACGCCCTAAAGTGGTTATTCCGTATTTTAGTAAGCGAAAAGAGCCACAGAAAAGCTATGCCCAAAAAGATTTGGACCTTAACATGTACATATGTATAAGACCACCTAAGATGGCAGAAGACGGTGACCGTGATGGCTTATTGGAGAGATCCGAAAGCGAGTAGTCACAAGAAACCAAGGTGTTGCGCATAGGCGACAACGGTGCAGTAGGCAGAGAGAAAAATCCTTCATCGAACCCGTAGCTTTCCATTTTCGGTAAATGGCACAATAACAGGTGACACCTAGAATATTACACCCGAGGTTCAGTGTGGAGTGAGATGTAGGGTAAACCCGGATAAGGAAGCAAATGCGGTGGTTCTTTACACCAACGCACGCAGTCTAAAGAATAAATGAATGGAACTACTTACCGAAGCTGAGGAGAATAACGCTGGTTTTTGGAGTCACCGAGACGTGGCTGTCTCAAACGGACCACATTCTGCAGTACTACGTTTACGAGCAGGATAGGGGTAGTGACATGTCCGGGGGTTGTCGGGTACATAGGGAATTAAGGGTAGATCTAAGCAGCACAAATATACAGATGAGTTTATTTCCCATTAAGGTGCAAAACAGTCGAATAGCCGTTGCATGATTCTATAGAGGTCCAAGCGCCACAGAAGTGGAGGATCGGCAGACAGCACAAGCTATGTAGTGACTATTTGTGAAATACGCTGCTAATAGAGTTTCTGATCATCAGGAAATTAAATCGGACACAGAGAGCTGCGTGCACATAGCAGCAGAGGATATGTTCACAAGGTGGATGTAGGACAGGGACTTAACTCCACGAGATTTAGGTCAGGGCAAAAGCCGCCACTTTTCCACCAGGTTATCACTATGAAAATGACCTCCAGCGCTTACGCTGTCACAGCTTTAGGCAAGAACGACCATGTGATGATCACTTTTACCTTAAAACTTAAGCAAGGAAAGATCCCTGAGAAACTGCGCAGGGATTTCGGAAAACCGAGAGAAGAAAAACTGAAGGCCAAAGCAGACCTTCTGCACTGCGTTATCCGTGATGAGTGTAGACTATGAAGTACCCCGGAAAAGGGTCAAACAAAACCCCCATGAGCTTCAGTATGAATTCCTCCCACTGGGGAAAAATCAGAAAGGCAAACCAGATTGGTGGACCCTGAGCGGTAAGAGGGTCAATAAGATACAGAGACAAGAGCTAAATGAAACAAATCCTCATAAACCAAAGGGAGCTAGAGGCAATGCGCGAAGCATTGAAAACCAGGCGATAAAGTTCCAGAGAGCAACTAGGACAAAGTCCGAGTTAGATTTGGGGAAAGGGGTGAAAAAGAACCCCAAGAGGTATTTTCGTTATGCGCAAAGGGCGCAATTAAAAGTGGTGTGTGGACGGTCAATTCGAGAGTCAGAGTAGGAGCGTGTGAAAAAAATAGTAAAGCAAACGTCCTCAGTGAATACTTTGCAAGTGTGCGACGGTCAGATGAGGGTCAGCAAGTGTCGACTACCTACCCATTCGCTACTACCAGGACTACCCAATTGCAAGTAACAGTTGAGGAGACAGTGGGTACTGGAGGGATAAACGCTAACAAATGAGGGGCCGGACGGCACTCAACCAGCTGTTCTAAGACCGTTATCCACTACATTGAGTGAACTCTCTTCCAGGTCACCACGATCCAGGGTAGACTACTACTGGGCCGGAAGGTACCGGCTGTAGCGACTATCCACAAGGGAAATCTGCGTGAACAGGTAGGGCACTGTCGACCCGTGTCTTACGTGTATCCTCAGCATTTCTTCAGATACTGATTAGGGGAAATGGGAGGAGGAACCTGATAAAATATTCTCCCGTGTAGGGCATAGTGTAGATTCACAAAAGGGAGATCGTGTCTCTCGAACCTTCTAGGTTTCTTAAATGAAATAACGGTGGGAGTAGATGGGGGAAAGTGGTAAAGGTATGTTACCCAGATTTCGGCAAGACTTTTCATTCCGTAAACCACCAGCTGCCGATGCACAAGACTCAGTTATTTTGAATCAGAGGCGTGATATTAAGTTGGGTCACGGCTTTCCTGACTAATAAATACTTTTGTGTCAGGGTTTCGGGGCGACCCGGGGTGTCAGATTAGTATCACAAGTGTCAGTTGTTAAGCCGCTACTACTCTACACAAAAGATCTAGCGGCAAAGCTGGAATCCCCATGTTCCATCTTAGCGGATAATGTGAAGGTCGTGGGGGCAGGCAACTATGAGGTTGGCAAGGGACCTAAAAAAGGTGGTTGACTGGACTAAGATATGCCACTAAACGCAAGCACAAGTCACCTACCAATCAGCCCCTGAGAAGGACTGATTGTATTAGGAGAAAGTGGGGAGTTGTCAATCAGTGCGATCCAATGCAGTCACGACCGCAGGCTACAAGGGGGCCGAAGCGTGCAAAGCCGCTGTCCAAAAGGCAAGGTAGTACTTCAGGCCATGGCCTGCAACACCTTGCGGCAAACCGGAGGTACCCGTTCCTCTGCATAAGGTAACAGTCAGGCCACACTAAGAATGCTGCACCCAGGCATGGACACCATTCCTTAAGGGACGAGGTTTGCCTCGAATGTCCATGGACCGTTGCGACGGTGTTCCAATAATGTTTGAAGGGCAGAAATGGAAGCCGTACAAAAATGTAAGAGTGTGGGTTCAAGAGTGCTATTTAAGAGGCGTTCGGGGTCCTAAAGGTTTTGACAGGGATAGATCCTGAAGACACGTTCAGTCAAGCTCTCGAGGTTAGAACAAGAAGAAATGATGGGCACTTTCTAGAAAATGCGCATGAAAACGTTTCCCAAAGCGATAAGAGCTCGTAACAGGCTCTTCGCAGAAATTATGAGGGTTGAAGAAGAAGGCGCATTTAAAACCACCAGACAAAATGAGGTATGGATTATTCCCATGGAAATACTGTAATCACTAGTTAGGGCGCAGGGAATCGCAAAACAAACCCGAACTATTAGGAAATAGGTCGGGACGAAATGGAGAAATAAGTGACTTCGAACGCCTGATTTATCGCCGAGGTCATTAGTGTTCTCTGCAAAAAAGACCGAAAGGAAAAACGTGAGATGTAATGAACCGGGACAGTGCTCCTCCAGAGAAAGCAGATGGTATGATCTGCAACGTAGGAAAAAAGAGACGTTGTACGCCGGAAATCAGTAACTGAGAAGATCGACATGGCAAGACTGCAACACAAGGTATCGTGTTACAGGAAGGAACGGCGACGGTGTATCGCAATTCTCTGCAACGCTACTCGGCCTTCAGTTCAATTCCAGTTCCATTTCCAATTAAATTACAGGACTATACAGCGAGGTGCCTGATCGTCCAGATCCGTGCACTGAGAGCTCCTTGGATCTGACGATGCATTCACAACAGGAGGATGGAAAACCCTCTTCAGCCCCTACAAGAGGGAAACAACTACTGAGGTGCTTCCTCAAGACAATCTCCTCCACCCTAAAATTCACAAACTGTCCTCTCCAAGCGCAGGTAGCCATGCATTGTCTGGTTCCCCTTTGAGTCAGCGGACTGACCTCACCTAGACCAATTCCTCCGGTAGCTTGTTCCAGCCATTCACCACTCTTATGACAAACGATTTGCTCCTCAACCCGGTGATTACGTGTTCTCTTTTTCAAGATAACTCTAAGTGTGTCATTCCTGCCTATCTGGAATAGGGCTCCACGGTGACCCCGTATCTCAGCCAGATCCTTAATGGCCTTTAAGGCCTTTATTGAATCACCTCTTTCGCTATGTCCCTCCAAGGTGTACAAGCCAAGAGC
>LUCM01003951.1:87937-110537 GCA_008360955.1 Fasciolopsis buskii
ATCCTCTTTCTCCTGGCTGTCCTTACCGGCTGCGGCCTCTAGTGAACCATTTATAACATTGTCGCCCCGCTCAATGCTCCTCTTGTCATCTGATTTCAGCAAGGTTTGCCGGTAGCCTAATTGGGTGTTCCCCAGGATGGCCCTGCGAATGGGCACTTTGCAAGCTGTGCAAACCCAGCTTAGTTTGCCCTGTTGACAGTAGAGCTCGTAAATATCCTTCCTGAAGCAGCCACGTGCACAGCGGAACCATTTGCCACACGTATCACGCTGAATCCCTGCTGCCGCCTTGCCTTTGGGGCAGGTAGGTCTCCCACTTTACGCATCTTGTCCAGGGCTTCGCACTGAGCTTCTAACCTGTAATCCTTTCACAGTCGGCCTACCACAGATTATGGTAGCCCTGAATCAAGTGAAATTTTAAGCAAAGGTACGCACCCCTGGCTCGAGTCGACAAGAGCGGTCCTTCGGGAGCAAAACTTATTCGGTCACTAACCTTGATGCACTCTTTATTTCCGATTGCCCACGTGCCTTCCTGGATTCTCAATTCTTGATCTTCCCGGTATGAGCTAGCAGGCCACGCTGCGATGTAGCCCAGTTGATGCAGGATTGGAGTAACCTCAATGGCAAAACGAGAGTTTAGATTTCCTCTGACGGTTTGCATAGAAAATGGCATTTACCTTTGCGATTATTAATTTTTTCGCGTTATTGATGATTTTCTATTGGCTCCGTTCCCCTTGCAAAGTATTAGTAGAAAGCGAAAATTACCTCACTCACTTGGCGAAGGAACGAACAATTCGTGGGCGCTCCAAAACCTCTTTCCACTCACCCAGTGAATGGAAATATACTATCTCATCTTCTCAATTGACGATCTGATCTCACCTTATACCGATTCACTACAGGTCCCAATGGTAAATCTGGACAACGCACTCCATTCATTTATCGCTACCACTGACGAATTGCGCCCTAGCTATCAGCCAAAAGCAGTGTCTTCCATTTGGGATGAAACCGTAGTTCGTGGTTTCATGGGTCCCATCTCGTCGCTTCGGGATTTGAGAGGCCTGTCATTAAACATGAGATAACATGCACCCCCTGTGTTGTGATACATAGGCACCTCCTTGGCCAGCACCTCGGAAGACGGCATCCTGGAACTCTACTGTTAACGACTCTGCTGCAACGGCTCTAAAGCACTTCCTAAAGTGCTTTCATACCTCCACTTTTTGAAAACCCAATAATGCAACAATTGAATTTGTACCTGCCGACCGCGGGATATCATTCACCCTCCAATAGCGCAATTTCCCGGCCATGCTCAACAGCTGATTTCTCGTCAATCAGACTGCGGTGAATATTGCCAGGGGTACTCGTTCGCAGTTGCAAGGGAAAATGCGGAAAAACAATGGAAAGCCTTATTGTCTTTCCTCGGAATACACCACAGCCCTATTTCGATCAAATGCACCATGTGGCAAACTACTGGATGAAATCCCACTCCGGTAAGAATTGTCTTGGCATGCACCGCAGATTGCTTCACCGGCCAAAGGTAATGCACTTCCACGGTAGTACTAAGCCCAGGGTGGTTTGCTCGGTTTCTTGTGCCACCCAAGTCCACTCTGCTTGGGCGCAGCCGCTGGGGGAGCACTTACCTTTAGCTGCTGGAAACTTGCTTCAGTGGCTCCATTGCAACTTGGGGTTCCTTCGAGGCAACCGTTTTGGAATATTCCGTGCGGTGATTTTGTGCTAAGTGAATTTAGGCACTCATCGCCTATGGATGCACAGAGAATGACGAAGCACTCACGACCGGATGCGTTTACAGCAAAACAGTTCACATAAAGATTCCCCTAGTTCCGCTAAACCGGCAGAACCCATTTAATCTCAAGAACCTGGCCCATGGCACCATCAAGATGTATCCTATAAAGACACCATCGCTGTCTCGTCCGCGAGTACCGGCCGCTAAATTGCCACCGCGCACTACATCAAATATTCGTAATCCTAGCTCGAGACTCCAGACGTACACAACTTGGCTAAACTCTTCCCTCCCAGCATGAAAACCACTTGACGCATGGCAGCATCAGCTCAACAATTCTTGTTCGCCCTCAACGCTGTCTTCGTCATCCATTTTAAACCAAATACAGCGATTTAATAAGACTGCTTCATTGATGACGAGCTCCTCAGTTGCATCAGCCGGAGCCCCGCCTTTCGTTGTCCAGCGTGTTGGTCCTTCGATGTATTTGTCTCTAATCAACGGAATTTCAGGTTTTATTATCTAGTCAGCTATCCCCAAAGCAAATCTTGTTATCAATACATCGCTTTCTTGGCGCTCTCGTCCATCAAATGGTTTGATTCAAAAACCGTTGCCCAAAGGTGCACCGAGCTATCGATTAGCTCGTTCTACTGCTGGCCAGACTGTTCTTATCCAGCCATCCGGACATTGTCACCAGATCCGTATTATTCAACCACATGATCGCACCAGCAATCTCACGGATGAATACTATCGATTTTGTTGCAGTACAAGTATCACCTCACCGCTGTATATTAATTTGAGTGCTCTAGTATCAGCAGGTTGGATTTCTTGTCTCACGTTATTTTCGTGCCAGGACAATGAGCCTTTTAGTATATTTTGCAAACAGATTCAAAATTATCAATAATAGCTGGACCGAGTTTTAGCAGTGCAAGTGCGTGAAATCCGCCGACAACTCAGCTGCCTTGCGCTTCTTTAAGGTAACGGACCTACAACCGCCAGAAACAGAATAATGGCCCGAATTACTCAGCCTGGCAAGTAAACGATCTCAACAACCATCTCGCGTAGGCGCAGCACGTCTGGGGTAGCACAATCACTACCATGGTGGCCTCGCCCTCCTTATTTCTCTCTACACTCAACGGAACTCGTTGTGGACCCTGTTGCTCGGGGATGTGCTTGGACTCACGGGGTTTAAATTGCAGCTGCCTAAAAAGTAGATTTTCCGGCCATTTAGTGGTTGCCGCTCCAAGGGAGCAGTAATCCCAAGATTGCGACCCTATCCAGGTGCATTAATACGACATCTTTGATGTACAGCCACGGGACTACGACGACAGAGGGCGAGGACCGATGGTTAGGACGTTGCGTCGAACCCCAAATAAGGCAAACGATTGTTTCAAGTGTGAGATTGGCTGACCAACTCTCATCCAAGGTTTGATGCAAAACAACCGATCGGCTTGCCACCCCGGCACAAAGTTGCTGATCTGCTTGTGTGACATATGTGTGCAGCGGACTTGTATGCAAGAACAGTTGCTGAGCCTCACACCAGAACGGTTTCGATCATGAGCGAAGAAGCAACAGTGGAGCAAGCAATCAAACGGTGCCTACAATGCGGGAGCGCATGGCGGCAAAAAGAGGAAATCCAATGTCTCCGCTTCCAAATTGCACAGCGACCTCTGGATGACTGGCGTTCGGTGACACTGGGGTTCACTGGGATCTCAAACATGAATTCCGTCAGTCAAGATCGCCGTTACTCCGTGTTCATCATTTCTCAACAGCGCGGTATATCGGTGCATTTTGCACCTATTTCCATGCAGTCATGCAAACGCCCACGAACAACCCTACACAGATATACCGCATCATTTCTGTGACGCCTGTTTCCGCCACTCGGGTTCCTTCGGATGCATTCGGGGCAATGAGCATTTAGAAGTCTCCAGCAACTGTTCAACAGGAAGTGAGAGGCCGATGGAACTTGAGCTGATTCAGTCGACGGTGTTTCACCGGCATTTCCTTCAAAAACTTGTCGAAGGAGTATTGCACTGGCAGTAGGGATTAGAAAGTTAGGGAAGAATGTGCCCAGTTTCTAAACATTTACTTGCTTGATTCAAAGGGATTCATGTGGACCGGATGGTGCGTGGATGAGGAAAATCCTCCGAAGAATGCCGGTTGTATTTAGGAATCCCTTGAATAACGTGAAATTTCTTCAAACATATCTCGGTTCACGTTCTGGGTCTCTGTGATCTCGTAATTGAGATTCGTTTGGGCTCGTGCTTTGACTACTTTTATAGTACAGTATCGTGGAAATTACAAATAAATTGTGTTTGGATTTGAGATTTGGCCATGGTTATGTATTTCTCATAAAATATTTGCAATAGAGTTCGCTGGTGATGTGACCACCTCAACGGGCTGATTGCTGTCAGAGATCAGTGCCCAACGTCAGGGCTGTTTTGCTTACGCGGAAAAGGCTGGGGAGGTTGAAGTTTGCGCCTAATAAATTTCAGTGACTCTTGCTGTAAATGGTCCACCGCGAGAGCTAATCAAGGACAGCCACATTTTGCTCCCTACATGGGAACTGCGGAAAGCCATAAGGAGCATCCGGAAGGTGCGCTGTGTTAATCAGAGGGTCAACGAACATCAAGAAGGCTCCTTAGTCTTATAAAGGAGCGATAATGAGTGGTCGGCATATTTGGACTGCGAGAATGTTCTGCCTAAGAACTGCATGGCTTGGTCCACGCACAAGCTCTCACTGGCGATGGAGTGGTTATGAGCACGATGGCTGAGGGTCGGCATTTGCCGACCTAAATTAGGACTCTCGCGGGATGTCGACTTTGCGGGTCAAGTATTACCAGGTTCCTGCCCCGCAATTCCGTTTTGCCTTGGATATTTTGCCGCAAGCCAAGTCTCAGAAGGGCTACGCGCTTCGGGATTTGTGCCAACCATGGGCTGACAAAGTTCCAACATTTATTGTGAAGACCAACGCGGCGGGAATGCACGTGCTTCGGATGAGCTCCGAAGACATCGGTTTTGAATCTTTACTAGGTAGCTGTAGGAATGTAATAGAGTGCCTGGGAAGGTAAAGAAACGGAAAGTGGAGTACAAAGTTGGATGCAGTGGACTTATTCTGTGCAGCTTTGCCGGGCATGCTTGCACCTGAATAATATTAAGCGTGTACTCGCTGTCCGACTAAGCAATTTATGGGGGGCTCGACCTTGGAGCGGCTACAGCATTTGGATTCGGTTCTTGCAACCGGACTGCTTTTTAAGGATTTATATCACAGGGCTAGGGTTTTTGCATTGCTCTTTCCAATTGTTGTCTACTGCCTTCCGTTAATTCTTATTTTGGTGCCTTACGAGTTGCGTTTCGTACTGGTTCTCGGCAGTCGGATCGGCACAATCGACCCCGTTGTTGAGTGGATGTCTAAGGAGGCGTTCGACTTGGGATCACCATTTCAGTTGGCCCTACTGGGATGGCAAGTTTCGGCGATTTCGAAGTAGATGGCGCAGAGTCCGGATATACTGAGCAACTAAGATTGTCATTGCCGATTAAGAGCGAGAAATGGCATCGCCGGACATTCTGTGCTTGCCAGCCATTCCTAGTTAGATTTCTCTTCCCCTGCTGACTCCTGCCATTGACGAATCTTTACGCTTTTCGGCTAAGGAAATCGGTCCGTCGGGTGCCGTTATTTCCATTTTGTGTATTGCCAGCAGGATCTTAAATGTAGACTTGTTCTTTTTGAAGGTTATCTAGCTGACTGATGGATCAAGCATTGCGGTTGTTGTATTCTGCGCCATGAGAATTTGTTTTTCGACTTCCGGGAAGCAAAGCAAGGGTTTGCTTTGTTTTACTCCCCTCTGCTGCTTGTAGTTTGAATTCGGTGCCCATAAACGGTTCCCTGGTGATTGATACTGCCTGATTTTCTAGCTATTTCTTGCTCAGAATTTCCTTGAGAAGAATCTTATTTGCTTTGCTTCCGCCAAACAACCGGAGGCTCTGACTCGTCTTCAGATCGATGCCCTCTGTAAGAGGCTTCCGGACCCGCTTGATAAAGCCTGAGGTGTAGCAATTTCTACATGGAACAGGCTGACAGTGTGGGCAATGCGGGAAAAAAGTAAACAAACCGGAATTCTTACATGCCTGTTCGATGTGATTTGTAATACCTCTGTAACATTTGATCATGTAACCAAGCATGCTCCACAAAGTACTCGAGAAATATACTAATATATATAACACAGCTACTTCTCCGTGTGATTCAACCCTGAAAATCTCAAAGGGGACTTCGGAAGTAGTGTGGGTTCAAACATGAAAATAATAGACGGGAGAGCATCATCATGCTGAAGCCTATCTGATAGGTGCCCCATGCAAAAATACTTCCCAGCTGAGCTAAGGCAAGTTCCTTGTTGCAGAGCTTGAATAACCTCCCATAGGTGTGATTAACTATTGAATCCTCCGAAATTCCATCCTTTGTTTGCATTGTATAGACCAATAATTAACCGGGATTCTGAGGGCCTGAGAGACTTCCTTAGGATTGTCAAGGACTTCACAGTAGCGTTCTTTTCTCACTTTTCGCTGTTCCCTATATTAAAATGTAAAATACTGCTTTCCCTCTGTGTGTGCCTTTGACATTGTGGTGCTTTCCTTCTGAGGTTATCATTGTATGAAAGACGATCCACGAGCTTACGATCGACGCACAAGCAGCAGCCTGGCTTCGGCTGCCTGATGTCCCATATTCTCACGATTTAAATGCAAACACTTGCAGGAGGTGATCAGTTACATTGAAAACAACTTGGCGTATAGGTTTTCCCTACGTTGAATAATCAAAGGTTGCCAGAACCCCACTGGGACCTTCAGTTGGTGTCTGCGAGCTAATGAAATGGAAGTCTTGAAGAAGGACTCCACGGTCGGTACACTTACGGTTAGAAGAGTATATTTTACATGTGGGTACAATATTTTTGTTGGATCTAGTGCTGTAATCGACGTTTGGCTTTTCGAAGTCCGAAGAAAATGGCCGGCAATATTGGATCTGTTCTGCTCCCGCAGAACCATATCGATGTAATGCTGGTCGAAGAATGTTAATATCGGTTTTTTTTCGTAGCGAGCGAGCGAACTTTTGACACTACATTGGCTTTCTGATTCACCCCCACCCGTGTCTACTGTATCTGAACTAAGTAAGCTAGAACGTAGATACCACATGACCTCGTAAGCCCGGTGGATTCGAAACGCTCAACTTTAGGGCACAGGCTAATGGCCGCCCAGTTTTTTTCGCTTCGATAGGTGCTGACAATGACTAGGATAGAAATAAAATCACTGCTTTGGTCTTGCAACAAAAAACAGCAAAAAGTGATGCCATACAACGCGCTACACTTTGAGGAGCAGTGATGGGAAGACGTCTATTGTTTTCCGGGCCGATGGAATGAAAACGCTCAATTATTAACTGTACCTTTTTCATAGTCTTTCAGATGTCAGTAATAGTGACGCCAGGACTGGTAATATTGGTAGCAATTCAAAATAGGTTGGCAGAACTTCATGAAGTCGAAATCTGAAAACCCTTGATTTTTCCAGGGGAAAAAGATAGAATCGCTTATTTTTTTGGATAGTAGAAAGCATATCAAAGCAGCGAGATCTCAGCGCTGTTTGCAATCAGCAAAGTCTATCTAGGATAGTATCGAATGATACTAGGAGACCTAAATATTTGTGTCCGCTAGTCATCCTCAGAAGCAACCCAGTGAAACATTACGAGGACAATTTTGAGGTTACTTGTTTCATGTTCGGCTTGACGCATTTTAGGAGGAGGTACTCGTCAAAAGCAACTGCGGTATGAGCAAGAACATTGTCAGAATTCTCAGTTAAGCAAACTGAAAAGCGAATATTTCTTGCATATAGGCTATAGCGCGATTTAAGTGGACTGCTTGGTTGTAGTCTTAAAAGGGTAGCAGGGTACTGTGACCCTTGTCCAAACAATTGTGTGCGCATGAGACTATCAGCTGATGATAGAGGCTTCTTCAGTCGCTTGCAGAACGGATTGTCTTGACGCGAATCTCATATTACGTTTGCATGCCCTTAACCTTTGTGACTGCTCGTGCGTCACTCTTACTCGGTTCCGTACGTGCGTGAGCAACGCACAAGTGGCAACCGCACTTGGCTGTCAAAGTTCGGTTAAACAAGCTATCCGGAGGAACTAATCCAAGTTCGCTACTCGCTATGGGTTTTTATAAATGAACAATTCAGTAGTTTTAAAATAATAGTAGCAACTGGTTAATGGCCTAACGCAGTTTGATAAAGCAATTTATGCATATTAAAGTGGAGGACATTACTGAGGTCCTACGTCTAAGGTATTCCTTTGGCTCATTGTCACAAAAATATAGTGGGACGTATAGAAAAGGCGTTAACCACGTATGCGCATTAACCGATTAATACGAAACTGCAGCTTCTAGAGCGTAGTAATAATTGCCAACAAATGTAATTTAAAGGATCATTTGAACTGATGGTTGTCCTTTACTTTGCCGACGCGGTATATGCTACATGGAACGGCTTTTCTGTATCCAGCACGGCATTGCCAGTAGTATTGAGAAGATATCGACAATAGGCAAAACATATGGTGTTCAGCGGTAACGTATCGCTTCCAGCATGTTGATCTTTTACATGAACAAACAGCAAAATGTACGAGGACCTGGGAGTTTTATGTCGGTTACAGTACAAGTTTACGTACTTGCGGGATGAACGTCTTTGTTATGCACCTTTTAACAATTATTAGGCGCCGTAAACTAATTCATTATCCTTATCCTTGCAAAGGTTCTGTGTTTAGAAAAACGAGCCCGTGGCTCTTACAACGTCTTATGAATGCACGCGGAGCATGAGCTAACATTACTTTTTCGTTAGCCCAAATGAAGATGTACAAGTAAAAACAGTGAAATATCCAGATAGTGAGTAGAGTATATAATTTTATAAGTTTACAGAATTTTTCTTCAGATTTTGTCTGATTTTTCATATTTATTGTTCTCGATATAAGATAAGCGCGGTTGATTAAACTTTGGAGCAAGCATGGAATATTTGTGTGGTAATTAGGTAGTTCATGGGCCAAATGTAATTTATTACTCTTAGATAATCCAATTTTAGACAAAGTAAACATAACATAAGCATTTTAAAGCAATAAACTGATCTCCAAGGAAAACAATACCAGCCGATTTTCAGGAACCACAAATGTAAGCTTTTAAAAACTTCAGTCATCTTGATTGCCCTTCGTTATCCGCAAAATAAATTGGAGTAGAAAGAAGTAATCATTATTCGAGTATCTTTCGTAGCTCTGTGTGATAGCGATGTTTTGCGCCAGACCGTTAGATAGAATTCTGAAGCCACGGTTAGTCAAAGATATCAGTTCCCATTATCAAAATGTCCTAAACATTCTAGTTCATGTTGCTAAATTTTTGAGAAAACACAAGTTGATGAATAAGCTCGTCTTCAGTGATTTTTACTCACGCTGTCGGGTCACAAAAATTAGAAAGAGTTTTAAGGGGGATTAGAATAGGGAGATAAAAGTAAGGGGTGGAGAAGGGGTTTACGTTGTTAATCCAAGCCCTCTAGTTAAATAAACATTATGTGGATGAAATCCATGTACTCAGCGCCCAGACAAGAACTAACTAATTGCTGAATAAGTTCAACTCGGCTTAAACACATGTGAAACACGACGAAGATGGAGTTGAACAACGACAAGGCATTTCTAAACTTACAATCAGGTCTTGGAGAAGACGCCTGAATTCGGTTATATTGACCACCCTACTCTTGCTGATAGCAATTATTACACACTTGGGTCACTGCGACGCAAAGAGCTTCCCCTGATGCTGTAGATCATACGTTTTGGGTGTCTACTTTGTTTGATCGGGAGCTGTACTCATTGCTAATATGCCGAAACCAGGTATGATGAGCTTTCTGGAACCAGCGGGAGGAGTACAAGAAGCACAGAGTTTCACGGAACGCATTCACTGCAATGAAGTGGAACAGTAGAAGGGCTTACGAGGATAACCTGGCCAGTGAATCGGACGCCACCCCCGAAAGGCTACCTGCGCACATATTTAAACAGACCAAGGTAAACGACACCATTATAGTGAAGGAGCTGTGTGACCTAAAGAAAACCGGAACTGAGGGTTTAAACATGCAAAACGCTGATAAAGTTGGTCAAATGTAAACACGTGCCAGTGGGGCTTAAAACACTTACGATTTGCACTTTTGTTGTTGATGGTCTACTGTTGGTTGACAATGAAAGAGATCTTAGTGTCATGATCTCCTCTTGAATGAAAACATCAACCCAACCTGTCAAAGGCTGTGTGCCTGCTAGAAGCATACCGAGGGCTATCCGTCACTAGTTCAGCACTTTTTCCATTGCAAACTTCAATAAGTTGTATGCCTCCCACGTTCGTTCTAGGCTAAAATATGGTGGATTTGAAATTTTTTCATGCACCACCACCGGCATGGTGAATTTGAAATGCGCGCAGCCGGTGAGGCGGCTCGTTGACGGATTGCATGGGATCAGGCGAAAGCGACTTAGGATTTTTAAACTATCCTGCCAACTACTGGAAACTCCATGAAAATCTGACCTGTATGTGAGAAACTTGAGGCAATATCGGGTCGGGATTGCAAACAGCGTTTCAGCTAGATGACCATGGGAGAATCAGCCTACTTTGTGAAAGATAAAAAATATGGACTTTCCCCTGGCGTATCATCTCCATAGACTTGAGATCATCCTATGGAAATTCCTTTTGTCTGCTGTGCTAAAAAGACTAGTGAGAATGGCTCAAAGCAAAATCTCAACGGGAACTTGGTGAGGCGGCAGCAAATCGCGGATGTGATCGGGATGGTGTCGAGGAGATTTTGATGAGGTTATACGATTGCAGCCTCGTCTGGCTTTTACCCTCAAAGATGAGGATCAGCTACTGATATTGGATAATGATCTCCAGTCAGAAGAATAGTCAGAAAGCAGCATCCAATTAGTACTCAAATCGACCATGCCGGGAACGAAAAAAGTCCGCTAAAGCGATAACAAATAATGGGACGATGTGGGGATTATTTTTAGTCCTCGATAAGAACGACTCAACGATAATATTCCAGATGCACTACCAACAATCCCCGTCGGCGACGATTTAGGGGAGGCTGTGCTGCTTTGCTAGACATTGGAGCAGCAGAAGCTATTATTCGCACCGAAGATTTCCAAACCCCTGTGTACTACTAGATTGCGAGACCTCAGTTATACAAACCAAAAGAACTGTCTACCGTCACCAAATATGCCGCATCTTTATTGAAAAAGCAACGGTCCACTGCAGAAAAATCATTAAAGTATCATTAGTCTCTCGGATACAAACTAGTAGATCAACGAATTGTTTTATAAATCAGTTTACAAGGGCACCAAATGGTGAAAGTTTCAACATACCCGATAAATCGCGAAAATTTCGTAATCCAAAAAGAATCATTGGGGAGATCTCTTTCTTTGGATTAAACATTACCTGAATTTGTGGATGTCTGTTAATGGCAGAATGTTGCAACCATGCAACATTAGATTTCAAAATTGCAGCTTCTGGAAAATCACGGTAAGCAGGCTTTCGGAGTACACAATCTGAAAATGTTTCAACAACTATTTTTTACCTTATCAATGATATTTCTATTGACGCCAGACTTTTCGAAGGCCCCTGAGTGGTTCATACCTTCTGTAAATTTCGGACTGATTGGCAGGCACATCAAATTGTGGGTGGACTTCGGTGCATTTTCGCTGTAATTTAATCTCACACACAACATGAATTACTAGAAATTAAGAATCACCAAGAGGATTTTGGCTACCTTAGTGTTTATTTACATTTCCGTTCATACGATCTGATCGAGTTTTGCCACTGGGAAAGATTTGCTCGCGATGCACTGCTGTCTTTAGTAAGTGAAGAGAACGTACTTTGCAGTCCAGCATTAGACTTTTGAGCTGATTTGCTCTCATCAGGGTTGTAATTGGCCAATCATCCCCGATAATCAAATTTATTTTTTGGGTAGTGAAGGCATCTGTAAAACTGCTTACTAATAGATGGGTAAAAACCTAAAAATGTAGGACCTAAATGAAGGGAAACGAATAAAGTGCAGCAGACCTTATCATTTCTAATCACATTTGCTTCCCAGTACTGCGAATTTGGCTTCATTGGAGATGTACATGAATGGACAACAAAACTAAGGATTCCAATCACTTATCGTGGGGTTATCGGATATCGCTTTCCTGTGAATAATCCTGTAGCTGCTTGGGGCTACTGATACCCTGGTTATTGTTACATGAGAGAAACAGCGGTTAATAGCCATGGGAAGTATAATGTACGTGGCAAATTCTCTTGCTCTCATCACTGTCTCTGTCTGGAGAGTGAACTTCAAATCTTTATAGGACCAATGAATGAATTTCGATATCTTGGTCTCCACCTGATACAGATTTTGAAATACTCGCCAGTTGATGACAACCATCTCCTGATGAGAGAAACCTAGGTCTCTTGCTTTATTGAGTAATTCATGTGTCCACGTGCAATGAACTTGCCGTGGAGCTTGATGGCAGAGCACCTCCTTCATTTTTGTTTTGGATTTTCGACGCATTCACAAACGTAACTGCAGTTCAGTAAGCAAAGAAGTGAATTTAGCAATTCACGTGTGTTAGTAAATCATGAAACTGGTTTAAGTGAGGTACTGAATGGGACTGGCCCGTGAGACCTCACCAAACGATGAAACTGAGGCCCGAAGCACACTGGTATATAAGCAAGTTTTCTGTCCTCGGACAAGCAGGTTCTGTATTTAACACAAACAAATGCTTCCTCTTGATACATGAATGAAAGTAAAGTAAACTGATGGTTTGCCATCTACAATACGTCTCGGAAGAATTATCTATCCTGTCACGAGCTCCAGTGCAATAAAAATCGAAGACAATTATTGATTGTTTTTAAAAGGATTAATGGAATGCCACGTTTTTCGCCCTTTTTCGTGGAGATACATTTACAACCCACACCCTGAAGTGCATGTAGTTGTAATTTTTCACTTATGTTATTGACGACAAAACAGGAAGCCGGTTCTAAAGCAAAAGGAGAAGTAAAGAGATTACATGAAAGTTGGAATGTCTGACAAGTTATGTGAAAACTGCCATTAATAGTTTCCGATATACCAGCAACAGAAAAAGAGCCCCCTTTGATAATTATTCCTTTGGGCGGATTTTTGGTTCCTAGGACCTAACCTATTTCGATGAAAAGTCCTATAAATTTTTAACCACAGGCGAGGAAAAGTTTCTTTTCCACTATATCAGGAGCAGTACTGTTGCGCCACACATCTAAGATAAATTTTAGAACTCACTTTTATGGTCCATCGGATGAGTTGTTTCATTAAACACAAGTACAAATAAAAAACAAACTCATTGAAAGTATCTAGATTTCCGTGCACTTGAATGTATTTGCCCATATGAGTGAGTGAATACAAATTCATAGTAATTTCTTCCGATCCATATAGTGACCGATGTTTTTGCACAAGAGGAATTAACAATTCCTTCGCTGAATCTTCGTTTCCGTTATCTTGTTTAGCACATATTGTAGTCGTTGCTAGTAATATTCTGAAAAAATGCTCACATAAGCGATGAGTGATGTTCCTTCGCAATGCAATAATGCTCAGATACATGGAGAATTGGCGGAACTCGGCTGACTTCCAAGAACGACATTCGGACCAACCACAACATTTGCGGTGAAACTCACAAGGTAGAGAATTTTGCAGTTCTAATAATAGTCCATTCACTAAGCCTGTTTGTCTTCTTTTCGAGAGATTGTTTTCTGACGCCACTGAATCTCTCCATGACGTAATTGAAAGACGAACCAAGACAAAAACAGCGCATATGCTTAACGGGAAACCCAATTATCGTGACAATGTTTCGGAGTGCAAATGGGTATGGAACAGAATGATGCCAACGGAAAAATCTATCTCTTGTCAAAGAACAACAAGTGCCGGGAATTTTACCTTATGTTTGTAACACTTATTGTCCTGCACACATCTGTTGCAAGCAAATTACTCAGAGTGGGCTTCTGCTTCTGAGCGTACAGGGTGGTGAAAAACCACGGCAGCGGGAATTTTTGTCTTTTAAATTGACGCCTTTGTCGCATAATTAGCGCGTATCTTCGACAGTATCGGCCAGGAAGTCGTTTTCTTGGCATGGTTGTCTGTATATGCTAGCAAGGCAAGCATAAAATTTGCTTGCATCTTATAATGACAGGAATAGACAGATTATTTATTGCATGGTTGCACTCTGTCCGGGCAAATGTCACAAAATCCCTCAGATGGTTATCGTCAAACGCTTGCAGGAACCATGATAACTGCAAATCTTAGTAAATGTTAACGATGTCAATTACACATTCATTGGTTTGGAGAAAAAAACTATTCCTGGGTTGGGTTTTCCATTTTCTGAAGTGCTCTGGAAGCATTATATTTCTCAGAGGAAGTCCATTGTATTATTTGTTTTGGAATCGTATCCAACTTTTTTCTGCTGAAATGAGCTCCTATACTATTTTTAAAGTTTAGTTACCAATGCCTAATTACCTGTTTACTAATCTACACGCACGGTTACGTTAACGATATTAAGACTAATTCATGAGACAGATTTCACATGAACCAAGCCGTTGACGGTGATTTGAACCATGCCCAATATGGAGGCCAAACTCGGACACACGTCCATTTCAGTATTTGGAACCAACTTGAGCAGGCATGGGTTATGTGATCAAACCATCGTTGGATGAACTGGTCAGAGCGATTAGGTAGTTGTTTAATCCTCGGCAGCGATTGGATACTTACAACAAAACTAACAAATTGCACACCAAATGTTAGTAAAATTCTCATTGTATTTCCGAAAATTTCTTCCCACGATTTCGATGATAAACTGAAGTGTTCACCACAAGAATGTGATGCACATTCAAGATTAGAAGCTGCCAAAGCGAAGAAATTTTATGCTTGTTGGTGCTGTGATAGATCTTATTTCTGGTGTATTGCGTTTGACTTTCGTAATCAGGTTTCGGAGAGATTTTGAAATATTTGGAAAAAATTTATGTAACTCAAAGAAAACTACTATATCTGTTAATCGAAAAAGCCAACGTATACAGAAAACAAACATATACCTTGAGCTGGGACGTTCGACTTAATCAAAAGGTTTCGAAATTTGGTGGTTTCGGATTAGGAACGCATTTTAATAGAAGTCCCTCTACCTGACCACTAACTGATCGGTCTCCATTAGTTTCTAATGAGGCCACCCGAAGGGGTAGATAGGGGCTGCTCATATAACCATCAGTTTCTATTCAACCGAACACTCACGCTGATTCGAAAGTTGTACTACACGGTTTTCGATGACCCTCAAACGTAAGTAATCAATCTGAATAGGTGCCACTGTATTCTCTTGAGATTTTCCTGCCCCTAGACACACTAGCCCAGACAAGGCCGTATAAATGACTTAAATGCAATAACTACAACTCAGTTCTATCCAGTGTTGTCTGGATACTTGGTGGCTCATCAATTCTTGAAATCACAAACATTGGATTGGTGTCCGAGATTTTGGTTTCTACCTTGCACCATAGTGTTTGCTAGCCATCTATCTCGTTCAACTGGGACGGGAACCCGGAATGAATCGATTTCAGGCAAAAGTCACAACCTATGCTACTGTGGTGTGCACTGGGACAGTGGTTGTCGAAGGGTCGCGCGACCGACGCGAAATTCACAAAGACAGACAAAGTAAAGTGACTCGAAGCTGTTAGTAAAGGCTTTTAAGGGTTCACTGAAGTTTACAGCTGGTTTTGGCACGTGCAGGTCACTGACTCAATACAGTTACCGACCTGTGGATGGGTGAATCGTCTTATTTTCAAACAGATTGTTAGTAAAAAGATAGTACGTGTGAAAGATTTACATTCCATTATTTCCAATAAATTAACGATGTGACCGTAACAAAGCTTTAAAAGCAGATCAGATAGTTTACTGATATACAAAACAAACTAAAGAAGACCAAACTGAAACATTTGGAACTTCGGCATAAGTCCTACTATAGATTGGCTTAAAATAAGGTGGTCCTTACTCACTTCGTCAAAGAAGCTAGTAAACATTGAAACACAGTTCACGTATGTCTAACTGTTAGCTAGATTAGGCTACTGAGAATTTATCATTCTGTTGTTTTGGCCAGAGTTCATAGAATGTCTAAAGTGATTCGAAAGAATAAGGGAAGAAACAGTCGCCCTATCCGGTTCTTAACTGGTTCTTTACAGTAAACCAGTCACCCCGCATTCGTTTTCAACTTCACCAATGAGTGGGGGCGTTTAAGTGCATTATGTTCCCTGGAAAGGCCAAAGGTATAAAACTCAGATCCATTGGCCACTTTAGCGGTAAAAGGTAAAAATCGCTGTGGCCAGGCTCGTCATCACGTCTGACCTCTTGAGACCTTGTGTGGTTCCGTGCCACTCCAGGTTTGAGGATCGCAGACGCCGACTCCTATTTAACCCTGGTATTGGGTCCTATTAGCAATGAGGCATGCCGCTTCCATTGCACTCACGAGTGCAGCACGTATTAAAAAACTGGTAAACTTTAAGCACTTCCTGTAATAGTTTGAGCAAATCTCAAACTGCATATCATGAATAGAACATCAGTTTCGAAAAGTTATCATTTGATCCTGTCGAGTAAAACTGTATACTCCATAGCAGTGGGGCAGGAATGTTTCATTTAGAGAATGTGAGTGAGAACTGACCGCTGGCGCGGTAATCCGAATACAATAATACGCTTTGTTCTACAAACTGCAATTATTATCAGTTGATTTTACATTACACAACTATCTTCCATTTAGAGATAGGTCAATCCCGTGGATATCATGGACAGTTGCTGACCCCGGACTACTGTTGCAAGGCAAATTCATGCGGATAGTCCTCCAGTTTTGTTTCCCGTGACGATGACCAAAAACAAATCTGAGACCTGAGCAATTCAAATTCTCTTGGACAAAACAGGTCCGGGTTTTCAGCTGACCACCGAGGCGGTGGCCTCATTCCAAACGGGAGGCGGCTTCGTGTTGGGTCACCGCAGGGCATGCTCAAACCACTGGTGTCAGTGGAATTTGGCGAAGAGAGGCCGTTTTGGAAAACTTCGGCACCATTTTAATTTCTTTGTAAAAATTACGAATGATATCTACTAATGGACGTACTTCAATGAAGTGAATTGTGTAATCTTAAACGAGGACAAAAGTCTTACTGACCATGTTGTATGTCTGAGGTCCTAGATATTTTTTGCTTACTTGGTTGATGAATGTCATTCGTTTCGAACTGTTTGCAAGCAGATATGGAGGGGAAAACGTTATGCATGACTGAATCAGCTCTGGGACGAATACACAGAATATCTACCGCTTTTTTGTAGCATATCCGTTTTTGGCGGTGATATGGAAGAAAACTCGGACGTAGATTGTACCATTGTGAAAAGTGAATCATCTTTGGGAATGATTCTATCAAAATTTTTGAATCCCCAAATTGAGCGAGTGATTGAACGTGCCACAGAAAGTGTGAATCACCCGATCACTGCGGTCGAGTTACAAGGATTGCCGATGCGCGCCTATCTGGAGTACTCGGTAGTTCCGGTTCTCGTACGCGGCATGCAGTGTCTTATAAAAGAAAGGTACTATTGTTGTTATTCAACTTTCACATGGAGAAAATTTAGACCGCCCAAGCCGATCGAATATTTGGCCGCTTTTTTGATGAAGAACAAAGATTATCCGAAGGAAGGAATCGATAAATGAAGGAACCACTGGTCAGAAAACGGTTTAAGACAACTGCATGTGATAACCACGGTCCAACCGAATTTGTAAATACATCTCGTTTATCCAAAGGTTGTGAATTTACTGCTATTTATATACTCGTGTTGGAAACTGTCCACAGGCATTGAATGATTCGACGAAGTAACAGCATTTTGGATACGACAATGTTCTTAGATTTTCCTAGACTGTTGGCTTATAAACAACAGGCTGTAAAATTTCAATTCCAAGTTTTTGATACTAGGCGGTTGATAAAAGACCGTTTGTGTGAGCACGTAATATTATCTATCTGATCGCATAGAATGCTATTTTTAACTTCAATATTTATGCTCGCATGCAATGTGCCTTGGAAGTTTTTGCTTTCTCTCTTGAAGCAATGAAGTTGCTGCAACGGTTCGCTTACTTATTGACATGACAAAATGTTTCGTCATACCATCCTCACCATTATTCGGATAGAAAATGATAAATTTGGATTTGCAGACGGAAAATTCACAGATAACTAGAGCAATATGTTTTCATTTTGACCACTCACAATCTAGCAATCACTGAATACGTTTTAAGTTTATTTTGGTTTGTTAGAATGTAGGATTGTTGGCTGAAGCAGCTAGTCATTTGTGCTTCCAATTAGTGATATGTCTTCCTATTAACACTATCAGCTTATTCGTTGACGGCCATCACTACTATTCACCATGTAACAACTTGTTCATTCTGGAGAGTTTGGTGAATAATGACGCCCCTAGAGAGGTGTTTGATAAGAACAGGTGTGGAAGCTCCGACCACGCATTATTAACCAAAGGAAGAAAAATATTCCCTGGCCGAAACACTTTACCTTGAGTTTAAAGATCGAAACATGATGGTTTATTGCGAAAAGTGACCTTGAACAGACCCAACAGTGTTGATATTTGTCGGCCATCTGGTCTTGACCATCGTCTGACTTCTTCTGGAAATTCGCTGTTAATCACGTTTTCCACAACGGACGAGTTGTCACACGACAGTTCTCCCTAACTATGCGACTCAGATAGTTACGCAACATAGCGCTAGTAACTCACTGACCCCCTCACCAGTCTGACCACGTAACGTGTCAATGCAAACGTCGACCAGCACTGTTCTTATCGCTGAACGTGCTCAAGGGCCCATTGAAAAGACGCTTAGTTGTACCAGCTAAGTATGCAACAGTTCAAACTTTAATAAATTCCCAATGTGCCATTTAGTGACCGACAAAAATAGAGAGCTAAATACCTCTGGGAAACATTCTAGTTCATGGTATTCGAAGATTCATTATTCCATCCGTATTGTGCATATATACCGCATAGTCGCTAAACAGGCCTCAACCTAACGTCTAGTTTATCCTTTTCTATTAAAACCCTAATAGCACCTACATATCAGTTTATCTGTGCCGCAAAATACTGAGCAACTTACTGATTCTGAGCTGTATTAGTTCAACTTACGTCCAATTTTCAAGAAAACTGAGGGGATGTGTAGACTACGGGTTTACCTGATTACAGATCTGTGTAAATTTCGTAGTCGATGCTACTTGAAATCATAAACTTCAACATTTATACAATCTAATAATATAAGATTACCTCCGACGTGCTTTCGGTCGACGCGGTGGGGGTTGCTGGGCATGCGCGTTCATCCTCGACTTTCAGCAAAAAGCCCGCAACGAGAAGGCAGTGCCTAGGATTTCCCAAGCGGAGACACACGATTATTTGGGAGCATCTCCAAAGGTATTGACAGCGATCAGCTAACGAAATCATGACGAAAAAGAGAAACTTCCCGAGAGAAAAAACAGACAATTATGTGGGATTCGCCACTATCAGGGGCGTAATACTTACCAGGAGTTATAACACGACCGGTGATTGGAAAATTCGTTTCGCACTTCTCCGTTCATGCATAGTCTCTCCAAAGATGAAAAAGGATTACAGCTTAATTGAATGGCGCGCCACAATTACCACGTCTCCATATCATCCAAGAATTGAGGTATTTTACACAGATAGGATCATGTTTTTTAAATTGCCACAGCTTGACCCAAGCAGTGCATTCAGGATGACTTCATCTTATTCAAGACTAACCATCAAAAATGGTGCAGGCTCTTCCTTCTGGAACTCGCGGGTGCGTCAGGTAGCAAGCAGATCTATCATTTGCGTATGGTGAAGACTCGCCAGCTCACATCTGGTTTTCATGTCTTAGGCCAGCATCGCACCACTGAAAAACCACGGTGAGAAAACGTTACGAACATCAGTTTCTCAAAAAGTAAAGGGAAGATTATGAGAAAAAACTCGTTGAATGAATGGTTTAAGCAATTACGATGGGTTGCTACGGTGATTGTCTGGGACTTGATCACGGTTTGTTAGAATGCTCACCAATAAGTGACGGCGGAGTTCCTGCAGATATCGATTGTGGAAGATGTGGGTCCTGTGCAAATATGAGAAAGTCATTTAGAGAGACCGTGCAGAGGATCAGTGGGATCTGAAAGTGCCCTGTGAACAAGCTTTTCATGTGAATGAATGTTGACCACGTTTTAGTGGACAGTTCATATGTTGCACGAAAGTCATATGGCTAATAATCGACGGTAAATGGTAACCGATTTCTAAGTCCTTCTTAAGTAAACCTGCAAAAATAACAGAAAAAAAGTAGTGGCTGGTTCGAAACACACTAATGTACAAGACGGTAGATTGTGCTCTGTTTCGCCTTCTGATCTGAAATGACAACTCTCAAATATTACACCGGTAAAATTGTGAGATGTTCATCTCGGGGGTTTATTAATAATAACCCTCCTGCATTTCATAGAATCAACCCCGGTAAATAATTCTGCATTGATGAACGACGATTCAGATGAGCAGGAAAACTGGGAGAGGACGGACATTCGGAACGTCCAGTCATGTTGAGATTTAAAATGGCGTAAGTTGAGAACAGATAAGATGAAAGAAGGGCAACCTGAGTTGCTAACCAATGTTTCTTATGTTTTACCACCCAGTCGGGTGCATTGGGTTCTACTAGTAAAACAGGAAAACAGCCATGACAACAACGGTGGGCAACAATCAAATGACTCCAGCTCACGAAGTAGAATAGAAGGTGGAACAGAATCAAACGCAGACGAATGAGATAGGAATGCACAATGTACAGATTTCATCAACGCACCTTTGAACTTTCAAACAGGATAAAAAGATGGCAGCATCCAAAATCAAGCTGCTAGATTCTTAAGAGAACTGATAGGAATAGTGAAGAGGATTCACAGAAGGTCGCAGGCGCTTAAGCGCAATAGGTTGTTACCTTAAGACCGGGAGACGTTTGGCTAAAACAGTGGAATTAGCAGATTTTCGGAAGGGAACAACAGTGACGAGTATGGAGCATGCAAGAATAGAAGACAAACTTTAAGATAAGTTAATTAAACCAGTGAAGTCATTAGGCAAAGCCATACCACGGGTAATTTTAGTGGCCTGAAAAAGCCCAAACAACTTTTCAATTAAAAGTACAATAACTGACACCATAATCCTGTACAAAATGTAACTAGGGTGCAAACAGAAAGACGAATGAAGGCACTATCAATCTTTGATATCCGCAGCACATTTAACATATCTCTTCTTCAAACGAAAAACGGGCATCGGCCTTGTGACTTTCACCGCGCGTTTTTCTTCGTACTTGACGATAAACCTTTTTGGATAACCACGAAGAATACATGTCGCTTCATGGTTCCGATGGATCGTATTCGCCTAACTCTGGTGAAGAGTGAGTATACAGGAACCCGCTTGTATTGGACTGGGTAAAGGCTTATGAAGTTCAGACGCTGTCCAACCAAAGTGGGCTTATAAACCAAAGGCTTTGGTTGAGAACCCTAACCGTTCTTCTGCTTAGCGGCTGAACTGCCCAGAAGTACCCGTCCATCAATCCCCAAGAGTTACATGCCCACAAATTATTCCATACTGCATCGGTCGTTGCGCAGGATAATCAAAAACGCACTGCCCATTGCATCGAGCGCATGCGGGGTGGGTAGTGAGAAGTATACTAGTGCTCAGATTTCCCTCTTTAACTCAATCTGCCTTTTGTCTCCCTCTGCCTACCCATAGTGCCACCAACCCCCCCTCTGATGACACGCCCCATACTCGCAACGCTTCACTGTCAAGTAGTGTAGTAGGTGGTTTTCAATCTGATAGCTCACAATTTCTCAAACCTCGTCAGTCTGAAAATCGCACCTTCTTCAATGTGCGCACTTTAATGCAGGCTGGCCAACAGGCGTGTTTGGCTCTGACAGTGAACTGATTCACTTTCGATTGATGTCTGCTGCGTGAGTGAAACACGAATTCAGAATTTGAGTAGAGTAGAGTAATTCAACGAACCACTTTAAATGTCTCGTCAAGATATTTCATGCACACTTCAGGAGACGAAGCAGCTCAAGCTGTAAGTCAGTGCGTAGCACAAGTAGTCTTAAGTGAGAAGGCTGAATCAGCCATTTTAGATTGGATCCGAGTTAACGGTTACTTGTGCGCCGTGAGAATGCAGGGATCAGCGAGCGTCCGAAAAGATAGTAGTGTTAAGCGTAGTTTATTTGTTATCTTGGTATACGCTCCAACAGACTGCACACTGACATGGAGAAAGACGAGTTTTACGATGACCTCGTCACTCTTGTTAAGAAGAGCCATCGCTCTGACATTATAATGGCAGCAGGTGATTTCAATGCACAAGTTGGAAAATTTAGTGCATCGGAATTCTAATTAGGTGGGCGATGCGCCCTTGTCTGTTCAGTGAACAGATGGGGGAAGACTTCTCAAGCTTTGTACAGACAATAACCTATTCCTGCCTCGCACGAATTTCCGACACAGTTCGCATCGCACAGCGACATCGCGCTTTAATTCGACAGATGGTCTGATTCAGATCGACCATATTGAAGTAAGCTGGCGTTGGCGCGATCCAGTCCAGAACTGTAGATCATACTGGACCACGTACGTCGGACCGGATCATGTGTTAGTTTTAGTGCGATTTTTGATGCAGCTGAATGGCCATCGACGCAGGCCACAAACCCGATTGGCTGTCGAACGTCTGTCTGATTCGGCTGTTCGCAACAGCTATGAGCAGAA
>LUCM01003951.1:111699-132122 GCA_008360955.1 Fasciolopsis buskii
ACTGTTACAGGACTGGACGACAGCAGCGTCGAACTTGATACTGGATGGAGAGGAAATAACAATGGTGGAACGTTTCAACTACCTTGGTAGCTGCGTGTCCAATGATGGTAGCTCGGGATTGGAGGTAAGTATGCGTTTATCCAAGGCTCGTGCAGCTTATGCTGGACTGAAGCACTTGTGGCGTCCGCCTGATATTTCACTGAAGTTGAAAGGTCGTGTGTACTGTGCTGCAGTGCGTCCAGTTCTGTTGTACGGTTGCGAGAAGTGGAGTATGCGTGTGGGCGATGTTCGTCGGTTGGAAGTTTTCGACAACCGATGTTTACGTAGTATGGCTAGGATTGGATGGAGTGACCGGGTGGGTAATATTGAGGTTAGGAGTCTGGTATCAGCTGCCACTTCTGAGAATAGCTTGTTTCAGCATATGAAACTTAGTAGACTGCGTCGGTTGGGTCACGTGTTGCGTATGACGAACACTCGTCTACCATATTGTGCCCTATTTTGTGTTCCTCCCAAGGAATGGAAGCTGCCATGTGGAGTTCAACAGATGACGTGGTGTTGTTATGGTCGATGAGTATTCTAAGGCTTTTGAGCCGCAGATTTCAATTCTGCGATTAACTTTCGAAAAGAATCTGTCCTAACCGAAATTGACGTTATTTTAAATATTGCGCGGTTGAATATTTTTATATATCCGCGAAAAGATTGATAAAAGCCCGTTCAGCGATTGGCTAGTCCACACATCGATCAAGGCCACCCAAAAAAATTATATAAACGATAGGGCTCACTTGAATTCTGACTTGTGTTGATGAGTCACCAATAAACGCGCGGCAGTACCCTGTGTTCGTCTTTTCTCTTCCGCTAGCGGGCTGGGCTAGCTGTTCGTATTTCGCGCCGCTTATTGTTCCGTGTGGCTGCTCATTCAAGGGAGCAGCAGATCTGTCCCATTCGTTGTGCGACTACGGGTCTTGAGTTTTGAGCCCGAACTTTTTGTCTCCAACCTCTTTGTGTGTGTTCGTGTCCTACTGGACTACAGGCTGTGTGCTTCTGTGATATCGTGCGCTGCGAGTACTTGTGTCTTGTGCCTCAGCGTGTGCACAGACTAACCAAACTCAGCAACATAATAGGTGTCTCGTGTCTTCGTGGTTGGGGTCCGAAAGACTCGCCAACTAGCTGGCTGGAAACACTGACGGACATGGCGTTGGACCGAGAACAGTGGCGACCGTGTGGTCATTTTCTATCTAATCAGAATGATTGAAAGAGTGCGTTCGTACAGTTAGACTGTTTCGCGTGTTGGCTGCAGCAGCATCTTATCTTTTCCTGCTTGTGAAGGTCCACTCCCTGTTCCTCTTGCTTGTTCACTCTTTTTATGGAAACTTAAAACTCTGGGGAAACGGCAGCGGTTAGTGAGGCTTGCCTTGCTGTTGAACGCTGAACGATGATGATGATGGGAACAAAAAGTGGAGCTAATAAGGGAAACATAGTCCCTTTTAATGACGTCCGAATCTAAAAGGCTGAAAGCAGATATTGCTTCATGTTCTATCGTGAACCATAGACTAAGATAACACCTACAGAAACATCCTAGCATATTTAATACGTGCTTCGTTTTCCACTGTAATAAATTTCATCCGCATAACGATCGTCGATGTGTATATGCTGCATACGATTATGCAATGCACGTGTTTCTAAATATCCCATGGATACATAACAGTCAAGATCAGCCCAAACCGATTTGTCAATGCCTTACCACCGACTTGTAGGCGAGTGCTGCCATCAAAACGGAATTATGCATTTGTATTACATGAAAGCAACAGCTTTTTGAGGTGATAGATAAGAAAGCTGATGTTATCTGCATGTAAGTAAACGAAAACGGCCATCTATCCAAGTAGTACATTGGTGAATAAAAAACAAACATCGAATAATAGCGTGTCAGTTAGAAATATTGAAGATTCGGATTCTGTCCACAAATTCGAATGGGTCCTTGAGCACATGCATGGCAAACTTACGTCTGATGGGTTTAATCAGTTTCACTAACCACTTCGCTAGTTTGTGTTGGGGTGAGCCAATCATGGAAAGAATTGGTTTTAGGTGTATTCTATCTTTATGTACCTTTGGAAAACCACATATACGAAAAAATAGTGAGCCGCGAGACATAGGCTGAGCAAGCACAAGTGAAGCCATCCTTACTTAGCTGACACTGTTCGCACGTAATTATCTGTTCCACTTTCACAATACGGTCAGGGGCCACTACTATCAGAGATGAAGTCAGTATATATATATATATATATATATATATTTATATATATAATCCTGTTCACCATTAAACACGAAACCTGAGTTTCTGTTAGGCCACAGAATAACGATTTGTTCGTTTTTGCGTAGCTGTTCAGGTGCATTCCTAGGATCCTCCGCCAAGATGCCAAATCTCCTGGATCTAAGATACAAACTCGTTTATCAGGGGGACGGACTTTAACTTTAAATTAAATGACATCGTAGAGCGACGTAGGAGTCTACACAAAAGGCTGTTCATTCGATTTGTGCTTCTATATCAGTGCGATCAACTTTGGTGCAGTGGAAAGAATTAAAACCAAGAGGCAAAGCTTCGGTCTGCAGTGAGGCGAGAATCTATGTTCGACATATCCATCGCATGCCTTTCCGGGCTTTCGGGGAATTTGTCATTTATACAAGCAGGCGTCAATGATTTCTGAGGTTGTGTAGGAGAAGTTTTCTTTCAGAACTCGTGAAAAAAATTATATAAGTTGATTGGGCGAATAAGGTGTAGACTATACAGAACTGAGTCGATTTGACTAGCCGTAACTAAAAAATCATTATTTCCGTGTTCCGAAGGCTTCAATTTGAGATTTAGTCGCACGCTGCAAACTCTTCTGGCTTACTGGGAGTCTAGTTCTCCGTAGTGACTTGACAGAATGTTGTGAATATCCCGAAGTCTGAGTATTTCGCATAAAAGTGCACACGAGCAGTTTCACAGGCAACTACACAACGTAAATCACCCAAATTGTCCAGTGAGCGCATTGTTTCAGCAGGGAGATGCTGTTTTAGGAATTCCACTTGTTACGCCAGCCGCGTACTCCAAAAGTCGACCGGAGAGATCCATTTACACCTAAACAGTGCCAACCCGTACTTTCAGTCGGTCACCAAGGCAATGTTTCGAGCCTGTGCAAGATGACAGCAGTAAGCTACTACACTTCGCTAATTCCGTTTCGGGCCAGACCACTGTAGGCCACAAATTTGGAGAAACGATAAAAGCCATTCGACGTTTATGTCCTGCAGACGCAAGGCAGATTTTTTTGAGAGGCGAAACCTGGCCACTAACGAGGATGATACAAAACGGCTAGAAAGGTACGACCATTGGTCCTTTCGCTTTATGGCAAAAATCAAGTAGTATGATAACATCTCAAGCGTCGCGGCGCGCCAGTACTGTATGGACCTCGAGCAGCTTTCGTCCTTTTCCATAGAAGTTGCGTAGAGTTGTACGGCGGGGTTCTTTGCCAATTGGAGACGGAATTAACGGAAATCAGCTTATTAGCATCACCGTGCTCAAACTTGAAGTGTCGCCTTGGTGGCCAATTAAAAAACGCCATTTAGCACTAAGGTGGACATAGATTACTTAGGCCTTCAGTCGGGAGTAGCGCAAAAACTGGATTTTGCTGCATGCAGATCTCGCGCCAGATCGCAACGTATGAATGACTGCAACTAGAGGCATCCAAGATAACTTATCCTCTCGCATGAGCTAGTCGCATAAAAGTAAAGTAAGTAAATTTCCGAATCGCATAGGAAATTCTTTGACGCGAGAACTGCTGTGACGATATAATCGAGCTAACAGGGATGGAACGCACCTAACGTATTATGTTTTCTTCTCGTGATAAATTGTTCAAAATGTTTTTGATATCAACCATCCAGGAAACTAGCATCTCACAGCCAGCGCATTCACAAACTCGGACCGCGTAAATCCAGCTTTCTTCATAACCGAACAAAGACAGCAGACTTTTAACTTGTAGCTTGCAAGATTTCTTGATATTCAATCGTTTACGATTGAAAGTAAGAACTAGGTAATTCCCTGTCTACGATAAGTATAAAATATTTTGTTGTGTCCGACTGCTCATTGAAATCATAGTACACTTAATATTTGCGGCCTAGTGCACCGCATGCCAATCGGCAGTGCATCGAGGATATATGGTGTAGCATAAATAAGGCAATATTTTGGTTTGACTTGTATTAAGCAAGGATAGTTCAATGACCGGCCACTTCGACACTGAACCAGTAGTTTGTATCGCCGCAGAATAGTGCTACCCCTTTGGTGGCACCATCAATAACGAATTTGGTATGGAGTTAATTTAAACGTTGAGAAAGACGAAGAACAAAGGCATCCGAAGCCAGATTTTAATTGCTAACTGCATTTTACAATTAAGGGCAGAGCTATAAGCACAAGGTCAGTACTTTCTGTCTAAGAACACGGGGATTTAGCATTTATGTAAACAAGGTGTACTGCGGCTCACGATGATCTACTATTCCTTCGTCATGACCCATAATCCTAACCTGATGGATTCAACACACGCTTCATTGCGTTACAGTCACCACCGAAGCAACAAACCATTCTATTAGGTAGCACGGAACGTAACGGCGTCGTGAGAGCATTGCGCATCTGCTGAGTGTACACAATATGTCTCACCGAAATCCAAAGAATTTTAGTTTACTCTGCTAAACGGCCGGCACACACACAAGGTATTCAAGGGAAGACCACCCGAATCTACTTATGCAGAAGCGCTATGTATTACAGTCGAATTCGGTGAATCTTTGCGGGTTACAATTGCAGCACAGTACCAAACTGCGTCTTTTGAAACAAAAAACCCGAAAGCACTTGTACACACAATCCTTGAAACTAATTCAAAACAATCTATCATTCAGATGTGCGGCCACCAACATCTTCGGTGGAAAATAGAAAAAACAGCATCCAAATTAATTCAATCTCTTCTTGCGTAGTACATATTGTATGCAGACGTATTTCGACTTCAACAACATCGCTGAACAAACGAAGGTCACCATGCGGCAGAAGCGAACAGGGGAAGGGCAACATCGAAACCAAGCTCTGCTTCCACCGTGAATAATCCAGTTGACAAAGTTTAAACGTCAGTGGGAGAAGCTGTGAAACAAATAACAAAACTGACGTGATAAGGAAAACAAGGGAAAAGAGAAGCGCTCTTGTAGACGGTAACCGGTGCGAAAGACCAGAAGCGCATTGCTGCAAAGCATCTGGGAGGGAACATGACCGTATTCCGTCACAGGCCTTGGAACGGCCTAAAGGAACACATCTGAAATTAATTGAAAAACAAGTTTAAAGACCGGGTTTATTTGTCCGTTACGTATACGACAGAGTTAACGACCGTGAACAGGTACGAGGAGCACTGATATGGTTCACGTCAGTATCCACGGCCACGACCTCCACGCCCACCGCGACCGCGCTGCGGAGGGTATGCACCACTACCGCCGTAACCACCATAATTAGTAGCGTTGGGTACGTTTGCGGCCTATGCGTTGGGGACAAAAAGAAACGTTAGTGAAATGTGAAACTAGGGGTGAAACGAAAGTTAATACATGAGGAAGTTTTCCAGACCAAGACGGAAACTTATACAAATGGCTACCGAGAAGAATTGCATGCAAACGTTGATACGGATTACTTTGTGCGAAACGGTACCCTTCAGATTTGCATACCAATCGGACAACAATGCGATAAACGCAGGAATTAGCCAGGAAAATGACATGCAATGGAAAAATGATTGAAAAAATTCTGCCATCTACGGGAACAGGTATGCAGAAGACAAGAGGGAACAAACACACGTATATGAACGGGTCGTCAATATGGCTGCTGATCCCCACAACTAGCCGAGCTAAATTTAACAAAAAGACAGTATGATGGGTAGTTAGTTGTCGCCATTCAGTCAGGTAGTTCCTCATGTTCTGAGCTCGGCTGTTGGCTACTTATTCATTGGTAGTATGATGTCAAAGAGATAGAAGCGGTGATGTAAACTAGTTGAAATCGGATGTGGCTCAAGCGCTGTGAACAGTGAAGATGGTAAAAAAGGCGGTGTATAAAAAATAATCGAAGTGAGCATGGTTCCCCAACCTACCGAGGATACACATATTAGGTGTCTATCTAACAAAGCTGAAATCCCACCTCGGTAAAAACGCATCGAGTAGAAACGATGCACGTCGGCACCAAACACTGATTCTCAAGCAACGAAAGTTCGAAGTTCTCGTGAAGACTGTGGAGAATCACAAAACCATTTTTTTACTGCATTAACAGAAACAGACCAGGTCGAACAAACAAAATATGGAGCTGATCCATAGGTATTTCCCTTGTTTCACCAGAATCCGGTCACTGTTTACTAGCTTCTAATTGTGTTTAGACATACATGACGTGGAGTAAAATGGACCCGTTTCAGATACAGTCATATCTGATTGGTGCACATAGCGTGAACGTCCGAGCCGAGTCAGGCAACTTGACAGCCTAGTCTAAATTATGTGTAAACTTTTCACAGATTCAAAGTCAGTGTGTGTGCAGACAAGCAGCTAGTTACAATTCATTAACTTTATGAAATCCACTTTACTGAACTAAGGATCTATATTTTCTGATGAAAACAGACATTTATTTCCTATGTTCTGCTTACGATTTGAAAATTCCTAACGTAACTTTATACTCCAATGCTAAATCACTGGGCTAGACATGACGACTGACTCGAGATGGCCTTCATCAGGTTTAGGTGGACCAAAAATTTCAGAAAAGCTAAACTACAAAGATGGGCTGGGAAAAAACTCCGGCCAGAGACTGCTCTACACGTTCCGCTGCCAAGCTTCAGCCAAAATCCGAAATCCGTTTGATACTACCCATGGTTCTGTACAACTGATGCACAGATTATAGATATACAACTGTAAATGGGTCAGGCCAAAACGTACTGGAATGTTCTGCGACTACGTATTTCTAAAATGTTTTATATTTACAAAGAATGATGCTGACAATTATGTGATCAAATGAGATATGATGATGTCAAGTCAAAAAGCGTAAATGTAAATGTATTCCGAAAGTATGCGCAAAATTATTCTGTCAAAAGCTGATGGTGATAAGCAAATGAGAAAAAAAAGGTAACCGTATCTTGGTCCCATTTGATGTGAACTTGGTTAGAAAAAGTGGACACATTAACAGTCCGATGACAATGCATACAAATGACAGGAGCACACCCCATTAGTGATACTAGTAAAATGATCACCTGAGAACACGACACTGAGAGACGACAACTGTTCACCCATTTGGGCAAACATCTGTAAACTGAACTTTTTAAACATTCAACGATCACAATAGTGAGATATTATCCGATCTGCTTGGTTTCGAACAGTATAGATGAAGTTTATACGTTGAAGAAAAGTGGTTGTGCATTTTAGCTTTCGAAAATCGCCGGCTTTCTATAAGGCTTGTTTGACGAAAGGGTAAGCAATGCCCAAAGACTACTAAAATATACCCGAAAAGTTAATTAGTGAAGAGAGAACCCGTAGACTACCAGTCAATTGGTCCCAACGAATTATAAACAGCCCATGTTACTTTTCTGTCCTGCGGATCAGATTGTCTAATCAAACATTTGGAATAAAGTTTCGCCTCTATTCGGTCTGAGCGACCGGATAGTTTTGATCACTGATGACCCATTGGTTGTGGAAAACGACCGATATTGTAAGAGTATGAAAGACCCGACATAATTCCACAATTCATTTCACCTGCTCTGACCTCCACGGTGCTTGTCCGTCCCTCCATGGTTCCCATAGACTCAAAAATGCACGCAAGTTAATTTTCAAACAGATTAAAATAACGATGGCAACAACAACAATACTGCAACTAGTATTAACAATAATAACGGCATGGCACCATCAGTAAGAGCATGGATCTGGAATAATCCATAAATCAAGGCACAAACATCCGAAATACGTATCCTTGAAGAACATTTAGCTCATGTCAATGCGCGAAGTCGTTGTTGCCTTGGAATATACGAAAACATAAAGAAGAAACAACGTTGGCTTTCCACGAAAACGTGAACCAGTGTGTCCATCATAGTGATGACGGCACAACATGAGCCAACACGTTTGGTATCATAAAGCCTAATATGATTTCCCCGTGGATCAGCTGACGTTCACAAACAGCATGCAGAAATCTGGATCGACCATGGATACCGGTTTTCTAAAGTGGCGGTCAAACGGTCAACATCGCAGTGTTTCAAACTGAAGGTCGCGGGTTCGAACCCCTTCACGCCAGACCACCTTCTAGATGGTCCCGACCCTCATCGTATCATAAATACAACAAGCGAAATGATGGGGAAACAAAATCTCTTCCTTCATTCCCCCCCCCCAAAAGGCAATGTAGAACTGGAATTGATTGACGCAGAATCGTCATGAAATCATTTGTGAGTAACGTAAGGTATAAGACCAGTGTGGCACTTGGTGATATGAGGGTTATTCTAAAATAATAAAATTACTAAGTTTGAAACCGCGAATTCCTAATTCGCGGATATCACTGTGTGGGAGAATGTTGGATCGCGAAACAGTGAAAGGTCAATAGTAAGGACGAAAAATATCAATGACTAAACACACACAAACGGAACACCGGACGAACAAAGGGAACAGGTGGGAAATTAGAACGCATGCGTGTTTAGAGCTTACTTGGAACATATAACCCTGTGGCTGACCAATGTTCATACCAGGTTCAAATGCCAAACCGTAAAATTGCTGGGACAGGTCGGTAATACCAACCTGGCTAGTGACGTAATCGCCACCCCCCAGATGAGCAGATGGCGCGGGCGGTCGAAAAGTTTGGCCGCCTGAGTAGTATGCCCCACCATACCCACCTCCACCACCACCACCACCTCCTCCTCCACCACCACCACCACCTCTTCCTCCACCTCCGCCACCTCGGGCCGGACCTGAGTGAACAAGATAGGACATAATGGGCGAAGTTCGGTTGTTTTCAAGTCACGTAAACACAGAGGTATGCGGAACGCACATTCATTGAACCGCATGAACTAACCAAGCAGGCAGCTTGAAATGTGGAAACAAACAAAAAATGTATAGTTGTATACTGTGGTCTAATTGTAATTGGATAAGAAAATGTAAAGGTCAACACTAGCAAACGGGTACGTCGTTTACGGATGTGCACCCAACTTCTGGCATGCTTTTGTCATAAAATTTGACTTGTTTAACATTTACATCTTCATGTGAGTGCGATCAGTGCACTTGATCTCCTGTTTCGACTTGCAAGAAGAGATCAAAAAACGGTAATTAAGATCCACAACGAAGCTAGATTTGCTTGTCGATGAGGAAGAGCAAGGAAAACTGGTGATCAGTACACACCCTTTTTGTGATTCTCAATCACTACTTGCCACGGCGAAACGCGACATCAAAAGGTGGCCTAACTTTGAGAATCGCAGTGAAGAGAATCGGGAGCAACACCATACTGCGAGAAAATGAATGGTGCGTAAAGCAACACCAGCGACAGCAACAGTTCCGACCTTCCTCGATAAACCGTCCATCCGGTGGTGGGCAAATATTGCCGGTATTTCGCGCAAGCATTTGTGCAGGCATTTTGCAAATGGGAAATTTGGTTTCCTATCGACATAGTTTTCCTTTTTAAATAGTCTCGCACGCTCTACTTTACACTCCAATCCGGGGACTTTGGTGACTACGGAAAAGATCTTTTCAATCCGTTGTTTTTGTAGTGGCCCCCGTTTGCCGGCAGCTTGTCTTGTCATCTTACAAAATTAGTGAGTTAATTTGGTGATCTTCATCAGTAATTAATATTCCCGTCTGGAAGCTGTTACTCGCCATCTACTCCCCGAGAAGGGGGTATGTGATCGCCGACGTGCTTGTAAAGATGAAGACATTTGTAAATGTTTTTGGAGGCTTTTAGTATTTCGACAGTTGGGCACATGATTATTCCTAAGTTCCACATTTCATTAGCCTGCTTGATGTCTCCTTCGATAGGATAAGCCGGATTAATGAATCTCTAATCTCTGACACTTGATGACATGAAATTTGCATCTGTTCTCCCAGACCAAGTATCACCGGAAATGCGAAGGTCAATCCAATCTGTACTCGAACATAGCTCAAAAAGAAGATGGAAATGATTGTTGAAATTATTGTTAGATCTAGGGGGAAAACGTCAAACCATTTTAGTTGATGTTGTATTCTAGTTAATAGGATGTAAAACGGGCAGACAGTTTTCAAAGATGATTTTTGAAAGTATTCCGCACCGGTTTACTTTCAAGACAAGTGAGACACTTGTGCTTCGCAGTAAGATAATCCCAACAACTTCGGGCACTTTTCCGGAATCTCACTGTAACAAAAAGGTTGTGAACAAAGGAAGGAAACAGGATAAGAAACCATGTATCAAAAATGCAACCACGCTGTTTCTCGCAGGTTAGATTTAGCTGGTTGAAGCAGATATTTTCGAACACTTGGGGACCACAATTGCAAACGTCCATCACTGGTCGAAACGAACTGGAAGAGCGATGTAAACATTTTCCACAAATTACGAACGAAAACGTCTGGAAAGAGGAATGACTGATCACCGGTGAGTCATAATGCGAGAAATTTTATCCTTCCACCTCACCGGCGGTTTACGTGATTTTCAATGTGTAAGCCCATTCATTCGTACACATCACGCTGACAAACGAGGAGTAATTGTACCAACTGAAGCAACTTTAGTTCAAAAATGTTTCGTTAGTAATTACCCGGATTAGATTCACCGAGAATGAAAATTGATGCACGAATCAGTGAAAAAAAAAACTGATTTTGTGACAGTGCCATGATGTTGCGTTAAGCTGTTTTGAGAAAAAAGTCATTTTAGTATCACGGTCGGGACACGGATGGAGTAGGGACAAATGAAACAATCGGAATATTTATTTCTACAATTCCATAGGACTACCCGTCGATTCAGTAGTGTCCCATTGCATTCGGAGCGCACCACATGTGATTATATTATCTCAATTCAACTGGCATAGAGTCAATAGAGGTCGATCTACCTTGATAATCGCCATAACCACGACCCCGACCGGGTCCACCACCTCGACCGCCACCGCTACCACCGCCACCGCTACCACCGCCACCTTGGTAACCGGTGTCTGGTCGACCACCACCACCACCACCGCCCCCACCAAATCCACCACCGCCCCCACCAAATCCACCACCGCCTCTTCCACGTTCCGGCTGGCGTTGTTTAAAGCTTGGCATCTCGGGTGGCGGTGGTTCCAGTTCCCACGCTCGACCTCCTCGATCGGGAACCTGGGAGAGAGAGAGAATTAAAAATTATCCGGATTATGAGTGCCCGTGTCATGTTATAGAAGAAAAACACTTGCTAGCTTTTATACAGTCTAGATGGCGAGTTGACCCCATGAACCAAATTGTCCCAAAAAACAAGCGGAACACGGATAGAAGAACCACTTCCCATACATACTTAGGTATGAGCGTGGGTAGTGAATGTTTTCTGGACCCGGACAAGCAGCAATAGTTTTCGAGATGGTGGAAGGTTTTCGGCTGGTTTGTGCTAGCAACACCAAAGAGCGAATCGCTTCAGACAGCCCTGCGCAGTGCACGGCTCCGCAACTGTCATTTCAGGACTGTAAAGTGGATGTGATAAACAGTATGTTTAATTTGAGAACAAGCGGCTGTGGTAAATCCCGCTTGGCCTTGGTGCATCTCATTGACCATTTGAGCGCATCAGAGACCAGACCATGATTCGTCGTCTGTCTCCTCACACTCATGAGAATAAACACGTTCAATCGGGCATCAAGCGTATTGGTGGACGGGCGTCAACGCAGTGCAGTACTCTGTGGTTCGGCAATGTGCGCGAGACGATTAAAGTGCACGACTGGTGTCAGTTCTAGTTCTTTTGACGAGGAGTGTGAGAAAACAGGCGACAAATCATGGACCGGTGATTGAGGTGTTCGATCGGCCAATGCGATGCACTAAGGGCGAGTGAGATTTACCAAAACCTCTTGTTCTCAAATTTATCGCATCCATTTTACGGTTTCACATTTCAATGTTATTTTCTCTGAATTCAATGTCATCGATCCTTATTTAGTTCCTTTTTGGCGATTAAACTTCCTATCGGTTGTTCAAATCAAGGAAATGGTCGCACTGATTTTGTACATCCCGTGGTCGCGAAAACCAGGGTTAGCCGACTGGTGGGCAAGCCCCGGGTGATTTGATGGAGCGGGGTTGTCACTGTGCCCAAATCTGCGGTGGGACTAACACGTAAACAAATGGCGCAAACGGAACACGTGTCTGCCAGTCATAGGAGTGAATATCAGTAGACAGCTCCATAAAATGAGGAAAACCCGTTAGGGTGAACTCTACTGTGCACTGGATTACGGCAGTAGGAAGGTACAGTTGCTTGTGCGTCAGCCTCAACAGAGATCGAGGAAATGAGCAGCCAAAACAGACAGGTTAGCCACGGTAACCAAAGTGCCAGATAACTATTAAATTATTCAACAATACTGCATTTCTGGATATTACTAGCTGAAGTAAATTGTAAGTTAGCCTGAAACAACAATTTAACATGCGAAGACATAAACATTAGTTTCCGCAACATTTGAGCTGTTCAGTTCAGCGTGTACCAGAGATAAAATCAAGCGATTTACATCAAGTTAATAACTTCCTCGAAATAACATTTCAGCTCATAACCCATGCAAATTTCGCTCATATTTCGCGTTGTTACTTGACTTTTGCGTGCCAGCTAATCCGCGCGGTAAACTAGTCATGTGATGGCTACTGAGTACGCGAACACTACAGAACTACGTCCAGAATTTTCTCAAATCAAGTTGCATTTTTTGTTATCTTACATTCTTCTTTCACAGTCAGTTCGATGCGTGATTAGTTTGTGTTTTACTTTGAATATGACACTTGCACAAGCCTCACGATGAAATAAAACATCTATTCGAATATTTTTCAATGTTCAGTGGGATGGAGCTTTGTCGTCAACCTTGGTTGATCGACCGGGACTCTATCGGTTCACAATGCCACCGATCTTGTATTGACAAAATGACTGCCAATTGATATTTAACGAATGGGACAGGTCTCCAGGTGATGCAAACACAAGCGCCAAACGGCTCGAGCCTCCGGTTAGTATCTGGGCCACCCGTCCTGTTCGGCTGACTTGATTTTCTTACGACATACAGTTCCATTTCGAGCGTGCACCGCAAACGGATAAACTCGTTCAGTCAGACCAACTTAGAATTGCCTACGCGCTTGCTTTTTTCGACCACGAGATGTGCAAAATCGGTGTAAGCACTTTTCTGGCGATCCGGAAGCCGGACAACCGGTACGAGGTAGAATGAATCGAATTATAAGCAGTGGGTATTTTTGTAATTACATCACATCCATGCCGATTACACCTTGGAGAGGAGACCATATTGAGACATTGATAAAAACCGGCCAAACGAGGATAGGAAAATGAATACGTCGGACTGTGTTGTATGAGCTTATAAAAGATTTGAATCAAAAAACTACCGGAAGAAGCTTTCATTGTTACTATAGTGTACTAAGGGGAGAGAAGAATGAATAAAGACGAGGAAATGGACCCACGATGCCCTAGCCAGTTAACTTTCATGAAAAATTATCAGAGACCTCAATGACTTAAAAACAAGATAGGAGAAAGGGTTGTTTCGTATTGTGCGACCAAGTGAGAATGGATAAGCCTAAATTAAGATCAGGTTGAAGGATGTGAATATCAACCGTTACATTGCAAAGTGAAGAACAAGGTACGTCAGTAAAAAAAAGTACCTCGAGTTTTCCACTGGCTTCGACGAAATGATCGAGTAGAAACTTGATGAAGAGGTCAGTAGGAATAATTGAGATACAACTTGGGATATCTAGACCACGGCGTAGAGTCTGGAAGTCCTTCTTGAGTGAGCAGGGGAGGATGGATAGAGGCACTAGAGCACAATTGTTGGAAGAGAAAAATAAGACTGGTTGGCACTACAATGCCTGAGTATACGAATATGAAAAGGCAATTTTTGTATTTTCTCTAGCACTATTCTCCATGTAGGAGGACGTTGGCAGCTAGTGCTTATTTTGACGTGAGGGAAGTTGACTCAACCGGTAGATATTCTTTGGGAAAAGTAGACCTGAGAAGAGTGAAATGCACTCAACGCTCAGATGTATTGAGGAGGCCAAATATGGAAAGGGGGCAGTAAATATTTCAAGATTTCCGATAAGAAGAAAGGTCCCGTAGGTTGACGATAGTCAGCATGCTTAAAGAGTTTGGCCAAATTCGATGCCGTTAAATTACCATTACACATGGTCCACGAGAAAGAGGACAAAAGCACATCTAGGAAATATCTGAACTAGACACCAGTGGCTTTGAAAGCCTTATAAACATTGATACGTTAGATAGGTCACTTAGTCATAACGAAGTCAATGACCGACAGACATGAGCTTATGCTTTCTAACCACAGAAAAGCTGAACCAACTTAAGGGAGAAACTTGGTCGGAGTCATGCTGAGTCACTGTTTACTGAATACCACACGAAGTAAAGCCCTGACTGCGTAATCAGCAATAGATCACAAACGGAACATAATGAAACCGCTTGATCTACAACGGATCAATAATAACCAATCGGTAGGCCGACACAGTACCAAACGCGCATATCAAAATTAGCGCTTGTTTGAACGCATCCGTGAGCACCAACTTGCATGGTTGAGCACTGGAACGACTGAGTCACTCCGTAGAGCAGTGATTTCACAACCAGCACAGACCAACCACATTGGGAATGTGGTCAGCTCAACAGTCTAGGTTAAGCACAGCCGAAGCCCTCGCGATCCATCTTTACAATCATCCACCGTGATTACAAAAACAACTTTTGGTTACCCTTCAACTCCCCAGGTCCATCCTCCATCCTAATGCAAAGCCTAGACCAGTCAGTAATTGACACATGCTCATTCATTTTCGGGCTATGCATGGAACATTACCAATCTATGTCCAAATCATGTTTTCATCGGACTAATCCTTAGTCTTGTTCTCAACATACTACGATGTAATGGCATGAGCACGAATCACTGAAAGCGAGCTTGTTCGCAAACTTGTTTTATCGAGTTTTTAATCAAAACTGAATCAACGCTGACGTTTCTGCTAGAAACCATTTGGACTGATATGGCATCAACCTGGCATTACAAACGACTTTCCAATCTTTCCACAAACAGGGAATAATAGAGGTGGAGATCGATAGGAAGACGAACATACGCCTTGGATTGCTGACCTCATGGCTTGAATCACACAAGTTCCACCTTCGGTCAACGTGAAAGGCAAAGCTTATTGCGCGTGGGCAATAGGAGCCCATCCCATGGTCTGAAGCGCCCACAGTATCATCGGGAAAATTAGTAACCATGACTCTGAAGCTAGGAAGGATCTAGAATGACGTAGTCGATCGGCAACGGTTAGGTAGTTTATGCGCCTAGTAACACAATGCCAGAGACTCGAAACCAGGATTCTTCGGTCATTTGAGGGTAGTTGGGAATTAGCTGTGGTTTGGCTTGCCAGCACACATGAACCCGGGGGAACTTGTGGGATTCTATGTCAATCCACGTTTCAAGGTCAACGGTCGGTTGCCTCTTCTCTATTGGTGCAGCAGGCTCCATATACTATGGCGTGTATCCCTTCTACCACTGATGCTTCAAATAAGTCATGAGAAAACACAGGATCTGTAAGCTATTCTTCAGCTCTCAAACAGACAGGTAACTGAAACTGGAACATTGGTACGCCGAAGTAGACTTTACATTCGTCCAGGATTCTCCCTGAGAAAAGGCAATGCAGAAACTGTCTATCTCAGAGTGATTAACGTACCTTTCCAATGAGCACTTTATTCAACTCGCAAGAAGTAAACTGACGTGCCCTGGCCCCGCTTGTTTTTTCTATTCGTAATATCATGTTGTCCCGCACGGCCAATAGTTCAGGGATTCCCGGGAAATAAGAGACTGTCATAGCAGCACGAAGTGGATTGTATACGGCACCGATTGCCTCTAGCTGGGCCTGGAAAGGATTTTGGGGAAATGAGGGAAGGATGAGAATGGATATGAGACAGAGTGGGACAATACAATACAAAATGGAGTGTATCTGAATATAGGTGCAATGAACCCATTGAACGGTTTCATGCAAACCCAGAATGTCAGGCACAAGAGCGATTTGGAGATGAGGGGATTGAGTTTTGTTTATGCTCGAACAAGATATATCCGGGCAATGAACGCGTAAAGCGTTTATTCGGTTTCTATCAGGTGATCTAAACTCGATGTCATTTCATTTGGTCCGTAAATCAGGATTCCAATGAAGATGGAGCACTTACAAGTACAATGGCAATTTTAAAACATGTATGGCCACTTGAAAGATCTCACATTAGCTTCGTTTAATAGCGAACAATGGTTGCGGACAAAGCTAGTGGGCATTCCCCCTTCGTTCTCTACGGCATCAATAAGATAACAGAGTTATCTGACTTTGGAATAACATCGTGCAACAAAGAAATTAGAACAAAGGTCCGAGATGCGATCTCTAAAATGTGACAAGGAATCCGGTGTAGTGATAACCACCAAAGTTAGTTACATGACTAAAATGGATCAGATATGGGTGAAAAAAGGTGGGTTTGAGTTCAGCGATAAACTCGACAACAACCAGCCCATGGAAAGTTGTGACTCAGTTACATCATCGAGGACCAACACAAACAAAGCTATTGGAAGTGAAACACCTTAATTGAGAGGATCACAAAAGGTCCTTAAACCTGGTATTTCACTATAACCAACTGTACGCAAGCAAAACCCCCCGTAACTCAAAATCGCCACGTTGGGTGGTGGGTATTTTAGATCCCATTTGCAAAATTCTGACACCTCATTGAGTAGATTCTTTCGAATTAGCTAACATATCAAAAAATATTTCGTTGACTTCTAGGAAGTCGTTTCTCATTGATGTGGACTCCATTTCTCCGTAAATACCTCATCATGAAACAGTTGATTATCTATGGGATATCATTTCCTCCCCCAAACACCTCACTTTCCATACCCAATGATGATTCATTAAAATTTATTACAGTATGCGTCTATAACGTTAAATCTGACTTCGAGGAACCCGTATGCAAACGAATCGGTAGTGGCAACGAATAGAACATAAGATCCAACATAAAGACGAAGTCGAATGATAATATTTTCCGAAAATATTTTTCAAACAATACGTTAGTGACAGTCTTACTTTTATTGAAATCACACGTTTTGCCAATGTACTGAACTTTTTTAGTCCCGTTCATCTCAACCTTTGAATCTGACATGAGGAAGAGGACAACGACTGCTGAACTTTTAGATACCAAGCTTACGACGTGAGTGACGGAACTATCCAGCACTTGAATCATAGAAAAGCGACTTGGATTGGTTAGCGTTTCCATTTTGCAAGTTTCGCAACACTTGAATGAAAATGTGACTTAATATAGATTCTTTATTGGTACGCCAAGAATGCATGGTCACTCGACGGCCTCCAAGAATTTCTTAGTGCATGACTCATTCGCGGTGGCTACCTAGCGGAATTCACCATGTTCCAGTCCATCAGACAACGAACAAAGCCTTACATATCAGACCGGCCGGCACGGGGAACCAAATCTTAATGGGGTGGCATAAACTCAGTACGGCTAAAAACAGTACAATCCCAAATTCGAGGCTTCATATATTGCCAGATACACGAGGGAATATCACTATTATTATTATCATCAGCATCATCAACGTTCAGCCTTGCAAGCCTCACTGACCGCTCTTGTCATCCCAGAGCTAAAAGTTTCTAAAACGACAATGAATATCCAGGAGGAACAGGGAGTGGACATAAAAAAGCGCGAAGAGATAACATGCCGCTGCAACCAACACAAGAAATATAGTCTAACTAAAAAAACGCACTCCTTCAATCATTCTGATTCGATAGAAAATGACAAAACGATCGCCCGTATTGGCGGCTCACAGTGTCTCCAGGCAGCTAGTTGACAAGTCTATCAAACCTCAACGACGAAGACGCGAGACACATACTTTACCTAAGTTCGTTGAGCATTTTCTCATCTCTTGTTGCCACGTCATCTGTTGGCCTCCAGATGACCTCTTCCATTCCCTGGGAGGAACGCAAAATAGGTCACGGGTATGGTAAACAAGTATTCGTCATATGCAGTACTTGACCGAATCAACGTAACTTACTAAGCTTCTTACGCCGAGATAAAACATTCCCGGAACAGACACCTAGTTCTAGATTCATGACCTCCACATTAGTCGCCCGGTCACTCCATCCAATCCTAGCCATACTGCGTAGACATTGGTGGTCGAAAACCTCCAAACGGCAAACATCTCCTACACGCATACTCCATGTCTCGCAACCGTACAACAGAACTGAGCGCACTGCAGCACAGTACACACGACCTTTCGACTTCAGTGAAATATCAGGCCGACGCCACAAGTGCTCTAGTCCGGCGTAAGTCATTCGCGCCTTCGATATACGCGTGTCCACTTTTACTGTCGTGCTACCATTGTTAGTCACGCGGCTACCAAGGTAGTTGAAACGGTCTACAGTCGTTGGTTCCTCTCCGCCCAGCACCAAGATCGGCACTAATGTCGTCCAGTCCTGCAACAGCACTTTGCACTTTGAAGGTGCAAAGCACGTGCCAAATCGAGCTACAAATCTCGAGAGTTTGTCTTGTGCACGTTGTGCATGGTCCGCAGATTCGAACAGACACACAACGTCGTCTGCATAATCTTTTGTTACACAGCTTCTCACCGTTTCCCAGTTCGATTTCTACATCACAGAGACCTTCTAAAGCATCTTCCATCACCGCATCCATGACGAAGTCAGACAGGAATAGAGAGATGGGATGCCCTTGTCCAACGCTACTAGTCGTTTCGAATGGACTTGTTAGTTCATCGTTTACTCTCGAGCGACCACAGGTGTGCAAATAAAATGCTTGCAACAGGATGAGGAACTTCTTTTGCATAAGACTCCGGTGGTGAACACTGAATGGCGTTGTTCGGTCAATTGAATCGAATGCCCCTTTTAAGTTGAGAAATCAGCATGAAGCCAGTCGGATTCCACGTTCACCTTCAGACCTGGTATGTCATTTTACCTGCAGATGCAGGCAGAACAGACCAGGGAATTTCAAAAGCAATATCGGAGCGTATGCATAAGTGGTTGTCGAGTTGATGTCCCAGAACCCAATGAGTGATTGCCCTGATGCTGACAAGATGCTCGCGTTCAGTGACGCTACGCAAATCACATTGCGTAATTCAGCTCTATACACACACAGACGCACCTCATGTTTCCCATGGAGGTGACATCAACTACTCACCAAACAGAGTTTAACACTCAAATTCACTTGCTGCAACTGATAAGTGAATGTTATATGACTACCAGATCCTTTTATGTATTGATAATGTCATTCCGACTGATGGTGAAACCCCTGCGATCTAAACACCAAGCTCTGCGATCAGAAATTCACGAAAACCGAAATATTGAGTTATAACCAACCGAGGATTTTAAAACCACTGGTCTACTTTCCCCACTGTCCAAAACCGTTATTTTATTTACGTTAGTTTGGTATTATTCAACTCCGTAACTGGGAGGGCGAATTAAAATGAATGAAATAACAGCTAGGCATTTTTATCTGTTGTACTTTGGTGTGGCTGGCCGGTTCCATGAATACTAGACTGCGGCTATTCACGCCTGGCAGTCGGGAGCAGAGCCCTTGGATATTTCGATTCCATTTATTTTCCATGAGTGGATCCAATACACCGTACGAAGATCGGGTTGTCTCAGAAAACAACCTTCAGTTTGATTTTTCATGTGCTCACGCCGTTGACGATGCCTGTCCGAAGATGGCGGAAGTCCCAAGATAAGGGTAGTTAGTTATATGAAGAACGAGCCCAACCAACCACAATCGGCGGCGCATTATGCAAGTTTACAGATGAGCGATTTGGTGGATGTTTTTGATGGTTTAGTTTGGGATTCTGTCAGACCAGCACATTATCCAAATGAAAAAACACCGACGGTCGAGGATGATATCCTTAGCTCCTAATGGTCAGTTTTCACACCCATGCTGACAAAACGCTGCAAACATTCTGCCCTTCATTCTGAAGCCAATGTAGTTTCGTCTCCTGAGGATATTTTGGAGCACTGTAAAAGCACAGCTTGACGTCGTTTCCGGCTTTTACATAGCGTAATTAGTACACAGGTGAGCGGCTGTCACAACGAGAGTACACCTTGACGTGGTGTAACGGCTTGCGTTTCCCCATGGTCCAACGAGCTATACAGGACGGGTTATCTCGAGTCGAAGATCCAATCACGACTGGGAGGTTAATGGGCAGAGGACTGACGAAGTAGTC
>LUCM01003952.1:0-42062 GCA_008360955.1 Fasciolopsis buskii
TGGCGACCCCTCCCACGTGACACCTCCCAGGGATTATAGCTCTAGACGTCGGATACTATGATACGAAATAGAGAAATAACTGATGGGTCGAGGTTAAACTCAGATCCCTCTGGACTATTCTGTAACCCAACACGAAATCCAGTCTTTTCCTTGTCTTCCCGTGGATATAAGCTCTCCAATTTCTAAAATCGCACAGGACTTCACTAACCGAAGTTCACCGCACCACGCTGTCGCGGGTATAAAAGGCTTATAAACATCTGACTTGTTTACCTCCATTTGAAGCGGACGCGACACCTTCTATCTCTTCGGCTACTTCTAACTCACATGCATTTCGGCTTGGTCATTCCAAGGTTATTGCGTCAATCTTTGACGCTGAACTGCCGACGCATTCTATTCATTTCTTGCAGTTTAGGCAGCTCGCGTTATAATTGCTCCCATAATAAAGAATTAGCGACCTTGAGAGATCCAGAATAATTATTTAAATGTAAATGATAACACGTAGATCTGGAGCAGGCGATTAATTCGCGTGTGCAGAATTGCATCTCTGCTTAATTTGATCCCACTGATCGTCTACATTGCTCATTGGTCGCAGTATCATTAGTTTCCGTCGGATCAGTTCTGTTCGTTAAGTGCTCTCGCGAAACTCAGCCGAATCAGGACAGTCGTTGCGACAGCCAATCGGATTTGTGGCTCTGCGTCGATTGCAGCAAGCAAAATAATCTCATTAATACTACTTCGCCCTCCTACGATGGTCTGATTCGACGTACGTGTGTTCCAGTATGATCTGCAGTTCCTCTCGACAGACCGCGCTAACGGGTAGCTAACCTGCGATTAATTACCAGATCGTTGGTTAGTTATGGGTCATCTGACTCACAGTATCGCTCTGTACGATTAAGAAGGCGCCATGTCGGCTCGTATGACGACGCAGAACCTTGTGTCGGATTTACTTGCGATACTAAGATAGGAACACCAAAAAATTGAAGTCATCGTGACAGGAATTGGCAGAAGTCTTATTCTCCGTTGTTCTGTTTCCGCTGTGTCAAGGCCAAGTAGACATCGCCTCAACCTAAAAACAAAAAGGCACTCGCGTGCACTCAGTTTCCAATTTGTGCATTAGAAAGTCACCTGTACCACTACAATGTTCAGAGCGTTTGCTCTTGCCGAAACTAAGAGTGACGAGAGTTATCAGTAAAACTTTCGTCGTTTCTCCGCGTATCAGAGCTGTCGTTCGTCGGCCGAGCGTGGTAACACTACTGCCAAGCGGTAAGAATACTGACTGTGGCAGACAGATATTTCTAACGAACCGGGAGGAAATACCCGGATGAAGGAGCAACAAATAGCATTTATTCACAACAAACAATTTAATTATGCTGGAGTATACGAAATAAACTTGCGCTTAATACTACTATCTTTCAGAGAACAAAACCCGACTACCCTGCAGTCTCACTGTGCAGCACAAGCGATGCTGACTAGAGATCCAGTCTAAAAGGGACTGCGTTCTTGCGCCTTCTCACTCAAAGACTAATTTCTACATTCACGTATGTTATCACACCAGAATGAGCCGTGCTTGTCTTCGCTCGAAGTGCGAAGAAAATACTCATTGCACGAGAGCGTTTTGGCCGCAGTTAAATTACTTCTACGCTCGGAATCCATGAATTAGTGTTTCAACTCACACAGCAGGGACTATCATCGACAAGTGGTCCACTGTAGAGCCAAACAAACTGTGCCTGCCTTTGGCCAACGCTCGCATTAAAGTGCTCAGCATTGAAGAACAGATGCACGAGGGCTGGACGAGGCTTGAGAAAATGTGGGTAACAGACTGGAGAACCACTCTTACTTACATCTACTGACAAAAAAATAAACAAAATTGCGAAGATTATAGAGTGTTATCAATGGGAAGATACTATGGGTAGCAGAAGGGGGCCGGCAAGATAAGAATATAGAGAAGGACAGAAGAGACAGGTTGAATTAAAAAGAGAAGGATAACTTTCGAGCAGTTAGCTAATTATCACTGACCGCACCCACCTGCGCTCGGCGCAATGGGCACCGCCAGGTCGCTGATGTATCCTGCGCGAATGACCGATGCGTATTTGAATTATTTTGGTATGCGTGTATAAACTCATGGGGGAATTAATGGACGGGTCGCGTAGGGTAGTCCAGTCGCCTAACAGCTTAAGAACGGATTAGGTCTCAACCAAGCCTTTGTTTTCTGGACAAGAACCTGCCGGGCAAATGGCACGGGGCGAATGGCTGAGTGGAGCCCATCTATTTGGGTCAGTTATTTGCCACTCGTTTTTTCCGACTAGGTGCATAACTCGATCAACCCTCGGACTTGGAGACCAGGAGACTACTTCGTCAGGCCTCTACCATTGACCTTCCGGGCCATGATTGTATCTTCGGCTTGAGATAAGCATCCTTATAGCTCGTTGGATCATGGAGGCATGCAAGCCGTCACACCACGTCAAGGTGTAGTCTCGTTGTGACAGAGTCTCGTTGTGAGATCACTACTATTATATTTCACTCCAGTGGATTCCACTAATCTACGTGCATTTCGAAGACTGGCATAACTAAACAGGCATGAGCATTCCTCAGTATCCAACCGTGAAGCAAGACCTGCATCAAAAGCGACGGGAAAATATACCGTGGAGAATCTCGCTAGAAATTCCAGGTTAAGTGTGAGGCTCTAGGTCGTAGGGTTCAATCTTTAGAATAGACACAGAACACAAGCAGATTAAGATAACTGGAATAAAATTTGCCAATGCCCACAGAAAGACTGTCTCGTTGTGTTCTGCAAGGCAAGCAATGGTTAGAGGATGGATCAAGGTCGACGATATAGCAAAAATATATGAAAACCATGACCAAGGGACCGCTTTGTTCAGCCCCAATGAGACTGCTGGGTTTGGGTTGACGAAACCTGCCGAACGGTGATTGGAGACAAAAGGTGAAATTACTCAGCGTCGCTGCCAAAGGCATTCTGGTATTAGAAACCTTTCTTCCTTTGTACAGTTCTTCAACTTAATTTGCAATTAATTTAAAATTATTTATCGTTCTTTCTTTCTGTTTTGAGTAGATGGTGCTGTGAGGCGTTAAGTGAGGCCAAGGCACGCTGATACAAGCTTATTGATTGCGGAAACGGAGTTTGAAACCAAATTTAAATACATCAGAACGACCGAGGGTGGATACCCCAGGACTCTAACTGGCTGTTACCCCAAATGCCTCAGAGATGTCCCAAATGACCGTGTGTCTCATAGCCTTTTCTAAAAAGTCCTACGCATTGCCTCTCATGGCCGAGGTGTTTTTACTAAAGGGCGATGAAGAACGGGAATGCCAGGCGCTATTTACCGGACTGACCGGTTTCTTGTATTCATTCTAGGGCAAGTGGCTAAACGATGCCTCCGAATCAATCAAGGTTAACATACAAAGCACACAACATTGTGATTACCAGCATCTGTGGTGGAGTGGCCTCCCTCAGTGTCTACCCTCATCCGAAAGTAATGAACTGAGTCATGAACTACCGACCCCCATTGGCTAGCGAAATCTTCAAATCGTCCTACTGCATTGACAGTTAGACCGAATGACCAATCTTGAGGCTGGGATCCCTAAACTAGCCTATTTTTGGTTGGACAACCAGGTGGTACCAAGTCCGAAGAATAACTATGGATCTTCATAGATAACGAATGATATATATATATATATATATCACGTTACAGCAATACCACTAAGATAGTGGAGCTTGTACAACTAGCTTTACTCGCAACGGACAAACGGGACCTTTGCTAACGTTTCAGTAAGATCTTAATCGTTGATCGACAATCGGATGCAGCGTACAATTCACAAGGTGGTGAAAGCTAATCAAGCGTTTCGTATAAACGACGGTTCTTCATCCAAAGCATGATCAACTGGTGAAATGCAAATACCCCAATAGATAGATTTATTTTCTCCACCTAAATCTTTCTCCACAAAATAAGGTTTGACTTTGAGCTAACCTAGCCCTGCAGCAATGTTTCAGACCCAAAACAGCACTAAAATGACTGCAATATCGTTAAAGCGATCCATAAATACCTGAAACTTCCCTGAATTTTCAACAGAAAGTGCAACATCGGCCACGTGTTTTAGGTAAGGCGCTTTATTGTCTAAACGACTATCGTTCCTGCTATTCTTGTGTAAGAAAAACTAACCCCACAGTCACCTCAAACACAAAATTGAAGCGAAGTGGTGAGAGAAGGCAACCCTGACAAACACCACTTCTTGCAGTGAACTTGGGTGAAAGTTTCATAGTCACCAACTTGAGTTCGGAAATTTGCACACAACTGTGGAAAACAATGCCACAGGATTCAACAACCGACTGAGTCAGTGGCCACCTTCAGAGCAAGAAAGACAGAAATCGTGGACCTACCGATAACATTTTGGGCAATGGCGACCAGCTTCCACTTTTACTGATACCTTTACATGTCATTCAATGGGATGACCTAGATCATCCTTAACATTGCCTTTAGTGATACGAAAATCTGCTAAAAGATAAAATCCAACTTCCTCAGCGTTTTAGTCCAACACATGGAGAACGTGGAATTCTTTATTTAACAAAGAAATATGTAATCTAAAGACCGCAGAGATGTGAGAATCCCACTGTTAAACGCTATTGCTGAACTGAGCAGCAAACCATTTGAAATAACAGGAGAAAAATGATTTCCTTCAAGTAGCAGGAGTTAAATGCACATTATTGAATCACTTGCTTGGTAAGTGTGACGACATTGGCAGCAAAAATTGATAATATATCAATAAAAAGCCATGTCCTTGAAAAACTATTGCATGCATTTTCCGTTGTCTGCTGCTTTCCCAACTGTCGATGTCTCCATCGTTTACCGATGATATTACGATATTCAAAAGGCAATCACAGGAACCCAACGATATTTTTGTATTAAACACCGTCTGGCAGACTCGCGATTCACTAACCTTCAACAAAGGAATCATGTTTAGACCATGATTTCAGTTTGTTTTAGTCCTCCATGTGATGGGTACCAAGCGGGTCACCGAGTACTCTGGATCTAATATACGACTTAAGACAGCACATCGACTCCAGCTTCTCTCAATGAACATTCAATAATCGGACCTTATTTAAATTGATGTGAGTAAATCAGCCGTGAAGTGTTTTCACGCATGTAAAAGATTCGCTGAAACATTTTTATTTCTATCATTTTCAGAAGCGCAACATTTCTGTTTGATGATAAGTCTGTAAAGCCACTTAAGTCAGTCCATACGGTTTATTGAATGGCAAAAACGAAGTGTTTTAGCCAGTCGGCGTTTAGTTACTGGAACCAGAACATTCAACCTCCACAAGGAATCCATGATCATCCTACCCCGAAAAGTAAACAACGTATAAATGTATACATTTAACTTATTTGAGGAAGCTTAACAAGGTGCGTCCTACCAAAAAGTCTAATGACGACACATTATTCGTTTAAATGTAGAAGTCAAACAAGCAAGTTATTCGTGACTGACCACTTAAAACCACTTTGTGGCCAGTCAAAAGAAAACTGACTATAGCAAAATGTACCACCCACATTCAGTAAACACTAAAAACAAAAATTTATATTGGGAAGCCTGAACGAAAAGAATTTTAATGAACACTGATACCATATTGGCACAATCTGCGACAGATTACCGTCGACAGCAAGTAAGACAAAGTGTATGACATCAATGTATCTCCCTAATTTTAATTCTGGGTTCACCCTTTATCCCATTCGAATGAATGCTCTTCTGAGTGACTTTCATTAAGAAAGACTGAATGATACTTAGGAGATTATTCGGTATATCTGATCCTATCAGTGATTTACATAAAAGAGCAGATTCATAGAGCAATTGAAAGTTTTGGAAGACATGTGTAGAATTTCAGACAAAAAAGACGTTCGCCGGACAATCAAAAGTACAGCAAAAATAACTCGAAAGATCAAATTAATTAAAATACAGCGTACGTTTAAACTAACGGTGGAGGAGGCTTCTTCAGGCTAACACAAGAGCCATCTCAAGAAGCAGAAGTGAATTCCAGGGCATCCTCGTTTTCTGCACTAGAATGATCCCCATACGTTGTGAGGTTTCGTAAATCAGGGAGATTTTTTAAATTGATCATTTTGTCAAAATGCCTTTACAATTGAAATGTCAATCACACCACCGGGAAGTGGCTGCTGGAAATTTTGTATCATTTCGTAAACTGGCGCCTATTAGCCGATAATCCACATTCAGCCAAAAAGATTAACTACCTAATAAGGTGAGTAAACCAATGGTATCTTGCAGATCCAGTGGTTTACTTTTGGGAAAAACAATCGATTCCATCAAAAAAGTGAAAGTATGCATGAATACATTTGTATGAAGTAAAGTCATCTTCGTACCAGACGATTTTCAGAGAAGTTTAGCGGTTTCATGGACAATAGCTCGAAAGCATTTAAGATGTCATGAGGTTACAAATGGTCCCTAAGGAGACTTCTACACTGTAAATACATTACTTCTCGATATTCTAAATAGTTCAAAGAAAACACGAGATACATTTGTATATGTCAAAAAATGAATCCCGCTGCGCAATCTACAGTTTGGGGGCAAAAAATGTAATCTCTTATTGTTAGGTTACCAACTAGTACATCGACCGTTATAGTCTCCTAACTACTTTTCTGTCTTCTTTACCATTTATCTGACTCAGAAAGTTTTAAGAACTATGAGAATACCGCGCTTAGATTGATTTTATTACTAACCCTGTCGACTGAACACATTACTCAACGCGTGTTAGAGAGATGTGAGGCCAATGCTCGGATGTCTATTACCGATGAAATTGAGAAATATATAAGCTTCGATGCAAAGATTTGCAATGTCTGATTCACATGTGCAGGCAGCTTCGTACAATTCCGTTATCAATTTCGTTTTAGTGACCGGCCTGGCAAATTGATGATCCTATTTTGGTTTCTAGTTATGTGCTGTGAGTTAAGTTCTCCTGCTTCTTCGTTGGGGAAAATGCCTTCTAATACAATTTTGCGGTTTGTTAAGCACAAGAAATAATATGCTTGTTTGTTTGTGTAGGAGTTGTTATATATAAACCTTCTGGTGTTATTTACATGGTACAACAGCTATCTTGGCAATTTGTGCATTTTCTAGTGTCAGCATAGACTTAAACTAATAGAATCTCTGCTTTATATTTATTTTGGAACGAAGTTAGAGCAAATTAAAAGATAGATTAGCAATTCGTTCTTTTATGGTTCGCATAAAACGTTACTTCATGTTCATCGCCATGATTCTTGGAGTTGACAAATGTCAGAGACATCATAGGTGGAAGAAGGCAATGAGTGCCTAGAAATGCACTATCTGTTAGGACGTCACTGTGAAGAGACTCAAGTTGGTGTTAGAAACTAAATCTTCCTAATAGGCACGCTTAATTCAGTCATGTTAAATTGACAACAGCTTTGAAAGCAGTTGGCACTTCTGAGTTGGGGGAAAAACAACCAAATCTGGCAAACTACAACGGAAAATGCGAACACGAAATGCATGTCCTGTCATATAGTTAGCGGGAATGTTGCCATTGCGCACACCTAGGACAGTTTCGTTTTATTTTGGCGAATATTTTTTGAGCCAATTGTGATCGCAACAACCTAGACTCTTTCAGTCGGGCATTGTTTGAAACCTTTGTGACAGCGCGGATAAACACGAGGCAGTGTGAGGGCTTGCTTTAGTTCATGCGGAATACCTCGTGTACCAAATGATTTCGGGATGGTTTCATCCATACCAACGGCATGTGAAAAATTCGAAATGTCTAACGGTACTGGCATTCATGTTGAAGTTTCAGATAATGTAAAAAGAAGGGTAGGTCTAACGATAACCCTTCCGGAATCCGTGGATCCCAGATGGACGTTGACAGTTAATTGCTGTGCCATTCCTCGGTAGCCCAGTTGCGGCCAACTTTGGCAAGAATATTGCCTCTCGTTTCAATCCAACAGGTTTTACTACTCCACAAAGCCGCAGTCTGTGCCCATTTATACGCAAGAGACTAAATTTGAATTGCAGGGGTTTCAACTAATGTTAAAATAGTACGGTGATTGACGGCTATAACCTGCAATACTCTGGCGAGTGCTTTTGTTCGGTAGGCTAGGATCCCCTTGAAATACTTCGGCTCTGATAAATTTGTTCGCTATGAATTACATAGGGAAGGAATAATGATAGGAAGTGGTTCGCATACCCCAGTGATGACATGCAGCCTCCTGAAGCATACAAAGGAATGGTAGATGTTTTACTTTAAACAACCGTAAATTCAAGTAACTGGGGTGAAAGGCCATCTTTGAAAATGCGATGTACAACGGCGCACTGGAGGATGAAGGTGTCAGTAAGTGATAATGAGGCTTATTCACGCTATTGATCAGTCAGTCGAACTAGCCATGCAGTGTCCAATCAAGAAATGATCGTATCACTCACAAGTAAAACCGTAAATTATGTAGAATTGTGCAGAAATATGTACCTTTCGGCCCATACTACCGTTTATCGAACAACCGGTGTGCAAGGCTGAGAAATTTATCAAGCGTCCGTATATCAGTTTTTGGAGCTGTGATGAGGTATGAAGATTTCACGTCTTAATAAACCGACTTATGTTTCATGAAGTTGAAGATACTTGGATAGAAATATATATATATATAAGCATATATATCAACATGCATACATATATATGTATATCGTTAGTCCTGCATCGGTGGGCAAACCTAGACATTTGCACATAAGAATACACTTATGCGCATGCGTACCTGCATTTCGCATATGAATGCCTATATCGATGAAATACAGATATCCATGCCTACGCAATATGCGTGTGTGTATATCTAAACAGGTATATATATATATATATATATATATATATATATATATATACGTTCTACACAGCATCTGAAAATGACCGTCGATAAGCGTGCAATGATGGAAAACGGAGTTTATAAGTGTTGCCACCGATTAATTTTACGTACAATTACATCATCATAGCAATAGCATATAACCAAGTCAGTGTTCTTCTTCTTTCAGGGAGATGAAAAATGGAAACAAAGGGAAATAATGTTAATCAACGGTAAAAGGGTTTCAATCAAAAAACCATGCTGTATAGTGTCAGCATATATTGTCCTATTTCTATAACCAGTAACTAGTAATTTTTCAAGGCTCCGACTGACAACACAAGAATTACTTTTGCATGGGTGGAGGTAAACGTAATCGGAGAATTAGTCGAATTGAAAATAAAACGAAGCAACCGTCTTCTCGTGCCATTTTCTGCAACGTTGAGCCCTTCACCTGGATAACAATAAACTCGATCACACAACTGGAAACGTGCATGTCTGTTTGAAATGAATTTCTTTTGGACTTTTTAGTTGATTTAACGTAGCAGAAAAACAACACGTTACTGAAAACTGAAGATTCTGGTTGCGTGCACCGTACAGATATCCACGAATGCTGGCGTATTTTGAACGGTATTCACATGTGACTTCCACTGCTTGGAAGTTCAGTCCCCAGAAGCTCTCCAGCGTCTTGAGGGACTTTTAAGAACATTTTTCTACGGAAGCCACTTTTGCTCTCCTTGGGAATTCAATTTCGCTCTGATTTGAAGCCGTTTGGGAATCAAGTGGGTGATTGAGATGGGCTAACAGATCCCTACCATGCAGTTGTGATAGTTACAATTTAACTAAGCGTGACATACGAGTAAAGTTGCGCTTCTATTATATTATTGGCAAGAATTCGCATTTGACTATGTAAAAGAGACTGTCTATTCATGACGAAGGCCCATTTTCGTCGCGAATTCGACGTGAAATTACAGTAAAAATGTGGTTATGGACTGGATTATTTTATACTCACGGCCAGTCTCTTGGTCTGTTTTCAAAATGCTCTTCGCGGGTTTCTCCTTTTTACAGGCCATTGCACAACGGGAACTATATTGCCACCTTCATACGAGCGCGACGAAAATTAAGACAACTTTTGAAATACCGCTGAATATCAAGCGGTTGATATTGAAACTTTTAAAGCACAGCTCAGTTCCGGTTACAGGTTAGGTGGGGTCACAGGACTTGCGGTTTAAACGAAAATCGACAATCCAGCTTCGTGCGCTAGTAAGCTTCGGTATTCCCTCGCACTTCGACTGCAAAGTCTCTGTTCTCAGGTCTTGACATCAATTTCGGGTGGAAACTCAGGGCCGCTTCAGGATTGGCTTAAAATCAAAGACTGAAGTGTTGAAGGCCAGAACATAGACGGACAACAACAAGAAGAAATTGCTGCAACGACTTTCTTGCCATCTGAAACCGAAACTGAGCTAGAAATAAAAGATAGGTGTAATGCTGGATGGATTACAGAGTAGTCGTTTGTTTTTTGCAGAAGAACAGGTGGGATTGAGGGAGAGTACTGTCCCAGGCAAATTTGGAGAATAATGCAGGATATGCCTCGACCAAACGGCCCTCAAACTGCGCAACAGATTGAGCAAATACCAATTTTTTACCATTCATTCTACGCGTTCGTTATTTTGTCTGAGAAGAGTAGCGACCTGAAGTTTTTCAGGGCTAATGGATATTTTAATTTCATGATAGGCCCTCGCAGGGGCAGGCTTTCTTCGGGAACGAACAGTGGTGCAGCTGAACTACACAGACTTGTCAGTAGATTGAAAGTAACGATGAGGACACCTCTGGGCAGTCTGCAGCGTGGTGAATATAATTTCACGGAATGCAACCTCTTCTGGTAGGTTAGCCCATTTGGTCCTGGGATCGTCCTTGTGAAGCTCCGTTGAAAGTTTTCTATAACTAGCTTGTCCTGAACCAAAGTGGGCACCCAGTCTTGTACTGCTTATTCTGAGGGGAAACGCGCTATTGCTTTGCGCAACGTTGTCACTACCCTAGCGTCTCTGGGCTGCATCGCTCGTCGGAGCTGGCTTAACACCCGTTTCCAGTACCAGCCGCTGCGGCACACTGGGTTGACGATCTGAAGGAATCACGGATGATCATTCCCAGATCCTTCGTTTCTTTTGTCCCATGAATTGTTCGCAGGGCTACAAGGTTGATGTTTCTTATGGATCTTTATCCTGGAGTGGCTAGATGCTTACACTGTCTGGTGTTTGGTGGCATTCTGCACCTACATTATCAGGTGCATGCGGTGCCTAGGACCATCTGTACTAGTCTCTCCCTGGAATTACCTAAAATCTTTGCGTCATCGGCGAATAAATGACTGGGGTTTGATTGCTCCCTTTAAATCGATGGTGAATATCAGGGATAGCAAAATCCCCGACTTCGGACCTTGAGGTTAGCCTTTGGGTTAAACGGACCAGTATTCCAGCACCAGATCTGAGTAGCAGCTTCCTAACGGGGATAAATAAACAGCATATAGGAGGGCGTTGAGCTTTCGCCTCCAATGTTTGTGTTGCATCTGCTATTTCTGTTGGCCAAAGCATAGGTACCGTGGTCATTAGAGAGGCTCCGGGACAGCAGAAAGGGAAGAGATGGGACAGTCTGGAATTTGTTTGAGCTGGCGTTAAGGTCCCAACGCGACTACACTCTGACGTGGTGTGACGGCATGCGCGCCTCCTTGATCCAACGAACATTACAGGACGGCTTGTCTCAAGCTGGAGATCCAATCATGCCTGGAAGGTCAGGGGGTAGACGTATAACGAAGTTGTCTCCTGGTTATTGTCAGAACCGAAGGCTTTGGTTCAGAACCCTAAACGTTCTTCTGATTAGTACCTGAAATCCCTAGCAGCACCCGTCCACAATTTCTCATGTATTACATGCCTACAAAAAAATCCACACTGCGTCCGTCGTTGCACAGGATAATCAGGACAGCGCTGTCAATTACATCCAATGAGGTGAGAAGTGATAATTATGCTACTGCTCACAATCCCCTCTCTTTTGTTCAATTTGCCTCTTTCGTCTCACACCCAATCTCCTTGCCTCCTCTGCCTAACCATAGTGTCCCTACTGATAACACGCACCATGGTCGCAACGGTTCACCGTCAAATAGTGTAGCAGGTTGTTTTCAGTCTGCTAGCTCACACTTTCTCGAGCCCCGTCAGCCTCTGAATCGCGAAAACTGGTGGGTTAAGGCAGCCGAAGAGATGGAGGAAGCGGCCGCGTCAGGCAGCAGTCAAAGACTGTTTAGGCGTATACACGACAGTGGTGGGCGGCGAACTTCGGTCAGTGAAGTCGTGTGCGATAAAAATGGAGAGCTCATCCATGGTAGACAGGAAAGACTGGACGGTTGGGCAGAACACTTCAAGGATCAGTTTAGCTGGCTACACGCTAACGTATTTAGGCCAACTTCTGCAGCTGCAAATCCTTGGGAGGTTTCACTTAGTTCCCAAACGGAAGCGGAAATAGAGTCGAATATGCAGCTTTTGAAGAGGCGCAAAGCAGCCGGTACCGACCAACTTACCTTCAATTCTTTTCAAATTGGGTGGAGAAGTGCTGATGTTATCACTTACCTCATTGCTTCGTGATATTTGGAACGAGAAGCGTATTCCGTTATCGTGGGGTGAGTCACTGATTGCACCCATCTTCTAAAAGAGCACACGGAATGACTGTAGGAATCATCGTAGGATTAGTTTAATTCCCATAGTTACTAAGGTGTTAGCTTCGATAATGCTGCGCGATTTGACACCGATTCGCGAGAGCAATATCCGCAAACAACAGGCCGGATTTCGGCCAGGTCGACGTTGCATCGACCAAATATTCACTTTCCGCACTCACCGCCGCCCTACGATCGTAGTTTTCCTCGACTTGAAAGGTGCTTTCTACTCCGTGGGTTGACTAGCACTATTCAGTGCTCTCCACCGGAAGGGTATACCAGCGAAGTTTCTGAATCTGTTGCGAGCATTGTACTTGCATACCTCTGGTCGCGTGAGGGTATACGGTGAACTATCAAGTTCATTCGAAACGACTAGTGGCGTTCGACAAGGGTGTCCCATCTCTCCATTCCCGTTCAACTTCGGAGTTGTCCGGGATGAAGGAGTCGAATTGAGAAATGGAGGGAAGCTGTGACCTGGACTACGCAGATGACGTTGTATGTCTTTTTGAGTCTGCGGACCATGCACAATGGGCACTAGATAGACTCTCACGATCAGTCGCTCGGTTTGGCTTGTGCTTTGCACCTTCAAAGTACAAAGTGCTGCTGCTGGAATGGACGACAGCAGTGCCGAACTTGGTGCTGAGCGGAGAGGAACTAACGACTTTGGACCGCTTCACCTACCTTGGTAGCTGCGTTTCGAACGATGGTAGCTCGGGAGTGAAGGTAAATACGCGTATATTCAAAGCTCGGGCAGCTTACGCTGGGCTGAAGTAATTGTGGCGTCGGCCTGATATTTCACTCTTCTTATAGAAACTTGTAAATCTGGGGAAAAGGCAGTGGTTAGTGAGGCTTGTCTCGCTGTTTAGAGTTGAACGATGACGATGACTGATTCAATTTATATTGGCCACGAATCTCACACAAAACAAGATAAGTGTCATTTAGGCAGTCAGCAGGTCTTAGATCTGATAAAACACCGCGGGGACTTGGAAAGCTAAGCCAATCCAAACGTGCTAATTAATAGTACGTTTGGTTTGTCTGCTGTGGTATTCGTTTTCGGCTGTGACCTTTCGAGCATTGAGTGAACACTAAGTTGCTGAATCCCGTCTCATAAGCAATGCGAACCAGTCGACACTTTATTCCTATTGCCCGAGTTCCAAGAAATTTTTTAGGTTTTTTCGTGGGAAATAATTTTGTATACACTTCTGCTCAGTCATTCATGTTGTAGTTCAGTGAAGTCTGCGTTTGACTCATTTTTTGTTTGTAGAAAGCGACGAATGTTCAGTGCTCCAATCCATTTTGTTTATCCAGCAGTTTAACACACTTCATCTTTTCCCCTACTAAGGATATTACTGCAAAGGAATAAATGTCACTTAGAAACCGTTCTTGTTGTCCTAACATCGTTGGTTCCCACCCATACCCACGTGGTACTCTGCTAACCTGATTACTTTTATTTGAAACCGTTATATAATCAGATTTAAATACAGTTTATTTAAATTCCAGTCGCCTTGAAATAATTTAATGGTATGCCAGTTTTGCCGGCAATCTCACAGTAAAGCCCAACTAGGTCTAAAGGACAAAGCTGCTGAAAAATATCCAAACACAAAAGTAAGACGAAAATCTCAAACTGCCGGACAATAGACATGAAGAAGGAAGTATCCGATTATGAAGAGTAACATTTTTCCTTGCCCAACCACCAATAATTGAATTTGGATGACAATGAAATTTATTGGAGTCGATTTTCACGACTGTTTTCATGCTAGATGAAATGTGTACAGTTGAAAGCAGTGCTTATGAAAAATAAGTCTTCTTTCTGCACCACTTTTATCTGACGATTGAGTTGCTTCCGAGCAAGACCCTCCCGAGTCTCTATTTCCTTATTTTCACCCTCCAAATGTTATTTTTTTTACCCTTGTTATTAGTGATGCTGGGCTAAGTGGGGCTGAATAGTGAAGATTTGAACATTGCAGCGCAATACTTCCTCTCTGAGCTTTGCCGCCCAGGAGACCTCACTTTAGATCCTTTCTTTACCTTACACTGGCCCTGGATCTGATTAACTAGCTCACAGATTTTATTTTATCCCGGAAATAACATCTTGCTTTGCAGTAAACATTGTGTAAAATGTATCCGAAGAGGTAGTCTGTTCCGTTTTTAATAGCAGCTTTCTAGCTCTCTGTGGTAGCAACTTCGGTTAAGGCTTCTTATCAAAAGCCAAACACTTACTGGATGCGAATCAAAAGGTTTTCAGCCTTTCAACAGCAACTCCTCCAGTGACGCTGAATCCGTAAAAGCTTAAAATCGAACAATCCTGTAGTTCCAAATCCTGCTGTCAACATCAAACGGGTTTAAATACCTGAATGTGATTTTGCTTTGTTTTTGACAACGAATGTTTAGATTTGCTGAGACCCGTAAAAGACGAGGAACAACAAATACGGAATGATTGACAATGTTTTAAACGGGGAAAGCACTGTCAAGATTGATTTAGCTATCAGACGTTAGAGTCATTCTTTGATTTCATAGAGTATAAGACAAGAAGCATTCATAATTGTCCATTACACGTTTGAAGCTTAAGCGTGGCGGAGTGAGCACGGCTCAAATCCCACTACATCGATGCGGAGGGGATGGGCAGCAAGCTCGATCCGGAAACCTAACATAGCGTAGAACAACATAACTTCACACTAAATCAAACTGTAAAATCTGGGAAAATAGTGTCTTACCGATTACCATCGAAATATTGTACAAGGGTAACAACTGTCTCGTGCTTCCGGTCATGGGAAATCAGTCCCGTAACTGTACTGTTCATGGCCCACTTTTCTTTAGTTTTGTTGAAAACAAACGCGGTTGAACAGAAAAACAAAAAACATCGGAATGTGAGAATTGAGAATTGGAGGGAATCTGTTACAAGGGTGTCCCATCTCTCTATTCTTGTTGAACTTTGTCATGGACGAGATGATGGAAGATGCTTTAGGATGTCTTTAGAATGCAGGAGTCGAACTGGCAGGTGGAGGGAAGCTATGCGACCTAGATTACTCAGACGACGTTTTGTGTCTGTTCGAATCCCTGGACCATACACAACACGCACTAGATAGGCTTTCGAGATCGGTCGCTTGGTTTGGCATGTGCTTTGCATCTTCAAAGTGTAAAATGCTGTTACAGGACTACACGATAGCAGTGCCGAACTTGGTGCTGAGCGGAGAGGAACTAACGATTATGAACCGTTTCCTTTACTTTGGTAGCTGCGTTTCGAACGATGGTAGCTCGGGAGTGAAAGTAAATACGCGTATATCCGAATCTCGGGCAGCTTACGCTGGGCTGAACTGATTGTGGCGTCGGCCTGATATTTCATTGCAGTTGAAAGGTCGTGTGTACTGTGCTGTAGTGCCTTCAGTTCTGTTGTACGGTTGCGAGACGTGGAGTAGGCGTGTGGGCGATGTTCGTCGGTTGGAGGTTTTCGACCACCGATGTCTACGTAGTATTTCTATGATTGGGTGGATTGACCGGGGTTAATATAGAGGTTATGAGTCGAGCAACAAGTGCCACTTTTGAAATTACCTTGAATCAGCTTAGGAAACTTAGTAGACTTCGTTGGTTGGGTCGCGTGTTGCGCATGACGAACACTCGTCTACCATATCGTGCCTCATTTTGCATTCCTCCCTTGGAGTGGAAGAAGCCACGCGAAGGCCAGCAGATGACGTGGCAACATGGAATGAGAAAATGCGCCGCAAACCCGGGTAAAGTGGGTTTCACACCTTTTCGTGGTTGGGGTCCGAATGACTCGTCAACTGGCTGGTTGGATACACCTAAGGAAGTGACAGGGAATCGTGAACAGTGGCGATCGCGCTGTCATTTTCTATCGAATGAGAATAATTGGGAGAGGTGTGTTTGTACAGTTAGACTACACCTTGTGTGTTTCCTGCAGCGGCGTTTTATCCTATCCCGCCTGAGTAGTCCCAATGTCTGTTTCCCTAGGATATTCACTCTTCCTATAAAACTTGTAAATCTGAGGAAAAGGCAGCGGTTGGTGAGGCCTGTCTTGCTGTTCAGCGCCGAACGGTAATGATTTGGTTGGCATTGCTGATGGTGTTTTAGTTAAGTGAATAAAATGGTAGGTCGATGACAATCGCTTTTTTACGAGCATTTCACTATGCAGCTGACTGTCTTGAAATGGGTGAATGTACAGTATCTTTCGGCTACAGGAGTGTTTTGTGCAAAATTTCTACGTGTTTACTCAATACTATTTTTGTGGCCCAGTCATTTTTCAGCAGCATTGTCCTTATTTTACCGCATTTCTCAGTCGACTTTTGATTCTCCGCAGACGCCGAATGTTTAGGGTGGTCGCCAGAGGGATTAAGGATTAAAATTCAATCTTTGCCCTGCTTGTGGTAATCGACTCGTCTTTGGGCTCGCTATACATAACAGGGGTTCAACTGTAACTGGTAATGTGTGAGCTACCACCAATGCCCTTACGTTGGAGTGTTGGGAATGGAAACCAATGAAATGATTCGCAGACGGCAGAGCGGTCCGAGTATAAGGACAGGGATTTCAACAGGAAGTCATCAAGAAGTAGAAAGGCAGATACATGTGAATGCTACTCCCAGTAATTCGTTTGAATAGGATGATAGCAGCTTGCAGCATGTGGTGCTCTCAAGAAGCGTGTCTTATCGTTTATGAAGAAGGTAAAACTACGGCAGTTGTTCTGGACGTCGAAATGCGTGCCATGAACGTTTTGGGGCAGGTTGAAAACTAGATACCTGGATGGTGAAACACAAGTAGACAGTTCGATGCGCCACTTCCCCAGATGGTTCCACAACGCATCCAGATCTCTATTTACCAGGCAAGGGCAGTAATGTGTTTTCCCTTTCGCAAGGCCAAGTTTGAGTTGATGGCACAAGCATACAGTGTAGAAGGCGGTACATTCTCTCGCAGCCGGAATTTGCTTAGTTGCCGGGTTAAAACTAATCCCGGTAGAATCGTTTATTAACAGAGGCATAGTTGGGCTCATACAGATACTTTCGGTTGTTACTCCATTTTACTATGCCTTACCGCGTGTTATATTTTTTCGCAAGTCTTCCAAGTTTGGACATGGTGAGGTGAGCATGACGCGGTGACTGGTGGTTTCGCATGTGCGGACTAAAGAAAACCAAATTGGAGATAAAAAACATACGGATGATTAAGGCGTATGCCGTGCAATGCAGACCTGTGCGAATGAATCTGTCATCTTTAGCGTCGCACCTTTCTTTCATTGACGACTGCAAATTAAATATGCTAATGCCGACTGTTTTGTTGCGTAAGCGAATCAGGTCGTCCGCGTATGTGGACAGTTTCCATGGAATAAAGCTAGATACTCACGGGACAAGGAGTTAACCAGATTCGATTAAACACAAGTGGGGGTGAAGACGGGCAGGCGGAAAGAGCAAAAGAAACTTCGAGCGTGTCCTTGGATGAAATGTCTGCGACGAGAAAACGGGTTCCGGTGATATCCGACGTCGAAACAAGATGCTTTATATTGCCAGAGTAAGTAAGCGGTTAATGAATCTATGAGAAAAGGATCCTGAGATGAGAAGATCAATACAAAGAAAAAATTTTCGCGGTAATACCTGCCGTAAAATCTAGGATCCTTCTACTATCACGGACCATAATATCACGTGGTGCTGTGGATTGGGATCTAAGTTTTGGGGACCTTGCTATAATAATCCCTAAAATCCTAAACCAACTTGGCACGCCCGGCTCTCTGGGAGATGGGGATCGTGCACACAAGCGAAGGTTGATGCAGTTGACAGGTTCCAGATTTCATTTTTGAAGAAGAGAGTGGAGGATGGTAGGGGACACAACTGTTGAGACGATGAATTCCACAAGGAAGAACAAGTAAAACTAAAATAGTATGCTCTGATTATTGTTCCTACTATCAGTTGTGACGACGCGTTTAGTGTTTCGAACGGCGTAGGGAGTTTGGCTTATGAACTGAGGGGCTGAAATGCAACTGTAGCCATTGACGGGACTATTGAAAAATATGAAGTTTGCTTTCGCACACCAAAGCCACAGTGACTCAAGATTCCACATTGCACATCGTTCCTTATAACATAGATTTAATGGGATGACTATTAACCGCTTCGTAAAGGCACCCTAAGTTTTTGATTGAAAGTCTGTTGCACTGTCTTATGCTGAAGGAGATTAAAGACAAACACCAGCATAGGTCTGTGTCTTGCAAAGGTTCAGATTTCTGTGGTTCATATTAAGGGTCCTATTCAGCAATCCAACTGTTTTATTGGCTTTTGAAACTTCAGCAGGCTGGTGTTCCGCAAAGTTGAAGCTACATGAGCGGTTTAGATCCACGTCTCGAAAATTGTTGCTATTGACCACGGTTTAACTTCTATTGTAGATAAGTTGCACTTGCAGCTTAGGAAGCATCCCTCTTCGGCTGAGAACTTCATCGTCCATTTGTTGGCCCAAATGTTGAAAGATATTAGATCTTGGGTTATTTGGACGATTATAGAGCCTAGAGCCTGAGGCCAAAAGCTGCAAACGGTTTTGATGTCATCGGAGAATGGCAAAGAAACATTGTTTCTGGCGACGTTGAAGACATCAGTTGCGCGCAAATGAAATAGCAACGGGCCTTATATACTGGCTTTGATTGAGCTGCGAGCTACTAACGTGGGGTGGGAAGAGAAACCATATACTCGCTCCAGGTTATTTCCTAATGACGTGAACCATCGGAGGGTTGACGATTCCGTAGGATTTAATTGTTTTTATCAAACTAATAAAGGCTTTTATCATATCCTTTAGTGAATTTCCGGAGTTACCAGCCGTTGTGTTTGTACCTAGGCGATCAGCCATACACGTAATGCAAGTTTTCTTTGAAAGAAGACCATGCTGACCAGTGTTGACAAGATCTGGTCTATAAGATATGCCGTGAGCTGCATTTTAATCAAGCAATCCACGATTTTAAAGATAATGGTGCATGATCGATCAGTCCGTAATTGGCTGGGTCAAGTCCTATGCATTTCTTGTGCATGGAGATTATGATGGACCTCTTCTATTTGGGTGTGGCGGAAAGCTTAAGTGTTTGCTAACAGTGTTGAAATATCCCCCACGTAGTGTGAAGATAACAGGAGCTAGCGAGTCTGGTACAGGGTGGTAGCCCACCCTTAACTTTTTCTTCAGCAGAACTATCTCTTCCGGTAAGAAGGAAACTGCTGGGTAAAGCTCGGTGTATACGAAGTCGGAAGGTTACTGCTAATTGTTAGGGATGAAGTAATGAATCTTCTGGACGCCTCAACGCCTTCTCGAAATTTTTTGAGATAGACGTTGCAATATTGAATATAAAAGGCCGAGAGTCTGAATTCGTTGGCTCTCAGCTTAATCAGTTGTAACAGAGCCCTTGCGAGTTGGTCTTTTTGAGAGCAAGTAGCTCTTGCTTTTGCCATGAGTATCTATCATCGTTTCTATTTGTTTTGCAAGCGATTAAGTAGTAAAAAAAGGATAGTCTCTGGTTCTAAGACGATCTTTCTGAGGTTTGGTGACTTTGAAGCCTAGTTGATCGTGAGTGTTATTTTTGATGAGCGTCGAGCGAGTCTGTGCCTGCGGGCACTCGTGCGAGTATTAATAAAGCCATTCAGTTGCCACTTGTTAAGAAGGAGTCCCAATCACAACTGCAGAGCGGACTTGGCAGGTGATCTAAATCTGGCTCAGAGATTGGAGTTGGGATGCTACTTCGGAAAAATAATGTGAATGTGCAGCTGACGGGCAGGTGATCACGTCCAGGGAAACTGCTTCTAATGGATGTGCGAACACGCTTTAACCAAATAGTAAAAATTAGGTCTGGGATACTTCAATTCCCTTTTGGGTCAACAACGTGCTATATCCAGTCCCTCTTGCCACATATTAGCAACAAAAAGTGCAATCATTTAGAAGCAGCAAAGGTTGACGAACAAATGCCTGAATCACTGAAGTTTCTCCCAACGACTTTGGGACCTGTCAAGGTAAAAGTGTATTAAACTGCGTCAAATAAGCGTAAGAGTTCGATCCGAAAAGGGCCTGGTTGGTGGCATATGCATCCCTTCAGGAGGCTTCTGCTGACATTGTCATTCCTAGGCTGTATGACACCTTGGACGAAATTCAACTGAGGATATCGGCAAAATAAGGCCGGCACTGAATTACGGACATAAGGGAGGCGGCCTCTCCCACGCTGAGATGGGCAACTTTTTCCGAATTGCCGATATGCAGGGATGGCAACTGCATCATCTGCAGTGTCATCACTGGGCCACCTCTCGGTGATTAGTAGGAAGATGCAAATTAAAGAAAGTGCGAGCAGAAGGAGATTCCATTTTTGCAATATAAAACGAGCATTTAGCAGAAACCAACAAATGGGTTGAGCATTTTGCACTTCGATCAATTTTTCAACTAGTTTTACTTGTCATTTTTATCTCCCTTATTTGAGAGGTCATTGCACCGTTTGAGTGAGGAGACGTCGGCTCAGGGCGGAATGATGTTACGTAGGTGAAAAGTGGACCAGGGCAGTTTAAGCCATCGTCAATACATTCAGCTTCATAGGAAGTTGTCATCAAGGGTAACAGTACCAATAATATTCCTTCTGATTGACTGCCATGGGCTGAAGAGTAAAATACAGCGGTGCGAAAGTTTCTAAAACTTGGTCGCTGCAGTTCTGGTGATAGAACTTTTTGATGTTGAGGGGTACAAGATGAATCTGTTGGTGAAGGGCGGCAGTTCCTAAGAAGAAAACGAATGGTATGGGTAAAATCGCTGGTAATGTGGGTGACGCAACCTGTGAGGCGTTGTCAAGCATTGGATCGAGTGGGATTGTGTAAGGACAAGCTTTGTGTGGGCCGTAACGGTTCAGGAATTTTCGTTAAACCACAGATAGCTGGAGGTTAATTAGGGGCAGGGAATAACAGCCGCAAAGCCTGGGTGAGAGTCCATTGTATGTATAAGTTGCTTCACACGTACATTTAACTCCATGAGGCATAAGTTGGTTTATTTAGACGTGAAATCTTCACACCTCATGATATCTTTGAATGTTGATAAACGGACGTTTAAAATTTCCCAGCCTTGCGCACCGGTTGTTCGAAAATCCGCAGTAAGGACCGCAAGGTACATGATTCCACAAAATTCTACATAATTTACGGTTTTACATGTGAGTGGTGCGATCATTTTGTGGTTGCACACTGCGTGACTAGTTCGAGGTTTTGCAGATATTTCGATCATTCTTTGTCGTTTGTTTCTACCACTGCACACATTGGCATAAAGCACTGACACGCCTATCTCAGGTCCAGTTTCCCATTCTTTTCTAGTGTGACCGGGTCGTCGGGCGCAGTACCCAAGGTGCGGCCAAGTTTTCGCTGTGACGACCGGCGATCGATAACCACAGCCTTTCGGTTGCTTTCTACTCCTATTTATTAAGCGGACAATCACCACAAAATCCTGAGTGAGCTCTTTTTTCTTACCCCCTGGCAAACACTTGCAATAGCTCCAAATTTCCATAGATTCTTCAGTCACTATTGTTTTGGGTGAAACTGGCTGATACACTGCTGTTGGTGGGCAGAAAGTTCGACGCATTATTTCACTTTCCTTCCGGTTCGGCATAATGGATGCATCTTTTCAAGCTCCAGTAACAGTATATACGGCATTTATCGAATGCACAGTACCTGAGTCACTAAACAAAATTTAGTGCCATCATAGGTTTACATCAGTTGTCATGACAGCGCAGGCAATTATTCTTTTGCCGGCTGATCTTTCCTAAAAGTCAACTAATACGGAACTTACTGTTTTCTCCCCGGGGAGAGATGGGATTTTGGGGTTTCCCACCAGTGCAGTTATTTTATTTCCGCAGGAAGTGGAATGCCTGCCGTTTGAGTAACAAAATTCCTGCCTATGCTCTCACTCCCGCCCAGATTTGTATTCCCGACTAAGCGGTTAAACCTTGTTTAAGGTTATTAGCATACGTCATGATGTGCGCTTTTTCGACCGGAGTCAAAGTTGAAGCTGCCTAACCTGTTTCTGCCTGTCATCCAATTCAATGTTGACGTTCCCTCATGGTGTGGCCGCTGGTCTTAGGCATGATCTTTTGGTCCGCTTGTGGTTCTGTTTTGGTACTCTGTATCCAATTCGTTGATGCTGCTGGCACAACAAGGTTGGAAGAAGCAGTGGCTGGACAGCCATGGTTGAGTCCACCTGCCATCGCCACAGGCACCTTCCCCAGGGAGCTAACGTAAGACCTTGGCTGATTAACCTTGGTGCTGTCACTACTTCTGTCGGCTTGGGGAAAGCAGGCATACAGCTCTTTATCCTGGTTCTCTTCCCTGTGCTTCCTTGGACAACAACAAAAACAACCTTCTTGCCCTGGCCGTGTGCCCATTCAGCCTAACCGCTCTGAAGGCGAAGCAGTTAAAATTACCCCTTATTTCTGAGCACCCTGAGTGTGCCTGCATTTTGCACCGCTCGCATACAGCACTTTTCACCACACCTTTGCACATCTCATATTCGGACGGGAGTGCGATGCTCGAGGAACACTTTAAAAATGTGAATCTTTTTACCGAAAGCGGTTGTTGAAAAATAAACACTAAATCAGGTTATAGGGAGCGCTGGACAAAACGTAAAACGTGTGTTGGCAAACCTGATAGGGAATTTTTTCAAAGTAGTTAAACCCTTGAATTTGCACGTCCGAGAAGATTCCATGACAAGATGGATGAAGCGGAACAAACAGTGTTGCTTCGATTTTTAACATAAATACTTTCTTGAGGGCAGAGTACTCAAAAATACAAACGACGCAGCAAATCTTGTTAGGCCATGTGAGCAGCCCGTCACCAATGTCCGTCTACGCGTCCAGGTCATCCTGCAGAAAATAGGATACAAAACACACGGCGAACCCATCATTATAAGAATTGGGAGGTAATCAGAGAAACGATTGGCGAAGGAAAGCCCAAATTCAGCAGAACAAGGTACATAACATGCAGCGCGGGGGCTTGGTGAGGAGCGATTAGTAATGGACTGACGTGCACAGTATACAGCGAAAGCTTTGAATTTTAATAATAATAATAATAATAATAATAATAATAATAATAATGGGTATATTTCTTGAAATTCGAGGTTAATGCACAAGGCAAGATCAAATTTACACACAGATGGCGCAGTGGAAATCGTAAGACAAAATTTAGTCGTGTAGATGCAGTTTCTGTTCTCATGGACATAACCTACAATAAGATGGGCTAATCACGAGGTTTTGGGCTTCAAATCAGAGCTAGATGATCCATCGCCGAAACTTTCTAGGGCTGACTATGAGTCGCGCACTGCAAGTCAATCCATGTTTATACGCATCAAAGGTACGCATCCTAGGCGAATAATTTGGCTGGGAAGAGATGGTGGGTGTTGTCAAGTGGCCGAGTTCAACAAAATCAGAAGGGTAAAGTGATAGAGATGAAGATTGATATGGATGTAATAACCGGATGGAGGAGAGTCAAAATCACACTGGATATCATATGAGGTGTATGGATAGTGGTAATCAACAACATTCAGTAGTCAAAATAATGCTTAAAATGAAACAGCCGGAAACCTTCAAGGTTGCATCAGACAATTTGCGGGACGAAAATATATGAAACATTGTGGACAGAGAGACAATGGAACTTACAAAAATGGTCACTGGACTTATGCGGCCTGGAGCGGATTGTGATGTGTGGCGGGAAGTAGACGGGTACGTGTGAAATTTACAATCAATCCTTAAACACACTTGCCATGAATGACTTGTGTTGTCCTTGATTAATATTGGAGATTATGGTGTTCTGTGGCGGTACGTGTTTGGAGGTTGGGGGGTTGCGCGGCATTTCAGTAGTGATAGTAACTGTTTGGACAATCGTGATGGTCATCTGAGATGAGGCGCCCGCGGCGGTCGTCAGCGTGGCTTGGCTTGTCTCAGGGTCACGCGGCCAGGTACTGAATATCAGGATAGCAGCTTCCTAACGGGGATGGACAACCAGCGCAAAGGATGGAATGGAGCTTTAGGCGATAGTTTGCGTTGCATTGGCGAGCCTGTAGAAGAGCCGGAGAGATAGGGGCGGTCTGGAATTCGTTCCAGCTGGTGTTAAGGTGAGTAAACAAAAATGGGAACAGTGATAACACTCAGTTTCTTACGAAGATTACAGGGACCAGACAACTGTCATGAAACATGCAGAGGGTAGTTTCCGTTGACGGGACGTGTGCAACACACATAGGCTGCTCGCATCCTATAGAGCATATGGCTCAGTCAGTCCTGTGCTTCATAGTCCTTATTTGAAACGCGTTCCTGTTTATCTTCCGACATCTTCGCAGATGCAGATTACAGTGGTCTGATAGGACGGCCAGCGCAATGGTTAGTGAATAAAGTCACTATTTGTTCTGTTTGTGGAACTCTTCTGGTCTACGGGCCTGGTGTGCATGCTACAGGTAGTCAATTATAACTGACCAGATGATCTTTCGCCGATGTTTACTACTTCCAGTTGCCTTAAAAGGGCATAACTAGATGGCTGGCGAATGGCAGTGTAAGCTGGATGCTAGGACAGGATGTGCCACGAGAAGTTACAGACAGGGCAAAAAAGAGACGCATGGGAATATTGGCGTCGGTAATCTGTGTATGAACAGAACGATAGCAACTTGTACCACACAGCAGTTTTAGTAAGCGCGCATGAATAATTATGAAAGAAGAACGACGGCAGTTGTTATAGACGTCAGTATACGTACCAGGTGTGCAGTTGGGGGAACAGTAGCATGTTAAAAATAGAGGGGTGGGTGGTGAACCATAAGTAAATGTTCCGATGCGCTACTTCCCCAGAACGTCCAACAAAGCAGCCAAGTGCCTACCTACCAAACAAGGGCGTTGTGGGGTTTCCCCTTTAGCGGGGTCAGGTCTGGGCTGATGGCATACATATCCATTGTAGAAGGTGGCCTATTCCTTCGCAGCCCGAGTGTGCTTTGGTTGCTGGGGTAAACCTGATCCAGCGGAGACTTTTTCTTTTTTTCTAACAGAGGAATGGTTGAGCCCATATAGGTACTTTCCATGCTTCCTCCGCCTGACCTTAATTTTCCGCGTTGTTTTTTCACAACTGCTGGGGGTGGCCTGTTTTCCCCACGTTCGGAGATGCTGAAGCAAACCTGTCGCAGTCATTTGGGTTTTCGCGCGGACCAAGGAACCAAAAGTTGGGATAAGGAAGCACATGGAGGACGGTAGTTTATGCCGTAAAACGCAGACCTGTACGTATGGCTCCGTCATCGTCAACGCCTTGTCTTGTTTTCATTAACGAGTGCTGCTTGAAACCTACTAATGTAGACGTGCGTTGCGAATCACATCGTCTGTGTGACGTGGGCAGACTTTCATTTTTTATAAATGAAACTAGGCTGAGCACTTAAGGGAAAAAGTCCACCTGGTTAGCGTTAGCAGATTACTGGGAAGCAAGATGAGTAGGTCGGAAGAGTAGAAGGAACCTCGAATCTGTTCTCTGATGAAATATCTAAAAAGAAGGAAACTAGTTCCGGCAATACCCAGCATAAAGACAGGATCATTTACGTTAACAGAGCAAATCAGGGTCAGAGAAATCTATGGTTAAAGGAATCCGAGGTGAGAAGTCCGGTATAAGGAGGATTAATCGCGGTTATAGCTGTCATAGAATCCAGCATCCTTCCACTATCACGGACCTTAGTGTTATTTAGTGTTGTTCGCCGTGTTCCAGGTTTTGGAGACTCTACTGCAGTAACCGTTATAATCCTAACCAAACTTCTTACGCCCGAGTCTCTGAGAGATAAAGGTCGTATATGCGGTGTTGTCCGCATTACGCTAGTGTACTAGGTTCTCTTGCGCCCTCAGACTGAGTGTTAGGGAAATCAGGGGGTGGGATGTGTATTTAGAAATCGATGGCTGACTCAATGGCATGCTCTTCCGAAACAGGGGTGTTGCTCAATTGAAAGACCTGGGTGACACTTAGGTAAGCATTTAAGGCAGCCTTAAAACTGGATTGGTTCTGTATGCACCGAATGCTAATGGGAAGTTTGTCCCAAAGTTTGGCATAAACAACAAGAAACAAATGCGACCTTAGTGAGAATTTGGCGATTTCCGTATGGAGGGTTAGGAGCCTATGACGGAGAGTGTAGGTGCTGGCAGAGGAGAATATAAGTGGGTCGGTGGAGGAGGAGCGCCTATTCACCGTTTATGCAGAAAAGCCAGGTTAATTTTCAGTCGCCGTAGCCAAAGTGGCTCAAGTTCGAGGGCTTGACAGCGTCCCTTGTAACTCAGAGTAGTCGACCAACCTATCATTTGCTTAGTGAAGCGTCTCTGAATACTTTAAATGGATATCCTATACAACTTTGACAGGTGCCTGAAAAATTTTGAATAACAGCTGGTTAACTTCCTTACTACCCAAAATCCTATCAACCTCTTCAAATACGGCTTCCCGAGTAATCGATCTTGCCTCACCTGTCAGCCTGACTTCTTGACCTGGCTACTCAGATTGCCGACTCCCATCGGTCGATGCTTATAGTTATTTCAGATATGTCGAAAGCATTTTCCACTCCGGCTTCCAGGCCAAAATTACGGTGCATGGATTAGCAAATCTACTCTTTTCATGGCTGTCATCCTGCATTTTTGGTCGCTTGCAGGTAGTCAATATTAACGACTGATAATCGCAGCTCTGTGCTATTACCAGTATGGTTATTCATGGGAGCGTCCTTGGTCCTCTCTTATTCGTGCTGTACATTAATGACACCTTTGAAGTTATTCGTCATGGCATACCATCCCTGTTGGCCGATGACATTAAAGCAGTGTACTCTTTTGAGGTAGGTTCATTTAGCTCCACTCTTGCACTTATCAGTGAAGATCTAGAGTCTCTTGGTGAGTCGTGTTGCAGATGGCTTATAAAATTCTGTGCTGATAATAGTTCTCTAATAATGTATGAATACCACGCTTACCCGTGCTACCTATCCATATATTGCACGCTCACCTCAGTATCACACAAGGCTAAGAAATTAGGGATACAGTGCCCCTGCTCTTTCGCCTTTCATGAACAAGCCCACGCTCAAATTTCCGCAGCTAGAAGGACCACTGCAATGATCATAAGGGCAGTCCACATTCAAGATTGTAGGCTAATCATCTTCGAGTCCCACGCTAAGAATCACCTCCAATACTGCCCGATTCCCATCACGCGGGCGAGAATGTTCAGCGAGCGTTCACTGGAAACCGTTTTAGTCATTCATCTAACTTAAACTACACGGCCAGATGCGAGCTTCTCGGAATTGAACCACTATGGCTTCGTCGATTCAGTGTAAACCTTGCAATTCACTTTCATCTTTGTTATATTAATTTTCATTCCGCTACGAACGTCACATATGACGCTGGTAGTCCTCCGTATCCACTTGGCAGTGATTACTACTCGTTGAAAATACCCTGAATCGACTAACGATCAAGGCAAAAGTTCCTCACAGTTGCTCACTTCAAACTGTGGAACAAACTCTTTGGTTTCCTACCATCATAGCAAAATGCAGCCAAGTTCAAAGCCCAGTTGGCAAAGTTACTTGATTTCCCGCCCTTAATTAACCTAACGTAAGCTAATACTGGACTAGATGAGGCCCACGAACAGGGGTTAGAATTCTAGTTCATGACCGAGTCTTCACTGCACTCAGCACTTGGGATTTTTGAAATCTAGCTTCGCCCTTTGCTACCCCACTTTCCCGCTGATTCATTCTTTAACCTTCTCTCCTCTTTGCAGCGGATGTACACTCGTTACCGTTGGTATAGTTGACTAACCATTCGGCCGATCTCAATGTGGGCTGACCAAAATGTCAACATATTATAGGATGGATCAATGCTCTCATTACATCTGTGATTTTAGGCGCCTTCAAACTGTGTACTCCTCTCTTCTAATGTCGTCTTTACATCATTTTTTATCTTGGCTGAATAAGGCTGATATTGGTAACCGGAAACCCATAACTACCCCTGAATCTTTTACTATAGCTCAGAACTGGTTGCCAAATTTCGCGTTATAGAAAAACTACCCTGCAGGTTTACTGCCAACGATTCAATAAATGCCATAATTTAAGTCTGGAACCCAAGCTAGACTACTTCTCTCCCCTGTGTTTCAGATCCCACACCCGAAATAGACCAGCTGTTACCAGTTCCTTCCTCGTAAGGAAAACACCAAATTTGCTGTTCTCACTTCTGCTAGGACACCGATAGCTAGACGTGGAGCTCAAGTACCTGTCCGTTCAACCCAGACTATGTCGCTGATCCCCTTGGATACCTCAACTCAGATGGATCTATACAAATGGGCAAAATCTCGGTCACTATTGACTCTGAAACGGCACATTCCTCACCAAATTCCCTACCAGTACTTCTGGCTAAAATCAAAAGCTACGACAACAAAAATGACAACACAGAGAACATTCTTGGTTATTGTATTTAAGGAATATTTTTACAGAAAATTTCTTTTTTCCAAAGCACATCTCAGTCCAGCTTGCCGCCAGCCGCACTGAAATAAAATCATTAGCCTTGAGCGTCCCATATTCTCTGCGTAAAAACTTCATGAAATATCCTCAAGATAGTTGGATATAATTTTGACAGTATTCCTTCGCCTTATTCAGCATTTTGTCGGCCGTTTATTGTTGTCAATTGCACTTATCTCATCCACTTTGCTTGTTATTCCGTCTGATTTTCACTAGTTCCATCCAGTTGCCGTATCCTTACTGCCCATCCCCTCATCTCAGTTTTTCTGTATATTACTTAACGATTTTGTCATCTGGTGACTCAGGCCACATCTCGACACTCGCAACTGAGCTCCGGTCACGTTTTGCATCAGCGATGTTCACATCTATTTCACTTAAACATGAAATGACTTGTAGTCCGCCGCCCGCAAACAGCCCCAAGGAACTCTATAGTCTTGTGCAAATGGTCTTCTAGTTAAGATCCCTCGCTGGCACACTTGTGCTTTGCGCAATCTTTTTCCGCTTCCCATATACCGCCTGCATAACGCGAGGTTTCACTCATTCACTTATCCCTCTTGATTTTTGCTTTTTGCGTTTTCCTCGCATCACTCCTGTACAGAGTTCATCTTGACATGTAAATCGAGAAAGGTACATCATTATTATTGTCTTGTCACCATTTACTGGTACTGGGTCCAGGCTTCATCAAGCGGATTGCGGGAAGGGGAAAAAGTCATCGCATATTTTCAGAAACTGAGGACTGAATGAAAAGCATGCTCTTCTGAGTTATGGCTGCCTGCCGGTTAAAATACTTAGGTAATTAACTAGAGGAGCCTTAAAATTGGGTTGATTCTGTATGCAGCAAATGTTGATAAAAATTTTGTTCCTGAGGTTGGAATAAACGACAAGAAAGAAATTCAAACTTAATGAGTGTTTGGTTTTCTGGAGCCTTCTATATCTAAACGCCTTTCCAAACTTCTTAGCCCTGACCTTGAAGCACTACAAGGGTTCGTGTCCAGCGGGCACTTTGTCTGCAAGCAATTCCTTACATCTGTACGTAAAATCAACCAGCTGAAACGAGAGAAACTGGAACATGGGAAGAATCCACCAGGAGACAATTGACAATGGGCACAACGATGACTGCGCTAAGGTGTACAGACGGCTGACCAATAATCTGTGGGAAGCCTAATTTTTTTATGCTGGTTTGACCAAAGTATACCTGTGAGGTTGATCCATGATTCCCACATGGATATCCCGGTCGTTGTTAATGACGGATTCCCGCGATGATGCTGATTTTTCCAAGGGGCTCGTTCCACATGGACACCACTCCGTGGGTAGCGTACTTGGGTGTATTTTATATCCGATACTTTCAGTTAAAAACCTTTCTGTAATGTAATTTTAGAACTGAGGCAGGGCGGGTTCAAAGCGTTTCTCCACTTGGCCTGATAAGGAGACGAAACATCAGAAAGTGATCATTGCGGCTACTTCCCAGGTCATGAAAGGAGACGGGAGGGAAAATGCAAGTTGGTGAGCCCCGAATGAATCCCCGGGTGACCTCTGGACCCCTGGTAAACCTCTTCGATCTCTGGCAAGACAGGTGTGTACAATCTGGCTATCTTATTCTAGAAGCGGCCGAATGAAGGTCCAGTAGATCACTGAGACGTTTTCAATCGATTTATGCATAAAAGACCAGTGGATCGGGTTTCAAAAGCCAAACGATGCCTTGGTGGCAATCTTGTGGTGACGGGAGAAAGAGAGGCTGCCGACAAGCCAGAAGACAAATACTTTGTGGAGATCGAACCCAGCCAAGGTAAAGTCTCGTTCACGAAGAATTTGTGTTGATCTCTGTTGCCCAGATCCATCCTAATAAATCTGTCGTCGTTAATGAGAGGAGTCCGGTCTTTAGACCACGGCTTAGCGTTGTCGATGGCTGACTGCAAAATTCCTGAGTTGGATATTCTCAGTAACACCGACTGAGAAGGTTTGATAGAGTCCTCTGATTTACACTAAAATGCGGAGTAGGCCTTGTGGTACTCGCGCAGTGATTGACGCTGGTTGTGAGGAAACGATACCTACCCTGGACGTAAATTTCCGATCTTTCAGAAGCGGCTTATAATTTCCAACCTGGTGCCAACAGAACCGCAAATTTGGAGCTTATGGAGAAGTGAAATGTGGATTACCCCATGGACGACGTTGGCGAAGTCGATAAAAAAGGTATATGACACGTCGTCACCGTTGTACACCCTCGTCAAACCACATATTGGAGATGAATGGCCTGTCAGGAAGGGAACCATCTTGGTAAGGGTCTAGGATGTTGTTTGAACGGCGCTATTAGAGCCAAACATCTTTCAAATTGCATTTAAACGCATTTCTCCGGGCGACGGTTAGACTAATTGTCCGATAGCAACAGGCGTAATTCCGGGCCACCCTTCTCAAAAACAAGCATTTAGTGAGGACCCTACCGTCGGCAAAATATTGGAGGACTGAAGTGCCTGAACGCCATGTTAAATCCGCAGTCTCTATATGATACGGAGACGGATTAGGTGAGGCCCCATGGAGCCACATGGGTTTAGTCTTTAGAGGCCTCGGAAAATGCACCGATGGGAGCAAAAGTGTGACCCACTGTGGTTATTGCGGGCATAGGACAAAGGTAGGGCTAACTGGGCTGTCTAAGTGCCGAGTGAATGCTTCTGTCACTATGAATGGAAATGCAGTGGACGCATTTCGTGTACTTTAAAGGGCTACCCGGCCGAGTGACTTGCTTTTTAATTGTCGCGTGTAGTGAAGGAAAAGTGCCTTGTTTAATTGGGCCCGGGTTGGAACGGCTTGTTGCATATTCATCCTACACGGCTTCATTTTGGACTTGTATGGACTGCGGATGGATCGGAAGTCTTACGCGTCTGTGCAAGATCAGTTAAGTGTCATCTGGAAACGAAGCGCCATTCTTCTTCTAAGAGCAGACAAATGTATCTTGAGTGGGGTCTTTTGCCATTGTGTAGAGATTTGATTCCAGGTAAAAACTGGCCACCCACCTTTAACAAGTGCTTTTCCGGATTCTCAGCAATGGCACCTCTATGGAATCTTTATTCCGAGTTACGTAGCCTGAACTGGGTGAAGGATTTTGTAGCGACGAATTTGGTCCGTTTATAGGACCTAGCTATGCTTGGCTGTGAGGACTTGGATGGCCATATGACCATGTAGTCAAGCCTCTGAAGAAGGTGGTCACTCATGTCAAATGGTGACCAGGTCGATTTGGAGGCGCTCACTGGCGCTAACCAGGTAGAGTAATGAAGATGCTCGTCTTTTTCGATATCTGGTCGGACCCTGTGTTTGTTGCTCCCAGGAGTTCCGGGGTAGAAAAATTCAAATGCGGTTTCCGGCTGCTGAGTTGTGTGTTGATTGTGAGTTGAGATCGCCTGTAATTGGGAGATGGTTTAAATAAGTTGGCTTCTTCAAAGATGTTGGCGGTATTATGAGGTCAGTGGTGTTTGACGAGTTGCAGGCTGGAGAGCGATAGGCGGTTCCTATCAGAAACTTTCCGCATCTTGGGTGAAAGCAGACTATCCATGGGCTATCAAAAGTGGTTAACGGGACATTTTCGTCAATAGGGCACCGCCTGCCGAGATCCACCCGACGATATGGAAGTCGCTGGATCAGATCTTATTGAAACGTTACACCCGGCTCGTTAATGCATCGTTAGATGAAAGGTGGCTTCACGCGGACTTGTTGATGTCGACGGTTAAACCAGTACATAAAAGCGGGGACAGGGGTAACCATTAGAGCTATGTCTGTCATCCATCGTGCTGAAAACTCTTGCAAGTGTCCTTCGCAAAGGGATGGTCAATCACCTGGAGAGCGACAAGTAAATTATGGTACACTAACATGATTATGGGGTATAAGCGTTCGTGTCCGGCCAATTAGCTTAGCTTCCTTGATAGGGAAATATGTATGATTGACAGGGGCAAACGAGTATAATTCTGTTACCTGGATGTCGGCAAGGCCTTTCCCCGTCAATCACAGGCATCTGGGCCAGAAACTGAAGGCTTTCAAGGTGCATGCTAAAGTGAACAACTAGACGGCACACAGTGTTAAGGGGGAGATGCTTCAGGGTGGGTCGAGTTGTGTCTACTAGACACAGAACTGCGGTACAGCAGGGTGCCCTAGAGTCTGTCGTATGACCGCTGCTCTTCCTGGCTTACCTCGAAGACAAGGCCAACGACTGGAGGAATCCGTGATTTACAGTCAGAGGACACTGAATTATTAGAAACAACAAACAGTGAAGTCAGCCAGAGGGATCGGTAAGAAGGTGCTTTCCGTTGAACTTGAGCAAGTGCCAAAGTATGATGTAAGAAGAAGCTAATCCCGCTCGCCACATGGGTCCACCTGGATATCAGGTTCCAATAGGGATCTCCGGATGGTAGGGAGGTCGGGGTTCAAACCTGTTCTGCGATGTCAGAGAGAGTTCAAAGAAAGCATGGAGTACCTTAAGCTAACTTCGGAGGACTGCATGATCCACGAGGCCCAATGTTCTTCTGCCGCTGCTCAAGGCGTGTATCCAACCACATTTATATTACTGTGTTCAGGCATGCAGACAGCATCCGGTAAAAGATAAGAAAGGCTGGAACGGGTTTGTTGCGTTTATACGTTGATCTATAAAGCAGGGTCGCGGGAGGTTTGAGCACAGTCTGAAATCAATCGACCGGTAATCCAGGAAAAGACGTAGGCAAAGAAGTGACTTAATGCTGGCCTTCAAGGTAGGTATGGGACTGGTTGAGATACGGAATCACCGCGGAGCGTTAAGGCAGATAAAATAGGAATAAAACGTTAAAAGCAAATAGGTGAAGGCTTGTTGGGGAGCCTGTATATACAGAGTTGATTAGCAAATCGTTAGTCCTATCAGTGGGACGGGCTCCAGATGAAGGGTCAAGTGAGATCAGTGAGTGAAATCAAAGGTAGGCTAGACAAAACATAGTTGTCTGTGCCTAGGGAAAACAGTGCGTGAGTTGTAGGACTGTGAGAGGTGGTCGATTGGAAAGCATCTCATTAGTTTTCCATTGAGGATTACAGGAATGAGAGTTTGAGTCACACACGACATTCCAAGTTTCGCCCTAGGGACCGGAGGGAAGTTCCACTCTCCTGTTTTGGCAGCATTGTCTGATCCAGTTTCACCTCCAGTTACATCACGGATCAATAGGGCGAGATGCCTGATCGTCCAGGTTCTTGCGCCGGGAGCTCTGTGGATCTGACGATGCATCGGCGACAGAAAGGTGGGAAACCCTCTTCCATTTCTACAACGGAGGAAACAAGCACTGAGGTGCTTTCCTCCCGACCATCTCAACTCCGAAAAGATTTCTGTGCAAGAATCTGAACGATCAGTCGCCACGCTACATAGTCCCGCAATCCAAATGGAATTAAACTGAATTGGAAAAGGGGAGACGAGGTGTACTTGACCTTGTTCGTTGTTCCCCTAGAAGGCGGACTCTCTGAACGAGGCTGCGCATCGCTTGGGCTGTTGGCCGCCGCAACTAGTGGATTTGTCTTCGTGCCGATGATTGGATGTTACTAGATTTTTGATCACAATAATTTGCCGTTTTTGTACAATTTTCCTCAGTGAAGAACTTTATTCAAAGATCTCCATTCCAGAGAATACTGAAAGCTGGCGAGATAACTCCCAGTCTTAGAATGCCGTAAAACACAGGGCCGTTTTCCAGCTGTGTTTAAAGGTGGCCGAATGAAACTGGTCAAAGTACTTTACGTTTTTATTTGGACGTTCTGATACCGAGTAAACCTCCTCTTCCTACAGGGGGCCCATTATTGTCCTCGTTTCCAAAATAGGCTTGCGCATTGGCTGCGCTAACCATAGGGCTATTACCCTGATCCCAGAAACATCAAAACTGCTTTCTCAAGTTTTGCAACACTTAAAGGAAAAACCGGTGAGAAACAGGCTGGATATTGTGCTGATTGAGGATGCGTCGACCATATCTTCACTCCCCGACAGCTGTTAGAGCACCTTTTTACTTTCCGAAGCCCTGCGGTCATGGTGTTCTTAAACATCCTCAGCCTTTTGCTCTATTGATGGGTCAGCACTATGGCATTGTCTGTTGAGAAGTGGAGTGTGTTAGTCCTCAACTCGAGTTGTACCGTCATGCCTCGGGCCAGGTTGGGGCTCGTGGCCAACTTTATCCTCTCCGTCGTCTCCAATGGAGTACGACATGGCTGTTCTATATCTCTCTATCTACGTTTAACGTTGTCACGGATGATGTTTTACATAGCGTTTATACGGTCTTTTGGATGGTAGGGTTAAAGTCCTCCCGGGGGACGGGGATTTTGACTCGGAGTATGCTGATGAAATCGCCTTGTTGACTAAATATGCAGACAGTTCAACGCGCGTTAGACTGCTTGGCGTTTGAGGTCTCCAGGTACAATGTGTGATTTGGGTCTTCAAAACGCAAGTTACTCGTTCATGGCTGTCAAGATCCCGCATCTGCACTCACCTTTTGTGGTGATCGGTCAGACGTAATCAGTGACTTCAAAGATAGCGGGAGTCTGATTGCAACTGGCGGATGTGTTACGGAGAAGGTCACATCACGAAGTGCGAAAGCTAGAGCAGCTTTTACGAGCCTATAACACTTGTGGCGACACCATGACATCCAGCTTTCCTTGACGGGAAGGGTGTAGATTGCCACAGTTTGTATAATTCTACTTTAGGATTGCGATGATCGTTCTACGTTGCCTTCGATGGCTTGAACACATTACGTATGTCCGTCTACTGTCAACCATTCTATGCCCCTTTTCTCCTGCTAGAAAAATCTGGAAGAAGCGACGTGACAGTCAGGCTGACTTGGCGCAGATCTATGAAGAAAGTTTCGTTTTTGAGGTCGTTTGGTGCTTCGTGCCTTCGTGGCTGAGGCCCAAGAGATGAGGATTTTTGTTGGTTGAAGATGCTGAAAAATATGGTTCAAAACTGGCGACAATGGAGCAAATGTTGTGACCTGTCTGTAGAGCTCATAATGCGAAAGCAACCAAAAAATCGCATGCGCGGTGAACAAAACAAAAACATTTGCTTGGTTAATTGCGGTTTATTATTTCCTTCCTGCTCGTGCCCCTCCTTGTAGTCTCATTTAAATGTTGCGTCGGCATTATGAGTGGTTTCAAGCTAGTTTATCATGTACAAATACGAATGCTCAGATCATGGCCTGTTCCTTGCTTGCTTTTGTTTGCGCCTCGTCTGTAGTCACTAGCACAAAAGCCACTTATCTTGCACAGCTGATGTTTAACCGGCAATCCCCGGCTTCAGTTTCAATGGAAAATCAACGCAGTTGTCGTCTCATCAAGATGCCCAGGGTCCGAACGAACACTCCTTTCAGCTGCAAATTCCAAGCAGGACTCGTCGTCACGTAAAACTCAAAAGCGATGGATATCTTCGACTTCAAATGCATTGTCAGATGCTCGCACATTCGTTCTTCCGGATGCAACACACAGTGAGACATGTAGATCTCTGAGTCGTCAACTGACCGGGGGCAGTGATGGGTGGGAAAGTGTAGGGAAATGGAAAAGGCTGCAGCAATCAGCAATAATTACAACCTTTACTGATTGATTGCCGTCACGACGAGATTGCATCTTGACGTGGTGTGACGGCTTGCGTTCCTCCATGATCCAGCGAGCTGCACAGGATGGCTTATCTCAAGCCGAAGATCCAATCATGTCTGGAAGGTCTGTGGGTAGATGCCTGATGAAGTAGTCTCCTGGTCCTCCCAGTTGGGGTTGATCTGAGTTAGCAGCTCAGTCGGAAAAATGAGTGGAAGAATAATTGACCCAAGTAGATGGGCTTCCATTCAGCTATACTCCACTGCCTTGTGGTCAGGCTCTTGTCAGAACCAAAGGCTTTGGTTAAGAACCCTAAACTTTCTTCTGCTTAGCGGCTAGACTCCCTAGCAATACCTGTTAGTCAATCCCCATGAGTTACACGCCTATAAATAATTCCATACTGCTTCGGTCGTCGTGCAGGATGATCAAGACTGCACTGTCCATTGCATCGAGCGGGGTGGGTAGTGATAAGTATGCTACTGCTCAGAGTTCCCTCCCCTTTATTCAACTTGTCCCTATCTCTAACCAAATCTCTGCCTAGCCGTAATGTCCCCACTGTTACCACGCTCGATACTCGCAACGGTTCGTTGTCAAATGGTGTAGTAGGTGGTTTTCAGTCTGCTGGTTCACATTTTCCCAAACCTCGTGATATTCTGAATTTGGTTGCCTTCAATATGCACACCTTAATGCAGGCTGGCCAACAGGCGTGTTTGGTTCTGACACTGGACTCACTTTCGCTTGATGTCTGCTGCGTAAGTAAAACACGAATTCAGGATTCGAGTAGAGTGATCCAACTAACTGCGCAGAATGTCTTGTACAAGTATTCCCTGCACACTCCAAGAGACGATTTAGCTCAAGCTGTTGGTCAATGTGATGTAAAAATACTCGAGTGAGAGAAGGCTGAGACGGCCCGTTTAGACTGGATCCCGTGTAACAGTCGCTCGTGCGCCGTCAGACTGGGGGGGATTAGTCAGCGTCTGACATGATGGTAGTGTTAAGCGCAGTCCATGTGTTTCTCACATACGCCCCAACAGACTGCAAATGGTGACATGCGAAAAGACGAGTTTTATGACGAGCTCGACACTCTTGTTGGGAAGAGCAAAGGCTCTGACCTTGTGGTGGGGGAGGTGATTTTAATGCACAAGTTCGAAAACTAAGTGCATCGGAAGCCTGTTTAGGTGGGCGGTGCGTGTTGCCTGCTCAGCGAACGGATTACGAGAAAAGGCTTCTCCAGTTTTGTGCGAACAATAGCTTATTCTTGTCTAGTACAAATTTCCGACAGTCTGCGTTGCGCGGCGACATACCACTTTAACTCAACGGGTAGTCTGAGTCAGATTGTCCATATTGCAGTTAGCTACCGTTGGCGCCGGCCTGTCCAGAACTGTAGATCGTAATGGACCACGTGCGTTGAATCGGACCATGCGTTAGTTTTAATGCGACTTTTTCTTCAACTCAACTGCCATCGACGCAGGCCACACGCCTGATTGGCCGTCGATCGTCTATCTGATCCGACTGTTTGCAACAATTATGAGCAGAATCTATCCGAGGAACTAATAACTTCGACAAGCGTCTATACAGACGAACGCTGAGACGAAATGAAGCAGGCGACGCATTTGGCAGCAGATTTTACCTGTGGTTCTTCGAAGACACTGGATCTCACAAGAGTCGCTGGGTCTAATAAAGCAAAAACGCCAGCTCCCAAACTTCAAGATGGTGAATAAGATGCGTCGCAAGTTGCAACGTCAGTTGACGATAAGCCTTAAGAATGACCGCGAAAACTGGTGGGTTCAGGTAGCCGAAGAGATGGAGGAAGCGGCCGCTTCAAGTGACAGTCAAAGACGGTCGAGCTTATTCGCGACAGCGGTGTTCGGCGTACTTCGCTTAGTGAAGTCGTGTGCGATAGGACTGGAGAGCTGATCCATAGCAGACGAAAAATGGTGGACCGTTGGGTTGAGCACTTCGAGGATGAGTTTAGCTGGCCACACGCTAACGTGTTTAGTCCGACGCCTGGAGCTGTGAACCCTTGGAAGATGTATGTTGATCCCTTAAAGGAATTGGAAATGGAGTGGAGTATTGGACTTCTGAAGATGGGAGGAGCAGCCCACTCCGACGAACTTCCCCAGTCGTTTACACACTTGGTGGAGAAACCCTCCTTGCTTCGTTGTACTTGGAACGAGAGACGTATTCTTTTATAGTGTGGTGGGTCACTGATTGTATCCATGTTCACGAACGGCACACGGATCAACTGTAACAATTATTTTGGGACTAGTTTAGTTCCGATAGTTACTAAGGTGTTGGCTTCGATAATGCTGCGTCGTTTGACACCGATTCGCGAGAGTAACATCCGCGAACAACAGGCCGGATTTCGTCCAGGTCGAGGTTTCATCGATCAAATATTCAGTCTTCGGCAGTTCCTGGAAGGAAGCCACATACACGACTGCCCTACGACGGTATTCCTTCTCGACTTGAAAGGCACGTTTGACTCAGTAGATCGGACAGCACCATTCGATGCTATGCCCCTGAAGGGTATGGCAGCGAAGTTCGTGAATCTGCCTGCATTGTACTCGCATACCTAAGGTTGCGTGAGGGTATACGGTGAACTATCAAGTTCATTTGAAACAACTATCGGCGTTCGAAAAAAGCGTCCCATCTCTCCATTCCTTTTTACCTTCTCTTCTTTAATGTTTTACTTTCTTTATTAATAAAATAACAACGCACATCATTTTTTAGGAAGGGGACCGCAGCCAACAAGGGGATGCCAGGTGGGGACGAAATGATGGAAGATGCTTTACGAGGTCTCCAGGATGTAGAAGTCGAACTGAGAAATAGCGAGAAGCTTTGATCTAGACGGTGCAGATGACGTTGTGTGCCTGTTTGAATCCGCGGACCCTGCACAACTTGCAATAGACAGACTCTCGAGGTCGGTTGTTTGGTTTGGCATGTGCTTTGCACCTTCGAAGTGTAAAGTGCCGTTACAGGACTAAACGACAGTAGGGCTGAACGGGATGCTGGATGTAGAGGAATTGACGATTGTGGACCGTTTCACTTACCTTGGTAGCTGAGTGTCGAACGATGGTAGCTCGGTGATGAAGGCAAACACGCATATATCGAATGTTTGAGTGAGGTACGCTGGACAGAATCACTTGTGCCGTCGGCTTGATATTTCATTGAAGTTGAAAGGCCATGTGTACTGTGCCGCAGTGCGCTCAGTTCTGTTATACGGCTGCGACACATGGCGCATGCGTGTGGGCGATGTTCGTCGGCTAGAGGTTTTCGGTCATCGATGTCTACGTAGTATGACTAGGATTGGATGGAGTGACCGAGTGAGTAACGTAGAGGTTAGAAACCTAATATTAGGTGTTGGCTCTCAGACTATCTTGTTTTAGCATATAAACTCGGTAGAATACGCTGGTTGGGTCACGTGTTGCGTATGCCGAACACTTGTCTGCCATATCTTGCCCCATTTTGCGTTTCTTCCACGGAGTGGAGGAAGCCATGTGCAGATCAGCAGATGACGTGGCAACGTGGAATGAAAAAAAGTACATCGAACGTAGGTAAAGTAGGTGTCTCGCGTCTTCATGGTTGGGTTTCAAAGGACCTGTCAACAAGGTGGCTGGAGGTACTGAAGAATATGACAGTGAACCGTGAACAGTGGCGATCGTGTTGTCATTTTCTATCGAATCAGAATGATTGAAGCAGTGCGATTGCACAGTTAGACCGTGTTCCGTACGTTGGCTGCAGCAGCATGTTATCTATGTAGGTCCACTCCCTGGTCCCCGCTGGATATTCACTCTTTTTTATGGAAAGATGTAACCTTGGGGAAAAGGCAGCGGTCAGTGAGGCTTGTTTTGATGTTTAACATCATCATCATCACCCAGAAGAACAAAGATGGTTGGCATTTGATGAACATAAGTGTTCAAGCAGTGGGCCGAGGGCGGAAATCTTATCGGTACGGTCGCAACTTTGGTGGAACCGAGCTTGTCCTTCACGACACTGGAATTTGCGCAATAGATGAATCTTCGGAGGACAAGAACATTAGGAGTTTCAAAGCGATGGAGATCAAACAGATTTCTTGGCAGTTGGAACACACTGTGCTGGGACCCTTTTTGAACACGAGCAGTAGTTGACTCACACCAACTTCCGGGGACTTTTCTTCCTCACAAACGACCAACTATCTTGGGTTACGGTTCCGTAGAATCACTCGGAATGCTTGGTCGCGTTCAGTTTAGTGACCGAAGGTCATAAGATGTTTCAGCGATTGACGAATTCGAATTTCTCATGCTCATTGTTTGTTCTGGCGAAGTATGAGTCATTTGCTTCACTAACCACTTGGGCACATCCGTTAACCTAGCCACTGGTCCGTTCTGCCTATGTATGTCACTGCAGCTGCAGAGGAACTAGTAAATCGAGCGGCTTTTAGGTCGGACGCCTTTGTCAATTGTCTGTTGCGATTTAGTCCCTTGCTCACTAGATATTCTGATAAAATGATACGAAAGACAGTTAACAGTAAAGTAACTTAGAGTGGCAGTACATTCAGTTTTTCAGCTTTGCACCAGTTGCCTGCAAAAGGGGAACGGGGGCTCTCAGGACAAACGGATACTCAGATTCACAAAAGAGAATAAGTTAAAGAAACTCCAATCGATTCAGTGGAAGAATTCGTAACCACCGGACCATTCGAAGGTGGTCATCTGTTCAACCGAATCATCCAAAATCCCAAGTATGCGCTGAATCGTACCTACTTTTCTGCCGAACTAAACATTCCACACACTACCAAGGAGGTGAATCTCCGCCCACCGCTTGAACTCCGTCATGTTTACCAGATGTCAACCATCGTTGACCTCCTGGATATCACGACCACTTGTGACTCTGTCGACAGGTCAGCCCTGTCAACCTACATACTGAGAACTCGAGTGCCAACTATCGCTTCTGAAGATATCGTGGATCCCATCCCGATAGTCTAACCGCGCCTACATGAGCCGGTCCACTGGCTAAAGTTTTCGTGCAGCTGAATGACCATCGACGCAGGCCACACGCCTTATTGGCCGTCGATCGTCTATCTGATCCGACTGTTTGCAACAATTATGAGCAGAATCTATCCGAGGAACTAATAACTTCGACAAGCGTCTATACAGACGAACGCTGAGACGAAATGAAGCAGGCGACGCATTTGGCAGCAGATTTTACCTGTGGTTCTTCGAAGACACTGGATCTCACAAGAGTCGCTGGGTCTAATAAAGCAAAAACGCCAGCTCCCAAACTTCAAGATGGTGAATAAGATGCGTCGCAAGTTGCAACGTCAGTTGACGATAAGCCTTAAGAATGACCGCGAAAACTGGTGGGTTCAGGTAGCCGAAGAGATGGAGGAAGCGGCCGCTTCAAGTGACAGTCAAAGACGGTCGAGCTTATTCGCGACAGCGGTGTTCGGCGTACTTCGCTTAGTGAAGTCGTGTGCGATAGGACTGGAGAGCTGATCCATAGCAGAC